>OZ010689.1:9688557-10288557 GCA_963932265.1 Thymelicus lineola | reverse complement strand
TTTGATTTTATTATGGATAGCCTCAGGGATTATTTACAATAAAATTACACATAAATTTTTCCTTCTCTTTGCATATTTATATTTTCAATATTTCCAATAATACAATACTATTTTGCTATTTTTAACTTGACAATGAAATGACAATAGTGTTATTCTCAAATACTATGGTAACCAAAACAGGGTTGCTCATCTACAATGTACAAATGTAGGGTCGCTAAACATTCATTTATTAAAATAGGCTTACAGTATGAAGTGAAAATTGATTAAGCAATATGTTGAATAGAGCAGCGCGTAATTACCTACTTTGCTTGGAAGATGTTGGCGGAAGCCCAGGCTCAAGATAAGCGCAATCATCAGCGAAAACAACGACCTATATTCCGAGCCTCTTTTAAAGCATCCCATTATATCATCCCGATTCCCGACACATGTAAATAATCGAATGTCAATGAATAAAGTTTTGAATTTTCATGTACAAAGTTTTTTCGTATGCTCTTTATTTCGAAAATCCTAATTTTTACCTTTTCTATCTTTGCATATAAATAAATTAATAAATTTAATTATTAACTTCTTTGCATAATTGGCCAATGAATTATATAAAAATTGAGAAATTGAAAAATCTACCATACGGGGAATACCCACGACCATCGAATTTCGAGTCCGAGCTCTTAGGCGCTACGCCAACTCAACACGTGCTATATATGCATCTTCGTAATTAAAGTAATATTCATAAGGTATGAAACTTTTTTATTTTCATGTAATGTGCGTAACAAAAACGTCAAATGTTTGATATTATAGCATCACGATGCTATTGTTTTATCTCATTTCTTCTTTAAGTTTAAAGCGGAACACCTATAGCTCATTCATAAAAAAACATAATGCGCCTAAAATAAATTTCACTTGACTGCCTCTGTAAGCTTAGTAATAGTGTACTTTTAAAATTAGATGAGTTGTAAGTGCAACTATGCTAATAACGAAGTGAGCAAACGAATAACTTTTTCGTTGATGTTTAAGGAACTCACACTCGCAAAAAATACGTGTACTAAAATGTTTGAGTCATCTCGATTCCCGTGATAGTTGAGTTTTTAGTTTTTTTTAGAAACTTACACTCGAGCTACTTATTTTAAAAGTACACTATTCCTAAGCTTACAAAGGCAGTCAAGTGAAACTTATTTTAGGCGCATTATGTTTTTTTTATCAATGAGCTATAGCTGTTTCGCTTTAAGCTTAAAGAACAAATGAGATAAAACAATAGCATAGCATCTGTTACTATGACTACTATTATGTTTTGTTACTATGACGACCTATTACCAAACAATGCGTTTCACTTGTCAAACATCGCACACGTCAAAATACCTCCACTCGAATGGTTACATTCAATGTTGACTAAAAAGTTCACGTAAACGATATTTTGAAACTCACACTCGCAGTGTAGTTGTTTTAACTGTCCGCTAGAGGCGCTGACAATAACTACATACATTTTGATTGCATAGACGCAAACGCGTTGGTGAAGTAAATGCTTGCGAAAACTCACACTTGAGCTACTGAGAGCCTCGCCTATCGACACACGACTTTCGTTGTGCTATTTTCCAGCGTTCAACATCATTTCAATTCCAAGGTTCGATTCATTTAATTTTCCTACGTTCCCTGGATATGTTACATTTAAAGATTTGAATTTTATTGAATTATATCATTTTGTTAGATTTCCTAACGTGTCAAAATATGATATATGTAAATTAATTTGATCGGGGTCACCAATGGTGGTGTAACAATAAGGAAGTAATAAAGCTAGTTAAATGGCATATACTCGTATATAATTTATCGGAATAATTAAATATACCTCAATGTGTTTCAAAAAAACGAAATGGAATAATTTTACTATACAGGGTGTAATCGTTAAGTGTGCACAGGCGATTATTCCGTAACTATTACAGATATCAAAAAACTTTAAACTGATATCGAAAGTAGTTAATCTAATGAGTAAAACGACAATAATAACTTATTAAAAATAAAACGAGAAATATCCAAAAATTTTACATTAAACACTCCCATATATTTTGTTTCTTAGTAAGTACAAAATTTTGTATTCAAAGCAGATGTTCGAAGTGACGTCCTCGTTGTGCAATACAATCCATCCATACATCCATCAGCCCTTGGAGGTCCACTGCTGGACATAGGCCTCCCCTGACTTGCGCCACTCTGACCGGTCCTGAGCCTTCTGAATCCAGCGCATGCCCGCTGTCTTCTTCCCCTCATCAAGATACAACAAAAAAAATTTGGCGGGAACGAGAACCCGCGAAAAAGAATTTGAATTTAGAACGAACACCAAAGAGTATCTTTCTTTTTAACCGACTTCAAAAAAAGGAGGAGATTCTCAATTCGACTGTATTTTTTTATGTTTGTTACCTCGGAACTTTGGACTGGGTGAACCGATTTTGATGATTCTTTTTTTAATCGAAAGCTAGTGCTTGTCGTGTGGTCCCACATAAATTTGAACGATATCTGACAATGGCATCCATGTCCAAAGCATATAAGTCTTAAATTTGCATTAAGTATGTGCGCGATAAATAGACGAATAATTCAATATCACGCCAACCGATTTCGATGATTCTTTTTTATTGGATGTACTTCATTTGAAGTCGGTTATTTTTTTGTTAAAATTTTAGATTATTGTTTTTATTTAGTATGTTGCTTTTCAGCCAGTTCAAATCAATACAATATTGAAAAAAGGTTTATTATTAATTTGCAGTGGTAAGATAATTAATCTACATGTGTATCTACTTGAAATAGATCAATATTATATCATACATAATTATAAAATGATAAGGGTAAAATGAGTAGATACTATTCCACTTAAAATAAGGAAAGTAAAACCTTTCTACTATCTCATACTAAATGTATGGGAGTGTTTAATGTAAAATTTTTGGATATTTTTCGTTTTATTTTTAATAAGTTATTATTGTCATTTTACTCGTTAGGTAAAGTACTTTCGATAACAGTTTAAAGTTTTTTGATATCTGTAATAGTTACGGAATAATCGCCTGTGCACACTTAACGATTACACCCGGTAGTTATTCTGTTATATACCTTAGTTTTTCGTGGGGAAACTACGTATGCAATGGGAATGCATAATTAAGTTTTAATTTTTTAATCATTACACAGTGAGAGAATATAAACATGGCTTCAGTTATTAAAAAAAGGATTTTTTTATTTAAAAATTCATTTGAATCGTATTCTACACTATGCGAAGCATAGATCATTGGTAAGCTTTGTATTATAAGCCCATATCAATATAACTGGAGTTACAGACAGGGCAGCAGAGGTTTTAAATCGCATAACCGCATCCTAGGAGTATACTCGTGAATGTCAATTATTCATCTACTCGGCGATAATGGAACAATCTTGTCGATGGCGCGAACAGGACCTGTCAACGCTAAACTTAATGGCATACGCTTCTTCGACCCAGTAAAAAACAATCCTAGCTTAATGCGTGTAGCGTGGATATAGTTAATAGGCAAAATTAAGAACTATGGAATTAAAAAAGTTAAAAGCATTATCTCTATTTTTAAAATGGTGCACAGTGTACTTTCGAGTTCGACAATATGAAAGTATCAAACATTCTGTTTTTTCAAATTTTAAAGCAAAATATTTATTAACTTTTTATAGAATACAAAAATACAAGAATAAAAAACAAGATTCAAAACAACATTTTGAGACCAGAAAAGGAGAACCCCAGTTTCCATAGAAACTCAGGCCTAAGTAGACAAGACTGGAAATTGGCTGTTAATTAGATTATTGCAAAAAGTTCAATTTCTCCAATATTCACGGCTGCCAGCAATGGCCAACTAAGGAAATCCTAGAATGAATCACCTTAATTATAGGTTATGATTATGTCATACTCGTGTCACAGTGCTATTTAATATGTATGTTACACTTACGTTGCGGGTGTCTATTATAATATCTACTACTTCAATGGTTTTCACCCAAAACGAATGTCATAAAAAGGTTGTATAATAAAAGCTATTGCATATTTCAAGAGATTTTATTAGTTATCATTATAATATATTAATATTTCGTGTAGTTGTGCAGGAGGCGTTATATCTCGTTAGTACCTTGCCCAATCAAGATACCATAATATACTCATTGTAAGTATGGCCACAGCAACTTCCTGATCTTCTAAAGATGTATAGGGTCCGTTATCCAGTGTTCAGGACTTATTCTGAACCTTTGTCAGTCACAAAACAGGCGATTAAGGAGTCCATATTCATATACTTAGTATTGGTTTGCAAGAAATTGTAGCGAAACTGCGAAACACATTCACCAAAACACAAGTACGAAAGCGAATACAATAGAAAATTAAAATCACTGTGTACGTGTCGATGAGTTTCAGTAAATAGGACTCCAAATACGCTGAAAATATTTGATAGTAAAAATATACAAGAACACGCGTAGAAAGATAAAAGATCGATGACAAATATGACAATACAGTGGTGTTATTTATAAATACTATGGTTACCAAAATGACATTATTAGGGATTACATCATCATTGTTGTCAATCGATTAATCGATGTCAAAATATTCGAAATGTAATTTAATAAAATTAGCGTAACGATTGAATGGTAATTATAATATATTACATAGTTTTGATTTATATGGAATACGAAAATATGTAAAAAATAAATTAATATTATAATTATAATCACTAAATAATACATAAAATATATTATTATGTTCCATCAATCGATCATTATCAATCGATTCAATCGATTATAAAATCGTATGTAATGAGGTAAATACTGTGAAAACTTTTTTGCATTATTTTGTTCATTTGGCAAGAGCAGCTGAAGCTAAGATTTAAATATGTTTATCTTATAAATAAGACGAATTTTTTGGTATATAGTTTACTCTTGTCTAGTCCGATGTTCTAGCACAGATTACATATGGTTCGAGGCCGAAAATTGGGGATCTCCTTTTCATTTTTGATCCTAGCAAGGAATCTTGTGAGTTAACATAGTTAAACGAGTATTTAATTATGTTAACACATAATTAAACAAGTAGGAATTTGATTATTTAATACATACTACATAATCAAATACTCGTTTAATTATATTAACTCACATGTTTCTTTGCTAGAATCAAAATAAAATTTTGCTGGTCTCAAAATGTTGTTTTTGAATCTTGTTTTTTCTTGTATTTTGTATTAATAGTCTTGATACGGATGATATAAAAGGCGGGCTTAAAGTTATGAGTTTTCTCTACCAGTCAACCTCTGAGCAAAGCAGATATTACCTTATTAAGTTGCTAAGTTGTACAATATTGACATGACAAGAAATAAAAATTATTACACTTGTAATGGACCATTGTTCTGTGCAAACATTACATTACATGGACTGTATTTTTAAGTGTACGATCTGCATTTGCCAAAATCTCTTTTAAACATAAACAAAAATAGAATTGGCAACACTGCTGAACTGCTTCATGAATTTATTTGTTGGCTGTACAGTTTTTATTCCTTTTTTACTTTTTCGTCGTAACGTCGTTTGGAACCTCAATATCTTAAATGCAAGTCCAATCTCGACACGAAGATGGATGACTATCCCCAAAAGTATTCGTAACGATTTTAGTCACAGAAACTGTATTTCATTTTGAATATTCGAATAATAACTTTATATTTTCAAGCATAAATAATATTTTTGTTTTCCTTTTGACTGCTCATACTTATCATTAAAATTGACATATTTTAATGTGATGGACAGGCGGAAACGGAGACGGAAGGAATTATGGAAGATAGGAAGTATTGAAAATGAATATTCATTTAACAAGTCTGGCTGGCACGAAGAATACAATTTATACCTAACTTAGACATCCTATCGGAACTGCTTCAGTTTTATATATAGTAACCGATATTTATAACGGATACACAATATCTATCCTTATCTGAATGATATACTCGTGTCAGGCCATGCGCAATGTAGGGTTCCGAAGTAGTAAGTTTATCGAGTATTACTCATTAACTATTAACTATGAGGGTTCCAATTTTACTTCAGAACCCTCAAAAGGCATACGTTATAATTTATGACACCTTTCTTATTAATCTTTAATATTAGATGAATTACTTTACGCCAATACGACAATAGACTACGTCACAAGTATCGTAATAATTGTTTCTAAGATAAAAATAGATAATTCTTTAGAGTTTAAAACAATGCCGTAATAGGCATTGCCACATATGACTATGCCGCAAAACACTACGCTTACTATAAAAAGATAATTTATTTTAATGCTATCAGTCTCATTTTGATAACGTTAAATGAAAATTGACGTTGTTGCAATTACTCCACATCCTGAATACGAGTACACTACATGCAACTTCGTGTTTATAATTATTAAAAATAATGATTGTATTTCCCCGGGCCATGTTGTTGCAAGATTAATGATAAATCGGATATATTAAGATAAGGATGCACAAAATATTGTATTTATCTGAATATCACATTTTTATTTCATTTTCTTTAAAGGTTACATTATTGAATACATATTTTTTTATCACCTTCCATTCGCTTTGGATTAAGTGATGTAGGGAATTTAGGGATTATCAAATATATCTTAAGATGTTTGTCAGTCTCTCTACGTTTTTTCGGTAAGTTCCACAACACAGCAGCAGTTTCACAAAATTATAAATATTGCCGTTTCACCCATATATTGAAATCTAGAATGAATGGACTAGTAACAATTGTTGCGGCATAACTATCTAACAATTGGCCGGTATCAATCCAATACGCTTGAGCCATTGATTTTATTTTATTTTATTTTTTCTCCAGTTGTGGATTAATAATAGTTCTCTTTGGTAGCTATGAACCAAATTATTTATAATCTACATTAGATGTCCTAGAACAACTTTTACATAAGAAATATAGAGTAAACGAATGTACACTAGTAACTTTGTTTAGGTATAAATTAGATACAATTTTTACCAATGGATCTCTCACATACCTAAATTTTAATGCCTGAGAAGCGACCTTGTTTCAGATTTTCTATATTCAGAATTTGTCGATATATTGCTTGCTATGCAGAAAAATTCGATGGCGTGATTTTGACACTTGCGTTAGCGTCAACATGCGTATAGTGAAATATTGTTACAGTTATTTTTATAAATACAGTGTTCTACCGATATTTTTTGTGAATAACTGACTAGAGACAAGCCGCCTGGTTGTAAGTGTCCACCACCACCAGTAACCATGAACGCAAAAGATATCGTCGATGCGTTTCCAGCCAAGAAAAAAGACGGAAGAACGAAAGAACTGATGCTCAAGTCCACATGCGGAACACGACGAGATGTTTGTAACTGATATCACGAGGGTAGTTGCTTTCCATGTGTGCTTTACGGAGAGATAACAATACCAATAACAATATTAATTACTTAATAAAGTAATATTGATACTATATTCCTTACACGAATCTCTAATGCCAAGAAAGGGTCTTCTCTGGTCTTTACGAAGCAGTGTACTATGCCGGCAGCATAGGATTGAGGAAGAGGATACAATTATATCTTAGAGTACGATTATGTCTTCTGTGATTAGGATCAGTATTCTAGGACATCCCAATAGCTTGTATTTCAGTATTTATTGTTTATTTTTGTGTTGTATAACATAACTCAGTAGGTAACACTTAGCGAGTACCACATGCATTGTCATAAAACACTATACCCGTAGTGGAGTTGCGGCACGCGCTAAGCAATTAAAAAGCGGAACTTTTAACGACGTTGTAAACTTTTATACGTTATAATTGTATAATGTATTATTATAAAATGGTATCGTAAGTGTTAGTGTGTAATAAATATTTATACTACAGAACTAGAAGGAAATAGTTATTTTATGATACGTATTTGCTGAAATTGTGCACAATTTACACTTAATATTATTTAGTTGTATTTAATCAAAGTCAAAGTCAAAGCCAAAATATTTTATTCATATAGGTATCACTGATACACTTATGCACGTCATTTTTTGGCTTTTTGGAAAGGTGCTTTGTCATGGAGGTGAAGAAAAGCCTAAAGAAACTCCTCAGCATATCTTTAAAAAAAATATTACAAAAAAAAAAATACAAAATTTATTATTCTGAGTGGAACTGGTTGCAGAGCTGGTCATTTCCAATGCGTCTTTGTCATTTAAATACTCGTCTACACTATAATATCCCTTGTCCAACAATTGTGTTTTACACGTTTTTTGAAAAATTCTTTTGGCAAGTCACGTATTAATTTTGGGATTTTATTACAAATGTACACCAAGCCCTATGAAAGATCGCTGCATTTTACATAGGAGGAACGAAGACATACCTAACTAATTGATGCATGCTTTTGTTTAGCGATATTAATATCAAAATTTTGTTTATACGCGTTTATATTCTTCCGTATAAAAACTACATTATTAAACATATACTGAGAAGCTACTGTAAGTATATATATTTCCTTGAACTCTTCACGCAAAGATTCCCGAGACTTAAGTTTATAAATAGCCCCAACAGCCCTTTTTTGGAATAAGAAAATTTGTTCTATATTGGCAGCTTTGCCCCACATCAAGATGGCAAAACTGTGGAAATAAGCAAAATAAACTATCCTAGCAGTTTCGACGTCAGTATTCAATTAATATTCGTAAGAGGATTATAAAATTGAAAGGGGCTTATACTTAGGTACGTTAATGTAATTACAGACTGACAATGCAAAACATAAATCTGTTCGTAACTGAAAATCAGCGGATTAATATTAAATAAATTAAGTAACTTTATTATCGCTTCAAACCAATGATGTTTAAATAAATATAGATACGTTATGCCCTTACAAATCAACTGAAAAATCTTTTCCGATGTCCGCAAGGCACGCTTTATTGCTTTATCGCACGTCTTTATCGCTCTCGCGTCAAAACTACATCGCTATCTCTTTCTTCACCTGAATAAGAGTTCCCAATTGGGAACTTTTTGAGTCACACAACGCGCGCGCTTATGACATATCTGCCTCTTTTTAATATATAATATCATTGCTTCAAACCCTTTCATTTGCCTACCTTTGAGCTCGGATCTCTCCTCTTGATGAAGCCTAGAACCTTCCACTGATCCAGTGCTCATGGAAGTTGTAATGCCGCCCGAAGATCTCCGATGTGGCTTAACGACTGCCTGCGATAACAATCGGGACCGACGGCTTTACGTGTCCTTCGAAGCTAGAAACTGCTAAAAATGTTTGCTACTAGCGGTCAAGTTTAACATAATTACATTTTAGATTCCTAATTAAATCTATACCTTCGCTTTATTTGCATTACACAAGTTCCATTTCTTTTCCCAATTAACGCTATAAAATAGGGAACTTAATATGCAACTAGTCAAGGAATTATCTTAATTTTCAGTTTGAGGTAAGCATCAATTCAATAAAATTAGTAAGATACCGGATAATACCCAGGAAAACTTACCGAAGTGCTAAATAGACATTGAATTAAGGACCGGCCGCAATTCCATAATTACGGGAATCCAAGTTTCAATAATGTCCAAACTTCGATAATAGATTCGTAGCCCCCATTAGAAACTATCAATAACAATATGGAAATTATGCTTAATAATCTCCAATTTATGTAGGGAAATTATACTCAATGTGAAGTGTCCCAAGTGTTGTTAACCTACGAAGCTAACACCTATTTAGATTGCTGGTTATTTTATAAAGATTTAATGCTACCGTTTCTCGTTCTAGTTACATAACATACCTACCTACATAAGTACGTAGTTTCTACAACATTTTATGTAAAGTACCTATTAAGTAGATATCGTTATATTTTGATGAGTATCAATTTCACATTCGCTGATTGATTAAATATGTAATAGTTTAAAAAACTAAACATAAGATTTTATGTAAGTATATTGTCAATTTAGATACCGAGGAAAAAAATTGAGATTGTGCTTTTAACCATGGAGCCAAACCTGGGAGTAGTTTCAGGTCAAGCTTTCAGTCATGCAATGTGTTAAATTTCAACTCTTTAGGATAAGTGGAAGTAAGTAAGTAGGTCTAATTAGGCTTCTAAGAGTTGACTCAAACAAATAAATAAATTGGACGAGCTAAATAAAACCATTTAATTTTAATATAACAGGTGTTCCATATAAGTTCTCTGATATGTTCATACCAATAAATCAAACTAATCAGGGCCATTTCTAGATTGGCTATAAATGTTCATGGCCTATGATAATGATGATTTTTATATGTATAACAATTAGTTGACGTTCACAGACATGTATCTATATCTGCGTTGACGTTGCACGTAAGGAGAGACTAGAGGAGAGATCCGTGCTAATAGGCCATAAATGGGTTTCAGCCAGGTTTCCTAAAGATGTTTTCCTTCACCTTCAACATGAAGATTACATATGTTACCGTTACGTTAGGTTACAGTATGATAGTGTTTAGAAAATCTACAAGACAAACCTTAGCTATAAATACAAGAAACACACACACACGTAAAACTGAACTGAGGCTATGGGCGAATGACCAAGGAGCTTAATCATAATTACTATTACCCTATTATATTTCTGAGCTGACTTTTATATTGGTGGATTCGAAGATTGGACACTGTTTTGTGGTTATCTTTTTATTGTAAATATGAACTATTATATTTCACCTGTAAACTTTTTTATTATAATGTGTTATCTCTCATTATATTATATTTCTGTTAAAAAATACCAGAAATAATTTCGGAAACAATTAAAAATTTCCATATGGCAAATCGAAAAATAAATTGTCATCCATGTCATGAAATGTATAATAGATAGTTTGGCATTTCTTTTACGTTAACTATAACTGTCTTATAACCTTTAACAAAATTGTTTCTACCCGCAGGTCGAGAAATGCCAAATGGACAAAATGTAGTCTCTGTAGCACCTATTGAAGTACCGGATGGTAAGCCTCCCAGGATGGAAAAATATTATTAATTGTCAGCGCCATCCATTATTTTGTTAATGTATGCTTGAATTGTCTTTAAACATTTTAAAGCTTTTTTCGCATATTGCTATTTTCAAATTTTTTACATATTTTTGTTTATGCTGTTACTCATTATTATCATTGCATTACTGTCTGCTTTCATTCCATTGCTGCACTTAATGTTTAAGAGAAAACAGTAACAAAGAAACCTTTTAATAATTAAGCAATTAAATTTTATTTTAAAATCCATTACTGGGAAAAAGATCAAGAGAAAAATGTGTTCATTTTTCACAAAAATGTGTGAATTCATGTAACTGTATTAGTGGCGTTTTTAAACATTGTTTATTAGATAATAATGAATTGAGCTTTTATGTCCAGATTGCAATCATATTTCGGTATTTTTGTCACTCTGTATCAGTCGAAGTATTTACTTACGTTTCTTGTATGTCATATTAAAAAAGAGAGAGGTGACATGTAGGAAACCACGCTAATGGTCGTAGCACACATATCAACTCGTAAACGGAACGTAAACGTATCAACTCTTGCAAGTCAGTATTCTTTGTATGAAACTCCCTACTGTAAAGCACACTTATCGGATTCGTAACGTAATCGCCTCGCCTCGAGACAAGCTCACGAACCGCGGTACGGTGCGTGGACGACTTGCCGTACCCGCGCTTACGTCTCACCGTACGCTATCCTTCGACTTTCCGTTTCCTCGTGCACGCCCCGCGCCGCGGCTACCGTTGCGTCGGCGAACTGCTGTCATTCATTCCGTCAACCAGCGGCCGGCGAGCCATAAGCGCGGCGTCGCAATGCCATAAATTAACAACATTTGAATGTATTTAAATTAAAAAATAATTCTAGAACTATTTATTGAACTGGAGTTAAAACCCTTCCTTTAAAAATATGTCACTTACAAAGTATTGCATAAATAAACTAAAATTTCGTGAAAGAAATAGAAAATATTTTGTTTGAAGTAAACGGTATCCCTATATATCAATTGCAATGGTATGTCATTGACATCTTTATGGAAAATATGGTGTCCTAATACTCCTGTCCTAGTACAAATTCGTTTTGTTCAATTATGTTTTTATTGATCAATAAAGAAATGAAAATGGCACACTTCCGCTATAGACAGTAGACAATTTCTCCTATTTCACTCCTACCGCAAGCCGTGTTAAGGAACATCGTTCCAAAACATATTTTTTTTAAATCTGAAGACAAAAGAACCTCTGAAAATGAAGAAATGAAAATTAAATCGTAAACATGCCTACAGTGTTGGGAAAACGTATTATTTAATACAATGAAAAATAATTATTTTATCGCCCACTCGTTTCGAGCACAAAGCTCTATTACGAGATGTGCCTCTAACAATTTTTCACGCCTTTTTCCTTCGGCGAATAGGCGATTGGTCAGTGAACAAACATAATATTATATTATATTATGCAATAAATAATGAACCATTGTGATAGCCTTTTTAACTGGAGCTCTTTTAAACTGGAAAAACTGTTTTGATTTTTCAATTAAGTATTCACCCACTTGGGAACAATGGAAAAAATTGCCAAAATCTTTTAATAATTCCCTTTTTGTATTTTACTATACATATATTGCATATTGGAAACAACCCAGGAATTTGAATAATTCGAAAAAAGTTATTTTCTCTAACACTAGAACTTATTGTATATCGCAATTTGGAAATACCGTACAATTTTCCAAGATTCAATTATTTATTAAACTGGAAATGAATTGCCATGCTGAAAGCTACAATAAAATTAAGTTCAAACAAAACGAAAAAATACCTCTAGGAAATTGAATACCTAAATTCCAGGAAGTAATCTTTAACTAAAAAGGCGTAATATTTTCTAATAAGTACCTAACAGAACTAACAAACATAACGTTAACAACGTATGTCTGTGGTATTTCTCCCCACTGTATAGCTTACACTTTAGTAGGTACTACGAAGTCGTAATTTGACCTGATTATATACACATTGGGTACATACTATTATAATATATTTTATATTATATATTATATACTCGTACTTATACTGAGTATATATTATGAAATTTTTTCGACATAGAAATCTTTTTGCCAAATATATAATGCTTTGAAGTGACGGGCACCTAGACGCACTCAGCCAGCCGGTTTATCCTATTTATTATAGAAAGGTAACATTGCTTAACCTGCAAGGTTGCGAACGAGTTAAAAAGTTTTATGAGGGTTTACTATTCTGATAGCCACTTGGGTATTAATTTTACTTCAGGCTAAATAGATATTGCAGCATATCATATGCCTTGCCGTCCTTAACCCAACTCGTATGGAAGAAGCATGTAGATCTGTTGATTTTTTTAGCTGGTTGATCTTACTTTGATTACTCTTAGGTCTGTCGTCTGATGATGACTAAAGCCTGTATTTTTTCTTCGTCCATTCTTTATTTTCCATTGCTACTCATCCCTAACATTACCTACCAGCAATTTATTACTTCTATAATAATTAGCCTTAAAAAAATTGTTCGTAATGGAACATGAAATATTCCTCTAAACATTTATAGGTGGTAGTTTTGGGTCTGTCCTGGCACAAAGGCATAAAATGTATTTTTAAACTAAAATTCTATACTGAGGATAAAATTTCACTGACAGACTCTAATATTTTTCGTTATTTTACTTATAAAATACTGAAATGTTTTAACAAATTTCAATAGCACGCGCGCTAACGCTATTATTTTTAACCTTTTCCCTCGATCGCTAAAAATTCTTTTATTTCGAATTGTACGAATACTGTGTATTGTTTTTTTTACTTGAATTAATGTAATTGCGAACTGCAGAATAATCCAAGCGCGTGGCAAGCACTGTTTGCGAAAACCAAGCCGAAACAGAACAGAACTAAGCAGATTGGTTTTGCGGTTTGTTAGATGTTCTGCTGAGATAAGTTAGGAACTGAAACGGAATGTGTGAAACGTGTATATTACACATGATGTAGGGTTCTGCAGACACACACACACTGCACAGCTTTGGATAGGTCGCGTAAGCAATAGGACAATATCAAAAATGCAAAAAAATGTTGAATGGTATTATTCTAACCGTTCATTACGAGTAGCTGTAACACTCAATCAAAAATATATGAAACATTGGACATGCCTGCAGATTGGTCCCCTATAGTCGAATTACTTACTAATCCACCAGGCCAAAATGACAGATGCTAATGTCACTTTGTAAAAAAATAGTGCCTAGTAATTAGCACTTTATATTTTTACGAGGCCCTCATATGACTAAAAAAATTATACGAGGGACAATCTTGGGAAAAAGAGATGAAGTTATAATTCACATACGAGTCGGAGTATACGTTAAATTGATTCATTTATATCTTACCCATTTATTAGATTGAATCTATATTTTAATTTCATTATGTTTAATATAGTATTATATTTTTTACATCATGAAAATTCTCCAATATTGTGTTCTTCGAATCACAGCGAATAAATTATTCACATTAGAATTGGCTGGTCACGACACTATTTATTTTTCATTAAAAACTGGAATCATTGTAAACGTCAAATAGGTCTGGTGGATTAAATTCCACTTTAGGTCAATTTAATTCAGTTCAAAGTCAAAATCAAAAAAATTTTTCATATAGGTATCACTAATACACTTATGCACGAAAGTTGGGCTATGTAATGATTATTTTTATGCACTAAAATTTTCACATGGCAAATTACACATCTTATGTTGAACGCACATATATCCGCATCGTCCGCCCCGGACGCTCCGTATGCGGATACCCTCGCACATATGTCCGGATTCGCCATACGGATTTTTTAGTATTGCCAACAATTTTTGCAGTTTCTTCCAACCTCTAGTGAAAAACGGTGAAGACGATTAAGATTGATTCAGCTATGGAAAAATTGTTGTAGTAGCCTGCATATTGGCCAAAGAAAGTCAAATTCGAAAAAAAAGAAGATTTTAGGTTCATATTATCAATTTGAAAAGGCAGTTAGTTGAACGGCAAATTCTATACGTTATTTCCCGGCTTGGTGGATGATGGTCAATAAACCTAGATAATTGAAAACTTTAATTTGTAACTTGAATTTGAGGGAAATTTAATTTCCACACACACACACACACGATACTTATTAGGTATTTTTATTAGTTTTCGACTTTGTCTCATATTTCAATAACGTAGTTAGTTATCGCAGTTTGAGGAACACCATTCGGAATCTCGAATGTCCGAAAACAATGATGTATAGGTATAAACACGAAGGCGAGATCTCCTCACAGGATTCGTTTACTATGAAACGTTTCTCCTAATGCGTTGTCAAAAGCATCGTGGCATGGCAACACTGAGTACCAGCACACGCCCTACGTATGACGTCATCCGCATTTTGGATACCTTCCGCATTTTCAAAAATGCGATGCGGACGATGCGGATGACAGATGCGTCGGTATATGTCATCCGCACCGTCCGCACGCATTTCTGAAAATACGGAAGGTATCAGAAATACCGATAGTGTTGCCATGCCACGATGCTTTTGACAACGCATTAGGAAAAACGTTTCATAGTAAACGAATCCTGTGAGGAGATATCGCCTTCGTTTATGCTTATATATAATTGTTTTCGGACATTCGAGATTCCAAATGGTGTTCCTCAAACTGCAAATAACTAACTACGTTATTGAAATATGAGACAAAGTCGAAAACTAAAAAGAAATAATGAGTATTATGTGTTTTAATTTCCCTCAAATTAAAGTTACAAATTAAAGTTCTCAATTATCTAGGTTCATTGTTCATCATCCACAAAGCCGGGAAATAACGTATAGTATTTGCCGTTCAACTAACTGCCTTTTTAAATTGATATCATGAGCCCAGAATCTTCTTTTTTTCGAATTTCATTTTCTTCTTCCTCTTCCAATGCGCACGCTATTATAACAGTTTTTTCCATAGCTACATCAGTCTTAATATTTTGCTTTTGCAATCTGAGAATCTGAGTCTGACAACTGTCAGTTGAATAAAGGAATATATTATTATGAAGTTTATGAAAACTATGAAATATTATACATTTAATGGCCAATACTTGACGATTGATAGCAAACTATACAATACAATATAAAAATCTTTATTTCATCTCATCCTCAAATTACACTCAGGTAACATTTTAAAATATGAATAAAAGGAAAAGATAATGTAAGTGCTAAGTAATCTGTGGGAGATCTGGTGTCTAAGCTAAGCCTTGGCTTGTATCTTAGTACACCATACCTAAACTATAGTATACCTATACACGAAAATAAATTGACACAGAACTAGTGGGATTTTTTCCTACTATTAGTATTGTCAACAGGACTACTAACCAAGACGAGTGGGAATAAACGAATGACATCGCACCGTTTTTCACTAGAGGTTGGAAAAACCTGCTAAAATTGTCGGCAATACTAAAAAATCCGTACGGCAAATCCGGACATATGTGCGAGGGTATCCGCATACGGAGCGTCCGCTGCGGACGATGCGGATATATGTGCGTTCAGCTTTAAACTAAGTACAACAGAAACGTTTGAAACATAACTTTCTTAGTAAAGCCTTAATAAAATATGTAAACATTTTAAGGCAGATTACGAAATCAAATTATGAAAAATATATCTACTTATCTTATTAAAGCTACTTAATATATTTTTTGAACTGTAATAAACATCACAAAGTTTCTTATTAATATCTGCTTACACATCATTATCGTTAAAAATTATAGAGACCTTGAATACCAAGAAGATAATTATTTTATTCCTATCAAGTTGTGTTACTACCGATGTGCTCGTATCTTCTTAATAAAGTATGGAAAAATAATAGGGACAAAAAATGTTTTTATACATTTTATTTTTTATTATTATCACTTATTTTTATGCCCGAAACATGACGGATTCTAGGAACAGGGACAAACTAGCCAGGCAAATATGATAGGTAAATATTAAGTTAATGAAATCGAGCTCCGACCAAGAGTACCGTTACTGTCAAACTAGGCGGTATATAGCCGAGTGTCCTCAAAAAGACCCTTTTTTTAAACTAGCATCACTACTTACATTAGATTAGATTGAAGAATAGATAATTCCTTATACTGAATATACAAATTTTATCCACAACTACTGAGGCCACAAAAATGTAAGGATTGAGAATAACCACAGAACATATAATAAAAAATGTTCTGTGAGAATGACCGATCGATAAAGGTTTGTGCGCTGCAACGTTTAATACGGGTTAAACCCTTAAACCTTTTCGTGGTGCTACTTTTTCACCGTGTATATTTATAGAATGTTTAAGCATTGGGTTGTGATACATTATTTTACCGGGGAAAGAGTGATACAGCGACAAACCGCTATTTGTCGTTGGTGGGACGGACATAAATCACGCACCCCTCGGGTGGGCCGGCAGACACACCGGCACCTACCGATCTCGTGTCTCCGCTTGCTTTGACTACTTCAGCTATACTCAAAGTTAGGTAGGTTTATATATTTTATCATAATTTATGTAACCCTTTGGTTAGATATTCGTTGCCTTTCAGGAATAGTGTTGCAACTTGAAATAAGTGAGTTTTACAGGAAGAATTATTCACGAGAAAGATTATGAAATTACGCGCCGATATAAAAATGCAATTATTATATGGGCATATTATATAATGTGCATAGAATTCATTTACCCAAGAAATACAGTAAATAATATTTAATCATAATTATAGTCCTCTAAAGATCTACCATTCATATCTAGGTATTCAACACTCTTTTACTCTATCAATCAACTCTTTTTCAACGTCATCCAATTCTAAATTAGATATGCTAAAAATATCAAGTCTCTTTGGATATAAGTTGAAATTCAATCCATAATATCTACCCAAACAGTCATATCTAAAAGAAAGGAAGGTAAAAAAAAATAGAAACAATTCCATAGAAACAAGAGTAACAATCAAAGAATCTTAATCAACTTTTAAAACTGTTCAAAGTACTGATTTACGCAACGAAACCTTAAAAGATTTAATAAAAAATTTTAGGGTAAAAATCGTCAACAAACCAGAGTGCGTGCTAAAGTACAAAGTAATTTTATAAAAAAACAATTGAAGACTAGTTTTAGGTGTTTATAAAGTCTAATTTCAGAACACGTAATAAGATAATAGAAGTAAGGTAAACGCGCCTATTACCGCCAGTTTAAGCCGACTTTGGATGAACTTCAGAAAATTACATATATGCTGTTATGCTAGAAAAGGTGTTTTAACTTATTCTTTAACATGATTAAATATCCTATGATATTCAGTACGTAAATTCAGTATTAAATCACACAATATTTAATAAATAATAATTGAATCTAAAATAGCGATTGCTTCTATTACCGACGCATGGATGATGTTTGTTTCTAATACCGTTTTTTATGTTTCTATTACCGACCACTAAACTAGTATAAAATTAAAAAGCTGCCTGCCATCAAAAAAGGTATCATGATATTATACCTTTTTGAAATCCTTATGCTGAGCTCTTTAGTTTGATACCCATATTGCATTATTCGATTTATTTTTATTTTTTGATACTTCAAACAGTGACATCTCACAGCCACCATTTTTTAATGTCACTTATTTAAGAATACTTGGGTTATCAAAACGAATCTAACGATATCTTAATTGTATTATTTGGTCCAACCGTTTGGAAGATACGAAGTAATAAAAATTATTACAGACAAACATAATATACTTAGGTGATCACTTCGGTGATCGGTGGATAGGGCGAGGAGGACCTGTGCCATGGCCGGCGCGCTCCCCGGATCTCACACCGATGGATTTCTATTTGTGGGGGGAGGTTAAAAGTGTTGTGTATGCTACGGAGTATTCGAACAGAGACGAATTAAAATTAAGAATAGTGACTGCTTTTGATAAAGTTCGAAGTGAAGTGTTCTTGTGCTAAACCGCGTAAAGGACAATTTGTGCAAACATGCTGAACTCTGCATCACTCAAGGAGGTGAGCATTTTGGACATCTGTTAAGGCTTGTGTAAATAATAAAATCAATACGTACATCTTCAATTATTGTAAATAAACCCCAATGTAATCATTGTAAATAGGTATGATTCCCCCGTGTGGTGCCGGGTCCACTATGTAGAATAGCACCACTCCTACTTCTTCCTGGAATGTCGTAAAAGGCGACTAATAGGATATTCCAGGAGACGGGCAGCAGTGTCTCCCTGCGGACTAAGAACATCTACTGCGGTCACCAACACGCACTGGCCAAGCGTGGTGACTACCAGCTACAACTCCCTTATGATAGCCACAGCTAAGCCTCGGCCCCAGTCCCCGGCAGCCCCGCTATTCCTAGATACGGTAGCGGCTATGGTAACGGCGGGGCAGGGGGTGCTAAGAATTGCCAGCAGAGATCGGGCTACCGATCTCAAAAACGACTTCTGTACCTGGCAACATATAACACCAGGACACTGAGTACCGACGACAAGGTGAAAGAGCTGGAAGAAGACATAGACAAGTTAAACTGGAGTATTGTGGGTTTCTCTGATGTCCGAAGAGAGAGGGAGGACACGATAATACTCAAATCCGGAAACTTGTTCTATCACTGGGAGGGCGAACTTCTGTCCCAGGTGTCGGGTTTCTCGTTCACAAGTCCCTCGTCAACAACACTGTGCAATTTGGGAGCGTGTCGTCCAGGGTAGCGTACCTTACACTCAGAATATCCAAATGGTATTCGTTGAAGGTTGTACAGGTATATGCGCCGACTTCAACATATTCTGACAATGAGGTTAAGGTTATGTATGAGGACATAAGCAGAGCCATATATACCTCTAAAGCTCATTTCAATGTTGTGATGGGGGACTTCAAACGCGAGACTGGGCATGCAAAGCGGCGCCGAGATGAAAGTGGGTCCCTACGGTCCTACACATTGGACGACAGAACCACCGAGGACACTTACTGGCTAACTTTTTGGAGAAGGAAGGTCTCTTCATGATGAACTCCTTCTTCAGAAAGAAGCCGCAACGCAAGTAGGCTTGGATTAGTCTTGATAGTTCCACGCAAAGCGAGATAGACTTCATCTGGCAGACAAACGGCACATATTTAATGATGTCTCTGTGATCAGCAGGTTTAAAACTGGAAGCGATCACCGACTTGTAAGAGGCACATTAAATATCGACCTGAAGCTGGAACAGTCACGCCTGATGAAGTCTACGCTTCGCCCAACACCTAACCAAATCCAGGGATCCGAAAACTTTCAACTTGAGCTGCAAAACCGTTTTGCGTACCTAGAATCGTGCACGTCAGTGGACATGTACAACACCAGGATGGTAATAACTGTCCACGAGGTAGGGTCGAAATATTTCAAGACCCACCCTAGTGGTAGATCTCAGGTTCTCTCAGAACAAACTCTCGGTCTTATGAGGGATCGACGAGAACTATGTGTGCAATCTCCAACCTCTATAAGGGAATACCGACGGCTCAATGAACAGATCTCCAAGTGCAGGCGACGCGATTTGCGAAAACACAACGCAAATCGTGTAAAAAGCACTATTGAGCGAAACCAGGGCTCAAAAGTGTTCGCCAGGGATCTGCCTATTGGGCAAAGTCAGCCCACAAGGTTGAAGACCGAGTCCGGCACCATGGTTTCGTCGAAACCCAAAGTTCTGAGGGAGACTGAGAGATACTACGGACGGTTGTATGCCTCCTCTCAAGCTCCACCTCCTCGCGAGAAGAGCGACAAGCGAGCTAAACCGAAGATATCCCGGACGTCAGCCTGTAAGAGATTAGAGAGGCTCTCAAACAGCTTAAAAACAACAAGGCACCGGGAGATGACGGAATCACAACCGAGCTTCTGAGAGCTGGAGGGAAACCCTTTCTAGTGGCGCTCCAAAAACTGTTAGATTCCGTCATCAACCGGAACTACCCCGGAAGCGTGGAGCAGAAGTGTGGTGACGCTGTTCTTCAAGAAGGGCGATAATGCCCTTTTGAAGAACTACAGGCCCATTGCACTTCTGAGCCACGTTTATAAACTGTTTTTGAGGTTGTTGTGAGGACCCACAAATTGCATTGCACGCAGGCTTGACGACTTCCAGCCTCCCGAACAGGATTTCGAAAAGGCTACAGCACCATAGACCATATACACACACTGCGGCAGATTATATAAAAGACCAAGGAGTATAATTTGCCGTTATGTATTGCCTATGTGGTCTATGAGAAAGCCTTTCATTCTATTGAGACCTGGGCGGTACTAAATTCTCTCCAGGGGTGCCGGATCGACTACCGGTATATCGAGGTGTTGAAATGTTTGTACTCATCTGCCACCATGTCCGTCAGAATTCACGACACAGCAACGAGCCCCATCCAATTGCAGAGAGGTGTCAGACAAGGGAATGTCATATCCCCAAAACTGTTCACCGCTGCGTTGGAAGACGTGTTCAAGCTGATGGAGTGGAAACGACGTGGCATTAACATCAACGGCAAATACATCACACACCTGCGATATGTCGACGACATAGTCATCCTGGCGGGTTCCCTGGAAGAACTTGGTACAATGCTTGGGGACTTGAACAGCGCCTCACAACGGGTGGGTCTTAGGATGAACATGGACAAGACGAAAATCATGTCGAATGTCCATGTCACACCCGTACCGGTTGTTGTTGATGGCGCTGCTCTCGAAGTTGTAGACGAATACAATACCTAGGACAAGTGATCCAGATGGGTAAGTCCAACTTCGAGAAAGAAGTCACTCGTAGAATCCAACTCGGATGGGCTGCATTTGGGAAACTGCGTCATATCTTGTCGTCCAAAACACTACCTCGTGCCTGAAGTCAAAGGTATTCGAGCATTGTGTGTTGCCAGTGATGACATACGGATCCGAGACATGGTGCTTTACTATTGGCCTAATCCACAAGCTCAAAGTAGCGCAGCGGGCTATGGAGAGGGTTATGCTCGGTATTTCTCTACGTGGTCGCATCAGAAATGAGGAGATCCGTAGACGAACAAGGGTAACCGACATAGCTCAAAGAATTAGCCGGCTGAAGTGGCAATGGGCTGGCCACATAGTGCGAAGGACCGATTACAATAAGAGATTTTTATAAATAAGACCGTATGGGTCGGTAATAGAATTAAGTATGAAGATAACTTTATTCTATTAGCGACAGCAAAAATAAACAATAACTGGCTAAAATTTCTGCTTTAATGCAAACGTGGTTTGATGGATGTCATTGCTATGATTATTTTTCGGTATCAAAAAGTTTCTTAGTTTTGATATGAGATATTATTTAAAATACATTGCCATACATTACTAAAAATTATTGCTTACGTCGAATCTTGTTTAAGAAAAAATCTATGAGACAAAATGTATGGCGTTAATTGATCAAATTATGTAATATACTCTTAAGAATCAAACAAGTTAAAAGAAACGTCGAAAATAACGTATTAAAAGAAATAAAATCTAAAATACTAACTGTTGTAAAACATCTAATAACGCCATGAGGCGGTATTAGAAGCAAGTTATGAATGTTATGTTTCTATTACCGCTTTAAGGTAAAATTCGAATTAAACCACAAAAAATAGTCAGAACGGTAATATTAGATGTGAATCTAGAAAACCAATATATTACTTATTATATTTACACATTTGCCTGCAGGTATACACATTTTATTTAAGTTAATTTATCTTAAGTAATAATCATGTTTACTTACGTAGCCGAGAGCGCAACACTATGAGACGGGCGTCCGTTGCGGGCGCGTCTCAGTTATTATCCAATTATTCTGTTTGCTGATTATTTACGTACACAAACTTTATTATTTTTGTTTCTCAATATACATACCTAAAATATTTTTAGGCTACAACTTTCATGAAATGTATAGTATGCCTTAAAATAGTGATTAAAAAAACTGGCGGTATTGGATACAGATTTTGGGGTGGCGTTATTGGGCGCGTTTACGTTAATACGTTTGCTCTTATTTTACGACCGTACTTGCCATAAAAGAAAGATTGAGAAGCGTTGGACTAGTTCAACCCATCTCGTCTAGAGATATTCTATAAAAAGTTTTATTGTAAGTAAACATGTTTGCCATTCTCGCTGAACGGTATCTAACGTCTTTCTTATTCCAGAATCCATGTACCCGAGATTTGCGGAACCGATACCGAATGTCACTGCTACTGTAGGCAGGGACGCGTTGCTAGCTTGCATCGTGGATAACCTTAGGGGGTTCAAGGTAAGCTAGGATTTTTTAAATAGACGGCAGAATTGCAGATATGCCTAATGGTAAATGGTCACAGTGGCCAACGGAGAGGAAAGAAAAAAAGGAAGAAAAAATGTTTTATATTTGATACTTATTATAAACACATTTTTTTATACAATCGTATATATTCTATTTATATCGTACTTTATCGTGCCATCATTATCATGAAATTTTAAACCGTTTAATGAAATGTTTCCATTTCATGAAATAACCTGTTGTCATTTAAGAGTGTCATTTAATTAAAGCTTTAACGATTCCATCGACAAAGTTTGGTGATATTTTAATACATTTATTTGTGGTCACATTGATATAGGTTAATTATTGTAACCAGTTCATGTAAAGTTTTTGCCTGAGTGATTTAATAAATAAAATCAAAACGAAATTTTGATTAATAAAATATTATTTCATTGAAATATTTGCGGTTATTAAACTTAATTGTTAAATTGGTAATTGAACGATATTTTTAAAACCTTTGTTCCTTGTTATATTTTCATGTAACTAGCCGAGAAATGAGAAGATGATAAGAGATCACTGTTGTCCATGGAAATCAGAAACACCAAAAGCATCACAATGCGTTCGTGGCCCAAAAATAAAACTGGCTCTCAACACAATCTATACACTCCTCCTTTCTCTTATTTAAGAGGGAGAGGAATCTATAGACTAAAAGAAACATAATTTATAATAAAAAATAACTTTTGTTTATTAATTTAATTTTGGAAATAAGTTTTTAATAATAACAAAGAACAATGAGGCGGATTCGAATCCTGACTGGCAAATTTAAGTGATAAATACAAATGAAAGTTCGTCCTCGGAGCTTGGTTGTTTGTGAAATCTTATTTAAATCATGTCTAAGCCACCTGCGACGTAGCCCCTGCGAGTGTGAGTGAACTGTATATGAAAAATGTGACTAGATTGTTTTAGTAGGAGGGCTATTCCATAAACCAAAGGCGTCACTCACGCATTGCTGGTCAAGGACAAAGCGGCGACCCAATAATTATCGATATTGATTTACCTTACCTAATGTAGTATTTAATTTTTAGGTGGCCTGGGTACGAATGGACACTCAAACTATATTGAGCATTCACCACAACATAATAACGCAGAACCCACGCATCAGTCTCTCGTACAACGACCATCGCTCATGGTACCTGCACATCAAGAACGTGCAGGAGGTGGACCGCGGCTGGTACATGTGCCAGGTCAACACGGACCCCATGCGCTCTAGGAAGGGCTACCTGCAAGTCGTAGGTAGGTATCACACGGTAACATAACTACTCTACTCTCGTACAACGACCATCGCTCATGGTACCTGCACATCAAGAACGTGCAGGAGGTGGACCGCGGCTGGTACATGTGCCAGGTCAACACGGACCCCATGCGCTCTAGGAAGGGCTACCTGCAAGTCGTAGGTAGGTATCACATCGTAACATAACTACTCTACTCTCGTACAACGACCATCCTATGGCAACGCACATCAAGATAACGCAATTGGCTTATTTTTGTTTTGAACCCGTAACCTATTAACCCACTTTTAAACTTTATCTGTATCTACTACGAGTAGAGTTATGTTTCGTATCTTTTTTAAGAATGCCATTAAAGGAGCAAACCGTCCACTTTTGGTCGCTATATAGTTAGCTCTCTGTATTTGTGACCTTAAATTCCGTGAGAGGCGCCCTGAAGGAACCTGGTTTGGAATGAAGAAGATTGATCCAACCCAAAAGATATTTTTGAGATGATAGCCAACAAAAAGCAATAACAGACTTCTTAAATGTTATCAATTAGAATGGTCTTTGAAGATAATGAAAGTGCTTGTTTTTATTGCCATTAGTGCCGCCATCAATCATTGATAACATGACATCTACGGATATGGTGATTCGTGAGGGCTCCGACGTGACCTTGGTGTGTCGTGCGTCAGGTTACCCCGAGCCTTACATCATATGGAAACGCGAGGACGGACTCGACTTTAACTACAATGGTGATTCAGGTAATATGCTTTTGTTGTTTTAACATAGCACTGATTTGTAGGAAATCAATAATAGTCAATAATATCAATATAATAATCAATAATATAGTAACGATTCTGCTTAGTTATTTAGTTGTTATTTATAACGCTGGCAAAGTTCTAAAATATAATTATTAAACAAAAATAGTGGGTTTGCAGGGAAAAAAACACCAATAGAATTTCGCTACGCATGTAGATGCGCGCGTAGGCGTGCAGCTACGAAAATGATAAATAGAATTACCTTTTGGTAGATTTTTTTTCTCGCACCCATCTTTTGTGGAATTTCAGCCTAAGAGTTTTTTTGTTTTTAGATAATATGTGAAAAATTCACGAAAATAGTACCTAAATCACGAAGTTAAAAATAAAACTATCACAGCAAGGTTTATTTGATTAATCAACTAAACAATTACGCAACTCTACGCGTGACTCAACACATTCTTGGCCGGTTCTTTTCACAATAAATTGCTGATAAAGCAAATAGATGAGCCATTTACTTGATGGTTAGTGATTAAAAAAATTGTCTTGCTAGTAGTACATTAGCATTGATTATAATTTATATGCATTGGGTTCAAGATACAATCACTCACATTGAGTATATTCTACATCAAAGTAAATAAATAACCCAAAACCCAGAAGTAAGCGGCCGGATTTCCTGCCAGAAAAAGGGAAAGTAAATGTTAAACCTACTGGGGGTTTGTATTTTTACAATCGAAAATAACACAATATTTGTAATATTAGGTATGTATATACACTTATAACACGATCAGAATATTGTTTTCTTTCATGTCTTGTCAAAGAGCGTTTCTTCCATCGAAATGCTTTGAACTTAAGATAAAAGCAATGAGATTATTGTGTCTACACTTCACGGCGGATTATTTGTTATTTGGTCCGAGGATTTCATATAATATTAGCAACTCGCCCTCTTTTCTCCTTGGCTACCGAAATACTATAATTTATTGTTGCTGACGACTTAACGACCCATTAACCTAGTTGGTAGTAACCGTACCTCCGAAGCTAGGGGTTTGATTCCTGACAGGAGTAAAACTATACTAAATGTTTGTTCTTGGATCGTGGATCTTTGTGAGATCCACGCTACCCGCCGTACACGGTATCTTAGTGCGGGGTCGGAATGAGTGTTTAAACATTTATATTAATTATATTCCGCCCGCTTCTTCGCCTGCTAGAGACTGGTTTCACGAAGCGAAACCATATTATAAGCGTCCCAATCATCCTAGGGCAACATAAAACCGGAATAAAATTTACCCTTTTTTGTCCTGAACTATCTTTGTACCAAGCTTCATCTTAATTCGAATAACAAAGACGAAGAATGAAAAGACAAACATCCAAACATCTAACAATTTTTCCAGGTTTCAGTTTACACCTACAGATTAATGTAATCTCTATCAATAGCAAATACTAATTTCGTAGACAACTATGCAATGTTAAGTATAGGTAGCAATATTAAGTCCTTAAACTACCTTGTTAGGTAACAATGACAGTCGTTCCGACTACGCAACATTAGCATTGAACTGCGTTTTAGTAGGTACTCTCGATCTTTCGTCTTACATTTGATTGCGTCTCCCATTACTTATCCCAGTGGTTTACCGTAGCTCAGTTAGAGAGCAAAGTCTCTCAGCCTCAATACCTGGACAGAAGACCGAGAAATTTATGTAACACGAGGAACCGCCCTCGCTTTGCTTCGGTTTTCTTTATTTTTTTACACCTTGGGTTACAAAATTGGAGTTTTATTAAGGATCCCTAATTTTTTGATAGTATAATATAGGCTATGTCACCCGACGATAGTGTAGCTTCCCAACAGTGAAAGAAATTTTCAAATCAGTTCGGTAGTTTCGGAGTCTATTCAATGCAAACAAACAATCAAATCTTTCCTCTTTATAATATTAGTATGGATAACGATAGGTTTCTTTGTTTTTGGAATATTGAGAATTTATCACACATACACTATACGCTACACAAAGATATCCAGTGTCGGGATGTGGGTGTTAGTTCTTATAGATCCCTCATAAGACCGAGAGTTTGTTTTGAGAGAACTTCAGATCTATCACTGGGGTGGGTCTTGAAATACTTCGACCCTACCTCGTGGAGGGTTTATTTAATACCTTCTATCCTACCACTCACTTTGCTTCGGAGCACATAGACCCAGATCGAGAACAAATATTCAAATTCATAAAATTGGTCCTTCAAAATGCACTAAGAGTAACCTGTAGTAATATCTATAATTTTCTGCCTTAATTTCATGGTTTTTAACATGTTAAGTTTTTAATAGTGAACGTAGTTGATGGCGAGACGCTGACAATAACTAAGGTGTCAAGGCTACATATGGGCGCCTACTTGTGCATAGCGTCGAACGGAGTGCCACCATCGATTAGCAAACGCATCATGCTTATGGTTCAGTGTGAGTATTATCTAGGATTACAGTAGAGAACGCTCAATACCTAAGTAGATTATCAATTAGTTTAGTGACACGGAAAAGTATGCATTTGCAAGACTTCCTAATAAGTAAAGGATCTTTAAAATAACAATTACTATTTTATCCATAGTGAATTGTTACTATCTGAACTTCTTTGTTTGATTTAAAGTAATCGCTTTTGAAATTTTAATTTGAGTTCACTAGTAACATCTATGTCAGTTATTTTTATGAGTCATTTTATAAATATCATGTTTGCTTCATATTATTTTTTAAGAAATCAATGAAATAGTTTCATTCATACACGTATAGATATTTGTTTATTGCAATAGTTGCATAGAAGTAAGTATTAAAATGTTATGTATGGAGTACATATTAAATTTTATATCGGAATACGAGACACCGAAATAAATCCTTCTCGACAAGCACTGTCTGTATGCACTTTAAGCACTGATTTCACTAGCTTAGGGACCATAGAAAAATTATAATAGTCATCCTTTATACTTACATGTTATAGATAAAAGTAGTCATTCTATACTATATAGTCAATCTATATTATATAATTATATAAAACACAAAATTTTTTGTACGGATGTCCTTTGCAATAGGCATTCTCTAATTTCGACATTTTCCATAGATTTTTTTTTCGTAGCACACGCCAGGTATCCACTAGTAATCTAAATAAAACTTAAACTTTCTCAACGTTTCGCGTTGTAAATATAACTTACCGCAATTTTAATATTGCGAAACTTTGTTCTGACTAATCTTTGGTTTTGTTTCATCTCATTGAGGATCAAAGAAGTTTTTCGACTTGGTTGTTAAAAAATAATTACTTGCATCCGTCATCGACATCTCTTGTATAATAATTATATTTATAGGTTCGTATAACAATCTCAATTGTCACCCCAAGTATAAATAGTTTGTTATTGGAGACAGAACTGGTAGACATAACACAAATTGTTAAACAACTAGACTCCTTACACTTAACGCTTCCACTTAGTATGTAAATGTTCCTACTTTAACAACTAAGCAATGCATTCAATACATGTATCCTTATAAACAGTTCACCCCCTAGTATACGAGCCTTGAATCCGATTTTGCAGATCGGTTGCATAATATGAAATTTCACGCATTTATGATATATTCCGATATAAGCTGCTTTCATGTTATAATAGCTATTACATTAAATCATTCATCTGTACACTGGTAAATCTGCAAAGGCTTTTTGTAGTATATTTTTCTTTTTTTACTGTTTTCCCTTGTAGAATATTTTTGTTCTCGTATTATATCTATAACAGAGGGTCATACAAGTAGGTACGTCCAACAATTTTATTCTGTTCTGAACGTTTTTGACAGAAATAATGAATCGGTTTTCCATTTCCCATCTTTTCCCACTCATCGGGATAATGAATTACCCTCAATGAACAGGTTTTACCAGTGTTTTCCTTAGAGAAGAAGTATTAATTTTCCTTTAGCCATTTATCTAGCGTTAGATGCTTGCGTTTGAATATACATTACTTTTGTAAATGTATTTATTATTTTAAAGATTTATTTAACAAAACAATAATGAGATAAGATAGAGTTTTTTTTATTCTTATGTTACCTAAACGACTATATTTTCTTCCGGAAAAAACATGTGGACTTTTATGTAGGTGTATGGTCTGAAGTATCATTAGTAGTATTGGCTTTTCCCTTGCATTCTTCGTTTCTTTGTGTCAATTGAAATTAAAACTAATCAATATTGGTGAACAGTTCCTCCGATGCTGTCGATACCAAATCAGCTTGAAGGCGCATACATCGGCCAAGACGTCACGCTTGAGTGCCATACGGAGGCCTACCCTTCCTCCATCAATTACTGGACCACGGACAGAGGAGATATGATCATTGCCGGTGAGATTAACTTACATTTACCTAAGTTTTACCATAAGTATTTATATTTGCTTACTACTTTTTTTACCTATTACGATTCTACTTTAATGTTTTTGTTTTGATATTGGAACTGAATTCATGTTATAAAATAAAAAGTTCATGGTATCAATTATTGTACATTTTAAAGAATCAATTGTATTATAAAATATTCAACTCAAATACATCGATCAAACTAGTTTTTAAGTAATATGTCTCGCTGTCCGTGTGGCGTCGTCTGATTGTATCATTGATTTATGACTTCATAATGAAAATAGTTTCCTTGTATCGGAACTATGGAAGCATTGGAAAGTAACAAATGCGGCTATTCGTGCGCGAATAGAGAACAGTTTTAAAATGAAATGCCTGTCTACTTTCACATTGTCTGAAATGAGATTGATAAATAATTCAAACGCTCGATATCGGTTTGTGTCGGTATTGCATTTTTTTAGAATATTCCTATTGCCATGTTTATTGCAATGTTTATTCGCTTGTTTTATCAAACACTTGCTAGGAAATCCAAGTTTCATGCAATATCATTGTAAGTTGTAACATTCTCAGAAATTCAGCTTTGAAAGCACGATGTTGCAAATCATCATGAGAGTCAAAATTTCCCTTTTATGTTGTATATCGACTAATGGAAATCTTTTACGGTATACGAGAGAACAAATGATTAATTCATATTCAACTTTGATGAATTATAAGAGATTTATTTTTGGTTCGCGTGCATAAAACATTTTTCTATACAAACAACGTTGCTATGAGTTTGAGGTAGGTACCTTCTCGTAGCCAGCAAATCGATAGGTCCAAATTTTGATTTCTGGCCGGCGCAGACGTATGTGGCAAATAAAATAACGAAGAAATTCCATTTTATGTACATATATGAATGTGTGATTGTTTTTACACTTATGTAGTGAACAACCTTATAATCCCTTTTGTACAATAAAAATAACAACGAACATAAGAGAAAAATACACAGGTTTTATATTTAAGCAGAAATGGAAATTTCAGGTAGTAAATACGAGGCGCTCCCGGTGGACAGCGGGTACAATAAATTCATGATGCTCAAGATTCGAAACATTACCAAAGAGGACTTTGGTTTCTACAAGTGTATCGCGAAGAACTCCCTTGGAGAAACTGATGGAATTATCAAACTTGACGGTAAAATACACGATTCATTTTCGATTTTTATTTATTTATTTATTTTGTACACACAAAAACATTTACAGGATAAATAATTTAAGAGACAATTTGTACAAGGGCACTACTTTTTCTTGAGTTCCTATAGGTATTGTGATGAACGATTAAAGCTCTACTCAAATGAACTCAAATTTTAATTGAAAAATAGCGTCTACTTTGAATTAATAATTTTGTTAATAGGTATACGACACAAAACACTAACATGGTAATTAATAAATTATGTAAATTACCAACAATTATTATCAATTTTACAGATAAAATAATAATTTAATACTCTTTAGTGTACACTCCAAATAAGATATGTTAGTATAATACATAATAATGCTATTTTTCACGTCTGAAATAAAAATTATTTGTTATTTGTCATTCTTATTTAAACAGTTCATTGTTCAATGCAACAATACAGTGGTCAGACTGAATATACAAGCTATCATTGTAATTGCATTTATTTTAATAACTATTTGTTTAAGTAGAATAAATATTAATAAATATTTTAATATTTTGTTTCAGAAATTCCTGCCCCTCCATCAGCATTCACAACTACACAAAAATCTATATTAGACAACCAAACTATAAGAAAAAAAGGTGATTTCACTTTTCGAATTATACGGGCAAAATATATCTACAGATATTTTAATATGCTTAACTATAAAGTATTTCTTTCGTTGAACTTAATACGAGTAAAGGCAAGATTATAGAGTTCCGGCTTTATATTGGTATGTTTTATGATCAGATAAACTGAAATGCTCAACATCCTATTAGGAAGTTCGAACCTGTGGTTGCGAACAAATTTCCACAAGACGTAAAGTCAACACTATAGTCCCTTGGTCAAATTTACCCCAGGGTAACCGTTTAAACTCATTAAACACATAAACCTATACTCATTAAGATTCAAACGGGTATTTGCACAACACCTGTAACAGCATAAAATAATTATCCTTATCTTTAATACTTTTATTTTTTTAAACAGGTCAACTGCAAATTATTCAACCAATCGATGCTGTGAGCTCAAATTTTCAAGGGGAAGCATATGGGGAACAAATAAGAGACTTTGGTAATGTTGATTTAACAAACACATTGTATTCATTGATTCTCTTTCACAACCTTGCTGCAATACCATAATTATGTTAGGTGATTAATAACCTTACAAGTTACAACAGATGATTTTAAAGAATACAATGCAATATGTAATTCTACTTGCAACGGTATGCTCATAAAATATCTTCCTAATTCCTATCTTCAATGTTAAAATCAATGAAATATCCAAAACACGAAAGGATTCCATTATAATACAGACAATAGTTATTTAATTGAAATCTAGTAATCATAATAGGTATGTATTAACTAGGTAACGTTTTATGTTTTTCTATGCGCTAACATACAGTCGCTAACTTGAATTTCATATAGCAGGTAATTCTCTCACAGACAAAATAATTCACAGGCAACTGTCATCTAGTTAGCGAATATGTTTAATAATAGTTATCAACTATATTCAAGAAAGATATTCTGCCTCGATGTCTATTACGTTAAGGGAGACTAAAAAATGCAGGCTATTAACATCTTGTGCTTATGTCATAATAGTATTATATAACAAGTCGAGAATGCTCATATTGAGCTTCTAAATAAAGGTTAGACTGACTTTATTTTTCTGTTTTCAGATTTCGACGAAGAAGAAAGTTCAGCAAATTCCTTTAGATTACACACTACATTAATTTTTATACTCATCTACCATATTGTGAGCGGAGCGAGGTGTTCGCTGACTTGATAAAAAATCCTCTGTTCTGTTATTTGTTTTGAAAACAGTACCTATTGTTTATTTTTAGCTAAATAATTTTAGCATCATTAAGTTTTTGAGCTGGACAGACAATAATTTATAACCTGTTTATGGTAAATTGAAACATGAATAAAATAGATTAAGTTAATTGGATGCTAACGATATCAATTACTTTACAACGAACATTTTAAAATACATTAACTTTGAAATTAAAATAAATTTTCATTTTTATATACAGTGATGTAAAATACGCATTGAGAGATAACTATAATTTAACAAATAAATTACTTTGTAATGACATCGATTTTCTATGCAATAGCTGTTTGTACTTAAATGTAATAGAATCCTGAACATTTTGTTACAGCACTAATTAGATAAGTAAAATGTGCTTGTAGAAAATATTTTACTATTTAATATTTTTGTTTTATGTTAAGTAGGAATAATGTGTTATTATTTTTAAGATTATATTTTGTTGCATATAGTTTAAAGTTATTTAGCTGTGACTCGTAAAGTTGTATACAATTACTTACTAATTTCCCATGAAGATTAAATAAAAGACTATCCCTGCAACTTACATCTATTAACAGGAAGGACTAAGTCACATATAAGTTACACATTATAGTATGTAGATTAAGTACGTACGTACCTATATGAATGTGTACATTACAAGCCAGTAAATTCCACTGCCACACACATATCCCCCCCTTCATTTCCATGTAATAAAATGAAGCCTAATTTCTCTAAGTACAGCTAGTTCCAGTTCTAAGTACAACAAAGTAATAAACTCGATAAACTCTATTATATCGCTTCTAAACCATGTAGAGAAAGTATTGGTGTCCACATTTTATTGTTATACGTATTATTTTGTAATGATCCTTTATTTGTGTCCTATATTCATAAAGAATTTTTAGAGAACTTAGCAAATAGGCAAATAGATGAATTTTGTAATTACTTGCTATGGGAATGAAAATGCCAAATAAAATATGTAAAATAAATCAATGCTTAAAAATCCTTATTTTATTAATTACCTTTATTATTTTTATCGAAACTTAATCTAATTTTGGTAGATTTTGTACCTCATACTCCTTGTAACCTCCTTGTAGATACATCAAAGCCATAACCAATCATGGATCTTAAATGAACCACCGTCTACTCTTTTGCAACAATACTCGCTTTCTTACTATTCTTCAACCTTGAGTAAGTGCAATTATGAATTACAAAAAACTACCATTACCCAGGTTAATTACCAACCACATCCCATAAGTTTACCATCAACGTAAATAAAAACAACACTTAAATTTTCAACTAATATTCTCTTCTCTTTCTTTTTTCTTGATCGGCTACGTATCGGTGATGCCGAGTTGCTTATATTCATCCCTAGACGACGGTTATCATTTTCAAGCAGATGGCTCATCAGAACGTTTGTTGGCTATTTATATAAAAAAAAACACATGAATTGAATAGCGAGACAGGCCGCTACAAAGATCCACAATATTTCTCCGTCCTGGATCAGCCAATCCTAATTCTAATCATCTGTCTTCCTTATATCATTATGGTTTCGCAAGACAACAACCTACGACGAAATATTTTTCTCGCATACAGCTGCTACTATTGCTAAGAGTCTCGATTTTCAATGAAGAGTACTCTACTAGAATTTACTGTATCCCGGTCCCCTTCAGATTTTTATTATTGACGACCCGTCAAGGGGTCTTGGGATTCATTTCAGATCGGCATATTTACGTGTCAGGTGAAATGTAAAAACAAAAAATTTAGGTCACTTTGTTGTGATCAAACCCAGAGGAGGCAATACCTCTTACTAAATAAAGAAGACATCAGCAAAACCATTTTTTTTAAATCAGTGAAGTCGTTGTAAATTTTTCTTCAATTTTGATATTTCTTGTGCATTACTAAAAAATAAAGTTGGTTACTTTAAAAAAGCATTATTTCATTTAAGGATTCACACATACAATAAAAATATAATTATTTAAAAAGTTTTTATTTTGAAACACAGTCACAACTATGAGTTGGGTAGGTGGCCTAATTATATTGTCCACCAGTATAATATAATATGTCACCATAGCTAAGCTGTAGATAACTGTAAGTATACCTAGATACAACATTTATTTCGTTTCAATTACCAATTATAAGAGTTGATGAGAATACAAAATTAAATGATCTTAATATCCAAACTTTGATTTTATATGTATCAAATAATGCTATCTGGCTTCCAATCTCACTGGAAAATTTACTTAAAACTTGTACGTTTTAAACGTATTTCATTTCGCTATTTTGTATCAATGTCATAAGTTACCGAACAAATAACTACTTTGAATCCATATGAGAGAGCGGAAACAAAACTAGCAAAATAGGATAAACTCCAGTAGGCAAACTAATACTTCAATGTATGGTAAGTAACTTTTAATTGAAATGCAGCTGACCAATCAAAAGTTTCATTCAGATAGTTAAAAATTTTCCTCCAGAAAGATTTTTTTGAAGCGAAATATTTTTTAACCATTGTACAAGTTCTGGAATACGAAATCATGTAGAATGTTTAATGGGCAACCACTAACGCATTTAATGCATTCAGATACAAAGTTATATGTTGGTATAGTTATAAAATGGTTGACTAATTGATTTAAAGTAATTATTATATTTTTACTTCCCACCTAAATAAAAATAATACATAAAAATACGTCTGTATTAGCATCATAATTTTTCACGATATTCTAATCCAATAAGAAAAGCAAAGATGAAAATAATTATTTTCTTCTCATTACTATTTATTTTATGGAAAGAGCCGGCAAACGAGCCGACGAGCTGATGATAAGTGGCTATCGTCGCCCATGGACAGCAGCAACACCAAAGGCATCACTGATGCGTTGCCTGCCAAGAAAGAAAAGAAAAAGGAAGAAAGAACTGGCTCTCAAGTCACCACAAACTGCAAAAAAATGTCAATTATATCTTAATTACTAAGAAAGGTTATAAAACACAGTAGTTAAATACGAAATAAGTGAATCTCATCAAAAACATAAATGTAAAATGAAAGCCATGTTCAAACAAAAGAATTGAAATATAAATGGGTGCCAAGTTCTATGTAGAACAGCAAAAACTAAAACTAGTCAAGTCAAATGTAAAGCTTGAATTACATGTTCTTGTGACTAAAATTTTAGGCTGTCTCATTGAAGTATTATTATTAGCGTATAGAACCGACACCGCAAACACCATGTGTGTCCCAATTCATTGGCGCTACGTGGCTTCAATCTTCAATGGATTCGTTCGATATTGAAAGGAGAATGGAGGGCTCAATTTTGAAAATCGAACCTCCCGGGCGGGACACACATTTTGTTCGAGATGTCTGTTCTATGACATTATACTTCAATGGTATTTGTCCTCAAAATACGTTACAATTTATAGTAGGCAACGATAACATCTTGTGAGGGACCGAAATATTGCTACAATATTGTACATAAGTCAAAGTCAAAGTCAAAATATTTTATTCATATAGGTATCATTGATACACTTATGCACGTCATTTTTTGGCTTTTCGGAAGGTGCTTTGTCATGGAGGAGAAGAAAAGCCTGAAGAAACTCCTCAGCACATCTTTTAAAAAAATATTACAAAAAAGATATTATCATACAAAAGTTTACTATTCTGAGTGGAACTGGTTGCAGAGCTAATCATTTCCATGCGTCTTTGTCATTTAAATACTCGTCTACACTATAATATCCCTTGCCTAACAATTGTGTTTTTACACGTTTTTTGAAAGATTCTATAGGCAAGTCACGTATTAATTTTGGGATTTTATTATAGAAATGTACACCAAGCCCTATGAAAGATCGTTGCACTTTACTTAGGCGGAACGAAGGCGTAATTAATTGATACATTCTTTTTGTTTGGCGATTATTAATATCAAAATTTTGTTTATACGCGTTTATATTCTTCCTTATAAAAACTACATTATTAAATATATACTGGGAAGCTACTGTAAGTATACCTATTACCTTGAACTTTTCACGCAAAGATTCCCGAGACTTAAGTTTATAGATAGCCCTAACAGCCCTTTTTTGGAGTATGAAAATTTGTTCTTTATTGGCTGCTTTGCCCCACATCAAAATGGCATATGACATAACACTGTGGAAATAAGCAAAATAAACTATCCTAGTAGTTTCGACCTCAGTATACTGCCTTATTCTCCTAACAGCATAAGCAGCCCTACCAAGTTTTATCGCGAGATTTGTTATATGTGGGCCCCATTGAAGTTTACTATCTAAGGTCACCCCTAAAAAGACCGTTGATTCCTCCATATGCAATGTTTCATTATTTAGTTTAAGAGATTTGCTGACATTTTTAACATTAGGTAGCACAAACTCTATAGTCTATACATTTAGTTTTTTTTGCATTTAAAAGTAAGTTATTGATAGTGAACCAACGCGACACATGCAAAAGAGCACTATTTACGTCGTCGAAATTTACTTTATTCCTTTCACACTTAAATATTAATGATGTATCATCAGCAAATAGTACAATATTCGCTTAGTTCTTTACATAATGTGGTAAATCATTAATGTATACCAGAACAAGGAAACGGACCCCATATAGAGCCTTGCGGTACACCCGTCACACCCGATTTTTATTTATACCATAGTGGCCAAGTTTAAACAGCAGTGTTTCGTGCTCAACACAATCAAATGCCTTAGATAAGTCACAAAATATACCTATGGCATTTTGTGATGCTTCCCATGCTTCAAATATATGCTTTAAAAGCCTAGCCCCGGCATCGGTTGTACTCCGGCCTTTAGTGAAACCGTATTGCTCAGGATGTAATAATTTATTATTATTGAAATGGGTTAACATTTGATTCAGTATTATCTTTTCGAAGATCTTACTAAGAGTTGGTAAAACAGAAACTGGTCTATACCTGGTCATAACAAGTTTTAATACAATCGCGGGAATAATTAAAATATTGATAGGTAAGGCTACTGATAACATTCACAATATTTTTGTAGGTTTGCCGCCATTCCGTTTTCCATTTAAAACTAGAATGATATACGCTCCGATAAGTGGGTCATTCTGTGAAAACCCGACGCCAATAAAATTTTCACATCGAAGTTGAGGAATTAGTTACGACTCATTTGGAACTCTAAATTATGGGTGAATTTCCCAAGTGCATTTTTGAGACGGCGAGGTTGAAAATTAATGTGTGGAGGTAAACTACAATTATGCATAATTTTATATAGGTAGTTTAAGTAGTGATCTACATGATAGTGAAGTATTCAGAGGTATTTAATACATAGATTCTTAATAAAAAAATATCTAAGACCTAAAATCTAATTCCGGTGTACTGTCCAAACTGCGTTTATTTACATATTTTATTAATTTAATTTTTTTTGGTAAATAAATTTCATTGAAAGGGAATGTTTTTTAGAAATACATTAAATAACACAACTAATATATATTTATGGAGTAATTTAAGATTAAGAGCCATTTCGCGGTTAGTCGCGCGGAATGAAGAATTTGACGTCAAAAATTAGTATCATAAGAAAGATATTAATGCTGGCAAATGAACACATAAAATAGATCAATCTATTATAATTGATATTGATAATCTAATATTCGAAAATATTAATTAGTTTTTGCGTAACTGTCAATCTAGCATAACTATTTTTCAGCAAAAGGACGACAGAGTCAATTTCATACACTGATTTTCTTTATTAAATCTTGTTAAATTGAGTAAAAAAAAATGTCTAGAGAACACTCATATATTATATTTTGCATTTATTACAAGAGATATACGATTACTATCATATTCGTTTCCAAATTAATTCAATAACATTACCAATTTTCATGGTTTATGCCATGACTTTACCATCGATTTTTGTATTCAATAAAGCGTATTTCCCATCAAAAATTTATGTAGTAATAAAATATGGTCTTTGTCGAATATGACACGTAATTTTTTTTTTATCTTACTGCAAAAAATAATTAATTACAACGAATTTACTTTACCATATAAATAAACAAACTGGTGCGAATCAAATCAGTTAGGCTCGAGCCCTCTTGGAGGTCGGACCTATGTCAATTTTTGCTTTAGCCATCTAAGGAATAGATTTCGTAAAAGTAACGTAATTATATTGCCATTGAACAGTCTTGATCATGTGAGAATTTTTAGTTACAGTCAATTGTATTATTTTTAGTTTTCTATAATTTTCAGGGTTTTGTAGTCAAATCGGAATCATGTCTAGTCCGTTCGTTATTTCAACCGGCCGGCTAGCCCGTCCGGCCGTCCGTCCGTCTGTCCGTTCCGTATGATTTTTTCTTCGTCTACCCCTTAATGTGGGGTATCGTTGAAAAGGTCTTTCAAAAATATTATAGGTTTCAAAAGACCATTTTTCAATTCAGGGGTCCGTTTGCGTAATATTCTGCTTTAAACATCTTTGGTTTGAAGAAAACAATAGAAATTAAGTAACTATTTCTTTCCAATTTATGTAGTGTAAGTAGTAACGGAGAAAATCACGAACATACATATGTACAAAATATAACTATATCTATGCTAATCTATACTATTACTATTGTAATATTATAAAGCTGAAAAGTTTGTTTGTTTGTTTGATTGAACGCGCTAATCTTAGGAACTACTGGTTTGAATTGAAAAATTATTTTTGTATTGGATAGTTCATTTATCGAAGAAGGCTTTAGGCTATCGGATTTTTGGAAATTCAACCCCTATTGGGTTGGAAGTCACTGCTGTAATTTGAAATAAAACATTGTCCGTTTTTAGACATTAGTTACTGTTTACAGTATTTAGGTTTTTTGTTATATGTGTAAATTACATATTTACATAGAAAAAAAAAATTATAACTTGTCTAAATATACCCTTTATTTATACAACTTTTAGATCAATCTGTACTTTATAGGGTTCCGTACCCAAACGGTGTCAACGGGACCCTATTGCTAAGCCAAAATGTTGGAATGATAGAAACTCAGACATTAGTCAGCTATAGTCACTTATTAATTATTAGTCAAAGATAATACATTCGTTGTTTGGAAACTCTCGTGCACCCAAGTTCCGTCAACTCCCCAAAACTCACGTATCTCAAATACACAACACCCTTTACCTTCTCTCTTCACCCTCTCATTTTTTCCCTTCACAACCCCTCGCCTCCCCCTATACCCCCCCCCCCCCCCCTCAGTTCTTCACCCAAAAGTGGAATTTTGCGTCGGGATAATCTGGGAGGCATCCGGGCAAATACCGCACTCATCAGGTATATAGATTTCATCGGGATATAGATTTTTGGAAAACCGGAAATCCCGGATATCTCGGAGACGGTGCGTCCTAGACAAGTTTAGACGGAAATTTCGACCCCCTTTAGTAAACCCCCAAACCTTATTGCTAAATCTTACTGAACCCACTTTAACCCCCCCCCCCCCCAAATTTTCCTAAAATACCATATATCTCCTAAACGGTACGTCCTAGACGATTTCCGACTGAATTTCCATCCACCCTGTGGAACTCATACTTGCAACATTACCCAATCTTATTGGGCCCAACCTTAACCCCCCCCCCCCCTCCCAAATTTTCCGAAAACTCCTTATATCTCCTAAACGGTGCGTCGTAGACGATTTCCGAAAGGATTGAATAAAAGTTGTAGCCCATAAAAAGATTGACATTTTATGTGCCATACATTTTTCTTGTAGAGCAAGTGGTTTGGGAGAAAAGTGCGAATTTCGTTTCTCATAATTTATTATACTAGACTATTGTCAATATTTTGTTTTGTAAACCAACAGAAAACAATAAAGAATTCGTTTTTAACATTCAAAGACCACTGTGAATAGAGTTCTGAATATCTTCTTTTTAAAGCTGTAATCATTTTTGTGTATGGATTGTATTTACCTTTATTTTTACGTTATCTTTTGTATCACGGTAATGATTAGGGTATCGAAAACCGGTCCTGTTTTAAATTACCGGGATTTTCGGTACTCGCCTATGCTGGAACCGGGATTCCCGGGATTTTCAGTTCTTTCGGGATTATTTTACCACGGCTTTCCCCGCGTGAAAATAGTTAGTATCGCGTCTCCTATTTTATCTCTCAGGAGCATTAAATAGGGAAAAACTGTTTTCTACCCAAATCCGCATAGTCGTTTGCCGTGATTGAGTAACCATCATACCATTATACCTTACATGCAAACATAAGTTTCGTATTAATTGTATGAAAGCAACACAATTGTATTGCACAATTCAGCACTGCTTGGACGAGAAAAAAGAGTTAAATCATCTTCATTTATATTAGAAAAATATCAATCTGAGTTGTGTAAATAATATTATATTAGTATAGCTGCTTCATGTAGCCGACGTTCTGAATATCTTCTTTTTAAAGCTGTAATCATTTTTGTGTATGGATTGTATAAATTACCTTTATTTTTACGTTATCTTTTGTATCACGACGCGACATATTTTTATTTCCCAAAAGTTCAGAAAATCCCGGTTCTTTTATTTTGTTTCCCGGTTCTTTTATTTTATTTCCTGGTCTTTTATTTTGTTTCCCGGTTCTTTTACTTTATTTCCCGGTTCTTTTGAAAAGTACCGTATTCCTTTGTAAATCCCGGGATTTTCGGTTCCGGGATTTCCCGGTTCTATACCCTCCGATTGATTTGAATTTAGGTATACCTATGTATTTCGACGCGCTGCGAATATCGCAGGCAAAATGGACGCATATTGCATTTTATAGATCACCTTGAAAAAACGTGATTTTTAATTTTTCACGTTGATTTGCCAAAATATTGATTTTTGCAATATGCATCTATTGACTTTTTATTGCAATATGCATCTATTGGACATCTTTATTGTGATGTACCTAAGTAGGTACCTAAAATGTATTATGTAAATAAGTTACCGATAATGGTACTACTACATTGTACTTTTAATTGTTATATAAACTTATATTGTCACAAACCAGATACATGTATGTGGTCACAAAGTGTATAATTAAAATTATATGTTCATAATTTTAAAATTTTTACGATTGAAAGTATCAAGGAGATTACTCGCACAGAACTGAGGTCAAGCGCGACGCGAGCCGGGCGAGGCAATATCACGTCTAGGAGCCGCTTCAAATACCTATAGTTTATCAACCGAGTTTTGCGAAATGGCTCTTAAACAACAGCTCTTAAAACATATTTTAAAAATGTCCTACAAAAAAAAGCAATTCCGGTGGCGCATTTTGTATACTTCATTACTTGTTACTTCACGATTTGGAAGACACCTTACTGGCTCTCCCCGCACCGTTCAGTTGTGCTCTTGCAAACTGCGTGTTAGGATGACCGCCTGGTTGCGTAATTTTCCTGCCAAACACGTAAGTACTAACTGCGGTGGCGCAGGAATACAAAATCATCCAATTCCGATGTCATGTATATTAGTAAAAGTACAAAGCAGATTATCTAGAAATTTTATGGACGGTTCCATTAACGGTTTTCAGCTACAATTGTGAAATAAAAGTTAACCTGTGACTAAAAGTTTTCTTTAAAATTCAAGTTTTGTCTCTGATTCTAAGTCCGGTGGCGCAATCTCGGTAGCTCCGGTGGCAAATTAAAGCGTATAGGGAAGTATAGACCATAGAAATACAAGCGTGTCTCCATCTATCCATCAGCCCTTGGAGGTCCACTGTTGGACATAGGCTTCCCCTAACTTGCACCACTCTGACCGGTCCTGAGCCTTCTGAATCCAGCGGATGCCCGCTGTCTTCTTCAGGTCGTCAGTCCACCTGGTCGGGGGGCGTCCTATCATCCTATGCTCCTTTTTCCGAGACGTGGGCGCCATTCGAGCGCCTTGTTCGTCTACGGATCTCCTCATTTCTGATGCGATCATGTAGAGAATTACCAAGCATAGCTTTCTCCATAGCCCGCTGCGCTTCTCTGAGGTTGTGGATTAGGCCAATAGTAAAGCACCACGTCTCGGATTCGTATGTGATCACCGGCAACACAAACTGCTCGAACACCTTACACTTTTGGCACTGAGGTAGTGTTTTGGACGACAATGTATGACGGAGTTTCCCGAACGCAGCTCATCCGAGTTGGATTCTACAAGTGACTTCTTTCTCGAAGTTGGACTTACCCATCTGGATCACTTGTCCCAGGTAATTGTATTTGTCTAGAACTTCGAGAGCAACGCCGTCAACAACAACCGATACGGGTGTGACATGGACATTCGACATGATTTAAGACCCACCCGTTGTGAGGCGCTGTTCAAGTCCCCCGAGCATTGTTCCAAGTTCTTCCAGGGAACCCGCCAGGATGACTATATCATCGGTATACTCGTACCGTAGGTGTGTGATGTATTCGCCATTGATGTTAATGCCATGTTGTTTCCACTCCATCAGCTTGAACACGTCTACCAACAAAGCGGTGAACAGTTTTGGGGATATGACATCCTTGTCTGACACTTCTCTGCAGTTGGATGGGGTTCGTTGCTGTGTCGTGTACTCTGACGGACATGATGGCGGATGAGTACAAACCGGTAGTCGATCCGCCACCGCTGGAGAGAATCTAGTACCACCCAGATCTCGATAGAATCAAAGGCCTTCTCATAGTCCACATAGGCTATACATAACGGCAAGTTATAGTCCTCGGTCTTTTGTATAATTTGCCGCAATGTGTGTATATTATGTTCTATGGTGCTGTAGCCTTTTCGGAATTCTGCTTGTTCGGGAGGCTGGAAGTCGTCAAACCTGCGTGCAATGCGATTTGTGAGGACCCTCGAAAACAGCTTATAAACGTGGCTCAGAAGTGCAATGGGCCTGTCTAATTACCGCTAAAAGGAGTCCGTTCATCTAGACTCCTATTCTTCAAAATGTACATAATATCTTTAAAGTATTGAATGATCCTGCCTTTATGATTTCTCATGGGCGTAAATCAATTTCGGTGGATCAAATTCTAATTCCAGTGGTCCTAATTTCGGTGGCGTTTGATAGTGTAATTTGATAATATCTCCGGAACAAATATTTTTTTTTTCAATCTCTACTATATGACTAATTATCACTACTATGTACATATCATTTATGCCAAATAAAGTGTATTAGAAACATCAAGTTTAAATTTAGTCAATTTCGGTGGCTTGGATTTTAATTCCGGTGGTCCTTTAATAATTTCGGTGGCATTTGATAATTTCAAATGGAAATATCTCATGAACTAATCATTTTTTTTCGATCTCTAGTATATGATTAATTAGTACAACTCTTTATCTATTATTTAGGCCAAAAAAATTTATCAGAAACAGCAAATTTAAATTCGCCACTGTAATTAGGCAAAATTCGAGTTTGTTGAAATTCACCCTTATACAGTTTATTCCTCTTGTTCTGCAGCGTACATGGCGTCGTGAAACTGAATAGGGGCAAGAACCGCCATTTCCATTAATAAGTAACGAAGAACAATCTCAGTGTATTGGCCTTTATTGTCCCGCCCAAATCGATATGTTACTTAGAAATGTAAGGTATAAGAGTTTGGCTCTGGCGAATTTCCAATCACATGAGATTAAGAACCTGCGAAAGGGTAAACATCATACATTTTACATCACAAATGCGTCTTTGTGCGCAAGGCGCTATAAGCGGTTCTCAAATCGTTTTCCGCTAAAGGTGTAATATTGAAAAAAACATAGACCTTTTTTCTTTCCAATCTTGTACCGATTTTACTTTATTATTTTAGGCCTTGTTAGGGTTTGATTTCTTCTATATTTATAAACCTATACGAAAACATATAATATGTATCTACCTACAATTCAAGCATAAAAATACATAACCTACTACAAAATAATGTATTCGGGCAGTATTAAAAACAAATACAACAATAATACAAAAAAAACAATAGTACTATTTCATTCTTAAAAAAACAATTCTTACTTTACTTACTTGGGCAATAGGTAGTGTAACGTGTAATGTCAATTTTTGTCGCATTGTAATTTATAACTTCTCAGTGCTCGCAATTTAAGATAATTATAATCTTCGTTCAAACCGAATCTGGATCTAGACACGCGGCAGCGTGTCAAGCCATGTTCAAGCTGGCGAGCAGCACCGTGTGTAATATTATACGAACCATTTGGAGCCACTTTGGCCCCTTTATAACTTGAAAACTATTTCACATATACGTGTCAAGCTTGACTCAATTATTGAGACTTGCAAAACACATATGTGCTCCAAATTTCATAAACACACCTCAAATAGTTGTTTAGATATTTACGTCCAAAAATCGTAATTTTTATCACTGACTGACCTATAGATCAAAACTCTAACCCAGTTCCAGATACCTACCTACCTACCTAGAAAGTAAAAATTTGGCATCCAGATAGGTAGTACAAAGGAATAAAAAACTAGTAAATGTTTTTATTATAGAGTGTAATATTACACGAACCATTTCGAGGTACTTTTGACCCCTTAACTCGAGACCTATTTAACCTACATATATTACCAATATGATTATATTGGTAATCCCTCGAGGGGCCCTACCACCAGCGGGCCGGATTTAGTCGCCTCTTACGACACCCATCTGACATGGGATTGGGGTTAGTATTCCCAGTGGGTTTGGGGTTAGCTTCCTCAATACGGCTAAAATATACGTACATACATGGAATTTGGCATATTTATTGAAACCCCTTAGCTTATTTAGAATTCAAAATTTCATAAATGTAGCTCAAACCAAACAGTTATTGATATATTAACATTTAAAAACCCGCATTTTGGTGACTGACAAACTGACATAGGATCAAAAACATAACATACTTTCAGATGACCTAGATACTAAAGACATTTTCTTTGACGTTATGTATGTATTTATGCATATCTATGTAGGTATATCTGAACTTATGTATTTATTATAGTTATATATGTATTTATATATGTATTTTGTGTACTTTTTTATGTACGTATTAATATGTATGTATAGCACAGGGCTCTGTGGAGGTACTCATTCGTATGTTCAGATCATCTGAGTTCAGTACTATGAACATAGATCTCTCTCTGTGGGCGTACTTATGTGTCAGGATTACCAGGATACTAAATAAAACCCATAATTCGACAGGCACAAGGATACTATCCGTTTATTGCCTGATAACACCCGATTTTATCAATTCAACGTTATTTTGTTGTTTACTTTTATTCGCGATACTCTCAATCTGTCTGTCTTCTTGACAGTTCCCTTTTTCTTAATTTCAAAGATCATTACGAACTTATTTTAGGCTGCACCGATACGGCCATACTGACAAGACACACGTCCTCGTGTGTGAATCGTACTAAATCGCGTCATATTTAACAAACGTTACATAAACAAGGATCTCCAAGAACAATTACGAATTTGGAATAATTATTCTGAGCCACGTACCATAGTCGTTAACTTCAATTATCAAAAGTAATAACGAACATTCTCAATGATCTCGAGTAAGTCCTTCAATCTCCACGGCTTTCAAAGCCAACCAGCATTCTCCGTTGCTACCATACACATATCATACCAGAGCAAAACACGAATCGCACTTCGATCGTAATTGCCACTGGCGCTACAAAGTTACTGACTCGAGTTCCCATCTTATCTTTTTCATCAGCAAAATCATTATTAATATCAACATCGACTGGTACATGACCTACAGGCATTCTCATAAACTTTCCTTTACTTTACTGCCAAAGGTTACAACAAAGCTCTTTGTTGCCCGAAATCCCGCAAAAATAGCATCAGTTCATTTTTTAGCATTACCACTGCTTCGCAATGTGTTCTCGTTATGGAGAAGAAGCAGCGCAAGAAACTCCATAACAACACTTTTTTTGTTACGGAACTACCAAATTATTATTTGCACGATTTTAAAGTCTTTACGTCTCGCGTCGATCGTTTGGTACGTCGTGGCGTCGTCACCGAATCTAAGAATCTCGTCCGTTCCTCTCACTGTTGCGGCCATCGCTGACGACTCACACGTCCTCGTGTGATCATTCTGTAAAGACAAAATCAGCACAGTATTTCGTTCGGCTATTCTGACTTCATGAAGTGAGGGAAGTGTATGTGTGTGTATGTTTTGTGTGTGCTCGTAATCCCCGATAAAATTTCACAACTCCCATATCAACTATATTCAATAAACTCAATCATTCCTCAATAAATTAACGGAAGGGCGTTTAACCCTCTCGTTTCCGTATATACTGCTCAACTTTCGTTTTAAAGATAAACCACAATTAACATAACATCAAATTATAACATCAAAATCACCTTCAAGATATTTTAAACCGCTCTTCCAGAATTAAGATACTTTTTGTTATTATCTAACCAGTATTTACACAGTTTAAGCAATATCCAACCTGGATTTGTACACTTAATGGCGCAGTTCAACATACAGAAAAATGGCTGAAGGTTGATCATCATCATCATATTTTTTTCAAATCAACAAATTAATCACTTTGCTTGGTACACTTATATCACTGATCTCTCTCGGATCCATATACATGCTCACTCGAGCGTTCTCACACAGGACACGCCTTTTTTTTTGCGTTCCCAACCCAAGTGTCACTAAGCATTGTGTTGGCCCAACTGCCTCAACACCATCATGCGAAATGCTGCATTGATTTCTACTTTAATAGTTTGACCTTCAGACAATTTAAACAGTCACGGCTGTTACAGATAAAGAGCCCTTATTAAGCCAAGCTTAATAGGAAGTCAACTAAGCATACTGGTTAAACAATTTATCTCATAACATAACAAGTTAGAACCCTACATATGACTCATTATTTCGCAGCGTGGTTTATTCATTCATCATTAAATTTCAATTCAATCAATTAATCAATTTACTTTTGCATTAATAAAAAGAAAGATAACTATAAAGCTTGACGTCGCATCGACAACTCATCTCGTCATCACACCTACAAATCCTGTTTCAACATGTTGCCCCTTTTAGAATTTAAGAAACGGCACCGATCATTAGCGAGTAAGTAAGAAACACAATGATTTGAAATGGATTTTTGAATTTAGGATCCAACCCAATTTTATTGCACTCATTATATCTTGTCACATTTATTCTAACGCTAATTTGATCATATCCGAATTTTATTTGTAGTACGAATCAAACATAACATTCAAATCCAACTCTTTTAAAGTGAGTAAGTCTGTAAGAGAGTGGTCTGTAGTCAACACGACAGGAGAATGACATTTCATTTATTTTTCATCATATTTGTCGTCAGTTGTCACTTCGACAGATTTTAATACTTACGTCAAAACATGTGACATATCAAATCATAGGGATGGCAATTTTATAATAACCCAATCTCTATCAAAATATTGTCACAAAACATGAAATGAAATAATGTTACTATTTAAATATGCAGTTACTGTTACTCATGAAGATATTAAGTTATCATTCAGTCTACTTTGCAACAATCTGCAATCATACATGTATAAGGCTCGGCCCAATAAAACGATGATATTCCACAATTATTTTAATTGCACTTCCATTACACTCATCACAAAATAAATTATCACTAAAATCATAGACCTTAAATACGTTTAGCCTCGGGTTTTCATGCGACCGTTCAGGTCGACTGTCGAATGGCGAATGTACCGATTACCGAGTTCTATGCTCTAACGTCGACATCAATGTCGTCAATATGCTCACTAGCGCCACCAAGTGGCGACTGATGATAGTTGTACAGTTTAGTCAATATCATACTTATATTCACAATAGTTCAAAATAATAGTCTCAAGTGGTACCTTACACTGTAATAATAGAGAGCACGCTAACAGCTCGGCCATCTGACTTTTCGTACGTCCTCGTACGTGATATAGCGCAAATTAAGAATATGTTGCATTCATTATTGTACAATCATCATTTAAACAAGAAATCAATCATTTAAACAAAAAATCAACAATCCAAGAAATCATGATAAATTAAATTGCTAATGTTGCCTATATCTATATGAAAATGAATTTTCATAAACCTATTGTTCACAGCTATGTTATTCATCAAAACGAAGAGATATTCATATAGTTTATAAATTTATATCCTTCCTCTCAAATTTGAAACTTAAAAATATAATATATACTTTTTTATAAAATGATCAAATCGATATCATACTTAACATTTAATACTTCTATAAAAAAAATCCTTTATTTCGTAAGAGCAAATATTACAATTGTTATTTCGATACTTGGTACTTTATACTTTCATCTTAATGACTTTCATCGTAAAGATCTACATAATGTTCAGATTTATTAATTATGATAGTTCTTACTGGAATGTAAATTTTAAATGAGAATTATAGTCAATATCTGAATAACGGGAAATAACAATATTTAAATTTTTCTATCAAACAAGCAAAAAGTTGATCGGAATACTTTTACGTCATACTAATAATATATTATAATGTAATATCATTGTATTATACTATGCTTTTAAACTAACAATATCCCGGAAATTAAGCATTTACATTAAACTATTTAAATGAAAGTTGTGTGTTACTACGAACATATCAAACTTGTTACATGAATCAATGATCACACCGAAACTATTCACATATATGCTCCAAACAGTAATGATTAAATTTCTATAATTATTATCTACTATCAAACCTTTACGGTTGCGGTACGTATTCAAATCGCCAGCTACCTTGCCGCGTGGCACGGCTTCATGCGTCAGTCATGTTCCTTACTTGGTTTTCTTCTCTGATCAGATCCATCTCTCAATTCATACTTGGCCGTGATGGGGAGTGTCGCTCAAGCTCACCACACCGTCAGTCACGACCAAGCTTTTCCACTTGGTTCACTAAACCCGACCGTTGCTCAAGCTCATCGCTCGGACTGTCATTTTGGCAGCACCTCAGACGTTGCTCTTGCTCATCGTCTGAGGAATTCAGTGAACCATATCATCACCGTGGTGATATCGCACACGCATCGGTCGTTGCTCAAGCTCACCGCCGAAACGTATCAGTTCTCTCACGACCGTTGCTCTAGCTCTCCGGTGGTGTCAATTAATGTATCATTTCATCAAATATTGTCTGTTTTCCATAGTCCTGAATAATATTAGTCATATCGTCTTGTCTCTTGTCGTCTTGTCTCATGTCGTCTTGTCTCATATCGTCTTGTCTCATATCGTCTTGTCTCATATAGTCTTGTCTCATATAGTATTGTCTCATATAGTCTTGTCTCATATAGTCTTGTCTCACTATATTAGTCTTGTCTCATATAGTCTTGTCTCATATAATCTTGTCTCATATAGTATTATCTCATTTCATTGCTTCATCATTTAATTTCAAATTATATCATTCATTGATATCCATTTTAATTAATGCAATTCAATAGATGCATTTCAATTCACTTGATTTCAATTAGGTTCATTTCGATTAGCTTCGTTTCATTTTGCTTCATTTCGATTAGCTTCATTTCAACTCGATTCGATCCAACTCGATTCGATTCAACTCGATTCAATTCACCTCCTGCATATTCTTCACCAGTTTTCTGGTGCCCGCCGTTCGTCAGGTGCTTCATCCAAGAGTTGTTCATCGAATTTTGTCAGAATCGTGGTTTCATCAGTGTTGTCTCTGAACCTCCTGATCTGATGTATGTATTCGATCTGAAACTTATAAATACTGTATAAGTGTGGATTTATACACTAACGCAAATAGGCAGAAGTCATAAGGACTCCATGATATAATATCGTAACGTTATTATTTAAGAATCAGAGTATATGTGTTAAACTATATTCTGTCAATCCAGTATCCAGCAACGTCTTTTGTCGCAGAAATAAAGCAACTAAAAATCAATAGTATATTCCTCTAATTTATTCTTCATACTCTGGAGATTAAGAATAAGTGGACATTTATGTAATAAAAGAAATCTATTTTTCAGATAAAATGTTTCTGGTACAGTGGTACCTACGTACTCTTGTTTGTATAATAATATCAATAAATAAATAAAATCTTAAAATTCCAGTAGTTTCAATGCTCGTAAAAACTAACCCCAATAGCGCAATACATACATCAAATCAATCCATTAACATGGTTCACGTCAATATTCATCACTCCTTTGAATAATCGCTTCATTAAAGGGAAAAATAACCCTAAACTTCTGTAAGCAAATCTGTACTAAACCCATCTATCTACCGGGGTAGTCATAGCCCGATAAGTAGTCAAGAATATTAATTGACCAGGTTTTCAAAGTCAAAAGTCAAAATATTTTATTCATATAGGTATCACTGATACACTTACGCACGTCATTTTTTTTTGCTTTTCGGAAAAGTGCTGTGTCGTGGAGGAGAAGAAAAGCCTGAAGAAACTCCTCACCTCCTCTTTTATTATCGCATTCCAAGGAAAAGGATATCAATATGACATTATTTCCATAATATGGAGTACCTAGACATGGATACTCCTATGATGAATTCCTTCTTCGACTGCAAGACACTAAATAATTTATCATCATCAAATAAATCTATATAGTTTGTTAATATATCTAATATTAACGGATGTTGCGTATTTCCATTCTATTCACTTTGGCTTTGAAGCCTGTTTGATGCCTCAAAGTTTCATAGCAGAGACACTTGTCGATCACACACCACACACATAGATGTCCCATTCTTTGCAGTAATAAATATAATAGTTTGGTGTCTTACATCAGACACATCAAACCCCAAATGTAAGATATAATCCTCGGAGATACCCATCACATTCAACAATTATTGCAATGTCTAAACCTCATTTCTGTGTCTCTAACAGTTTGCCCGACGTCTCAGTGAATCGGTCTATGCCATAACTGTGGTGCTATGAGTATGTAGCATTATCAAACATCACTAATAAAAGTAAAGTAAAGACATTACCTTGTACCTCCTTGGAAGAGCAATGTACGCACATAGGGATGTGATCAGGTTGCGTAATCAAATTCACATGTTAGTACGCGGTATCTCACAAATACATTATGTTTATCAATTACCGTAGAATCCCGACCGCAGTCCGGCAATGTCACAAAGAAATCTGTAATCATAATACATAGTTTAGTTATTGTCAGTCACTGTCACTTTCTAGTTGTTTGAATTCGTCGAGTAGTCCGTTAACTTCAATTATTATTATACAAATTGTACTGCTGTAGAGTGGGCGGGATAACAATCACCATAACTAAACGCTATAAGAACAATACTTGTAACATCAAACGGGAATCACCAAAAAATTCCGGAGTAGCCATCTAAGCTCATATTTGGTGTGCAACGTACAGAAGCCATTATGATAACCGCATTTATCGAGTAGTCATCTGAGTGTGCATTCATTGCATCTTTTTCTGTAATGTACCTACCTTTACGCTAATGTGCCTTTATGATAACCGACAGTAACTATAGTTACTTAAATCAAACAGATATCACAAGAAATAATCTCTAATAATCCTCTTGACTTGCTGTAATTTGAAAAAAAGTACATGATCAAAATGAGTCACCCGCTTGCTAACAAAAATTACCAAAACAAATGTCTTACCATAGAATAGATAATAGTACTACATGGTTTACCTCAACAACCCGTTATTTTTTTTCTTTCATTTCATTTCAAATATCCGGTGTCTAATCAAATCCTGTAAGTTAACTTGACTCACTTCCCAGTGTCCAATTGATCTTAAACGCGATTCATACGGCACAAGCACTTGGTTATCGTGACTGTATATTAACATTCCTAATATAACAGATATGTCAGATGACATAACTTCTATCGGTCATGATATAATATAACATGAGAATAACAGATCTTTAGTTTTAAAACATTAAATTATCATATCTCGCTTCACACGCATAAAATAATTGCCATTCTCAAACTTGGCTCAACAACACACTCTTTCCGCTTTAGTAGTTCTATTACAATAATGCTATAAAAGTGTATTTCTATTATTGATTTTACCCTTTGCTGCCGTAACCAAATTCACGTGTAAGTATGGAACTCGAATTAAGTTTGAACTCACTAAAATTTCAGTATGAGGGTACACTAATTGTGGTAAAATTATACCTCATTTATTATCATAAATGTATATCTGACATATCTTATTCGTCATAAAAAATCGGTCAAACAGTTTCGAAGGAGTGAGAACACGCCACAAACACCGTGACACGAGATTTCTATATTTATTTTTTGGATATATCTTAAATAAAATAGGGCTTGTCTATTGTACATAAAATCAAAAAGACCCATCACGGAGTCAACATCAACATTCAAAAATTCAATTCAAAATCATTTATTCATGTATATATATATCAGTTTTTATTTTTTTTATTTATCCATCAGCAATTCGGAAAGGTTATTTGATGACAGCAAAATATTTTTGTGTAAATATCTGTATGTTCATCTTCGGATTTGGTATATTGGTGGGTATATTGTGATTTCATATACGACAATTATGAGAAACTAGCGGATACACAGCGTATTCCACTAGGCTAAAATGTTGCAATTATGCAAAGTCGAAAATCAAAAATGTGCCTAAAGGATTGTTTTAGTCGTAAACCATCTTCACATTACTGCGTTTCAAATTAAATCAGTTTGGGGCACATCAGATGGGTGGTTTCAAAGTATATAGAAAACATCCGTACAAGCATTTTTGTGTTTTATATTATATGGATAAGAGCTCACCAAAATAAAGCAATACGATCTCAAAGTCGAAGAGACTTGCAATAATGGCAGAATAATTCTATTGTCCATCTTGTGATACCATCACGTCCACCTCGTCAGAGTATCAACAAGTTGAAACTACCATACGCATACTCGTACTAGTGTATTCGGTGACCTCTTTAGGTGCATAGTTTTACATATTGAAAAAGTAAATTAATATAGCTACAGGATCAAATTAAATGAAATGGTAAAGTTCGGTTCTGCGTTACCTTCAAATCATCTCAATGCACAACTGGTGGCTAGACCAACGTAATGTTGCGATATCACTGAAACATTTATGTACTTACTCAAGTAATAAAAATCCTGTAAGTAATATATCCTGATGTTTTATTTAATTTTTGGCTTCCAATATATTCTCACTTACATTGCATCACAGTATCTAGCAAAGCAACAACCCATAATTGTCCTACTGCTGGGCTCGGGGTCTCCTCTCACAATGTGAGGGGTACAGGCCATAGTCTACCACGCTGGCCAAGTGCGGATTGGTAGACTTCACACACCTTTGAGAACATTATGGAGAACTGTCACAGTATCTACTCAACTATTAAGAAGGTAATTGGTGTTTCCGCGAAACATGGAGGGAACTCAAGTGCATTGCTGGCCATCGAGTGAAGGAGACATAATACTCTTTATAGAACGCCACGTCTTATCGGGGCAATATTTCGGATGCAAGTTTCACAGTTCGTTTATTATTCAATTTTGATGCATTGATTCAGTAGCTAATAATAAAAAATAGGATTTTGTATTATCAGTTCTAGCTAATAATGGTTACTTAATAAGCTGGATCTTTTATTTACTTTTCTTTCTTTATTAAATGCTCTAGCATTTGTTTAGTACACTTTTCATGATGTTCGTTGTTTTTCTTTTTAAATATAACGCTAGGAAATCACCCTCGCTTCGTTTCGGGAAAAATAGTAAAAAAAAAAAATATGGCCTATGTCACCCGGGGATACTCACAGTGTAGCTTCCCAACAGTGAAAGAATTTTTCAAATCGGTTCGGTAGTTTCGGAGCCTATTCAATGCAAACATACAATCAAATCTTTTCTCTTTATAGTATTAGTATAGATGATCAGCTGCACACAATAAAATCTTTAGCCTTTCAATTCAATTCCGTTCTCGAACGAAAAGATTGAAGAGCAAGCGCAAATTAGAAAAAATCATTTCAGTTCTTCATTTTTCTAATTCGGCATGTGTCATCAGGTAGTAGAGAAAAAAAAATTACTCACGTTTTTACTTTACCTCACCTCTTTGGGGCGTGGCTAGAGGTTTATCCTTCAAAAGATACTTCACTTAGTTCTCCATTTTCCCAAATTCAACACGTGTCATCAGGAAGAAAATAAAATACTCACGTTTTTATCTCTTTGGGGCGTGGCAAGAGATTCTTCTATCTGTTCATCCCGGCTTCTGACTTATAAGGCTCGGCCCAATAAAACGATGATATTCCACAATTATTTTAATTGCACTTCCATTACACTCATCACAAAATAAATTATCACTAAAATCATAGACCTTAAATACGTTTAGCCTCGGGTTTTCATGCGACCGTTCAGGTCGACTGTCGAATGGCGAATGTACCGATTACCGAGTTCTATGCTCTAACGTCGACATCAATGTCGTCAATATGCTCACTAGCGCCACCAAGTGGCGACTGATGATAGTTGTACAGTTTAGTCAATATCATACTTATATTCACAATAGTTCAAAATAATAGTCTCAAGTGGTACCTTACACTGTAATAATAGAGAGCACGCTAACACATGCGATCATTGAAGTTCGCAGTAAAAGCGCTAAAGGGTTTACACTACGTAGGAAACGCCAATGTTATATTGAAGGCTTTTAAATTACCATCTTAACACGTATGAAAATCAGAATGTAGTAAAGGACAAGTTTCATGCTAGAGTGACCATGACCATTTAGTCTCTTGTGAATATCTCTTAATACGTAGCAGCACGGATAGGTTGGTCTTTCTGTTGCGCAGTTTGCACTACATTTAATGGTGTTGTGAACCAGAAGAATACCATGTTACAATTGCATCTTTCACCAACCCTAACAAAATTATCTTAAGTTTTTGAGTATTCGGTTCTCTAAAGGTAAATGAAATGTGAACGATTGAAAGCTTTATGCCTATTAAGCTATGTAATTAGCGCGGAACACAGCGCTCACAACAGCAGCGCCGGTAGGAACATCAACAACCCGTTGCAATTTGGAAGAAACAGCCCCGCTCCACACTCGCAGCAACAGCAAATAGATACACAGATTCAAATGTCGCCGTTTTTCTTTAGCTGAAAAATTTAAGATAGGTTACTTTCAGTTGCATGATATCAAACATCATATTCACTGTGGCTACTCATCTTGCATTCCTTTTGTGAAAAACCTGAAACCAAATTCTCATTTCCATTTATTTCTCGGATTTTTAAATAAAGCCCAACTTTAGTATCACACTCCATGATCTCATCATCTCCTTTATGTTTGATTGATTTTGTATCGTATCCCGTAAAATTTTCCTTCAAGCTTATTTCAAAAGTCATTCAAACTTCATTTATTTTCTGAAATTTACTTCTCAAATTCTCATGAAAATTATCTCACCATCTGGGTTTCTGGGCCACTTCTGATATAGCACAGGGCTCTGTGGAGGTACTCATTCGTATGTTCAGATCATCTGAGTTCAGTACTATGAACATAGATCTCTCTCTGTGGGCGTACTTATGTGTCAGGATTACCAGGATACTAAATAAAACCCATAATTCGACAGGCACAAGGATACTATCCGTTTATTGCCTGATAACACCCGATTTTATCAATTCAACGTTATTTTGTTGTTTACTTTTATTCGCGATACTCTCAATCTGTCTGTCTTCTTGACAGTTCCCTTTTTCTTAATTTCAAAGATCATTACGAACTTATTTTAGGCTGCACCGATATATGTTTATGTGTATCAACTTACCTTCCCAAACCGCCTTTCGTGCATTTCTGTTTTGGCCAATGGTTAGCTGGTAGAGAATGCACTAAGCATTAAGCTCGCCATTTGTACCGTGATATTTTATTGTGGTCAATAAAGGTTAAATAAATAAATAAATAAATAAATAAATACTTTATACTTGGTATCAAGGTAGACTATTAGACGTATGTAACGGAAAAAATCTAAAAACTGATAATTTTTACTATTTTTTTTAAGTTTTTCTAATATACTTCAAAAACTAGCACATTAACACACCTTTTTTAGTATATGCATTGACGACGATATTATGTAGGTACAAAACTACATCAAAATCAAAATTATGCGAGTTTCTATACTTCTGGCGTCCAGCTACATGCTACATTGAAAAAAGAGATGGCTAAGCCCCCCCATGTGGATGTTTTTGTCGATAAAATTAGATGTATTTCATGTCCTTTAATTTTATCGCTATTTGGTCGCTGGACGCACTGTATATCAAAGGTGAAGCATCTTTAAAATGCGGTTGTGAGTTCTTCATACTCCATACACATACCATATACATATTTTTAAATTATTATATAAAAAAAAGTATCAAAACATGTCCTAGCCTTTATAATACTAGTCAGCGCGAGCGATATTTTAACATTTCATTTCATGACGTCATTTTTTGTACTGTTTGTCAAGAATAGTCAAGATGTTGTAAGAATTTACGTAGGTATATAATAGGAAAATTTACACGACTTAAATGTATAATTAAACTGATAATGCAACTATTAACTTCACCCTCATTTTAAATGCAATGGGTAATCACAATTCATAGTTTGTAATACCTTCGTACCTTACTACCATAATATTTTTTACTACCTGTTGCACGCAGCTTCGCATACGAAAATTATGTTTTACCTTATTTATATTTAGTAATTTATATACTTAAACCCACGATACAATCACAGAGGATTCTTCTTCCTAGAGTGGGGGGGGGGTTTGAAAAATAAGCAATATTCACATTAATTCTCTCTTTTGTTCTTTCTTTCTTTTTCTTCTTTTTTTCTTGGCCGGCGACGCATCAGTGATGCCTTTGGTGTTGCTGATGTCCATGGGCGGCGATAGCCACTTACCATCAGGTGGATCGTCAGCTCGTTTGCCGGCTATTTCCATAAAAAAAATGTATTATTTTCTTTTTCTTGCAAATTTTTGAAAAACTGAAAAACACATGTTCCATCAATTTAAACAAGGAACATTTAATGTACAGAAAATTTGCCCTTTGAGTTTTATTACAGTATAGATTATTTAATACGAATCGTGAGTACCCGTTGCATATAAAAATATGTTCTCCTCCATCCTGTAACCCAAAAAAACCTAAAAAAAGATCAATCCAAAACAGAAAACTATAAAATCACCTTTCAAATTCACCCCTTTCACATTGAAATGGCTTTAACTTAAAATAATCTGTTTAAAATAGTCTGTATTGTATTATACCTTTTTGAAATTTCCATTAAACAGCAAAGTTTTTAAGTATTAAACAACAATTTATCCACTACATTTTTTTTCTACGACTCAGCGTCTTTATGTAGAAGAAAATCAAAAACAAAAACATCGAATGTAGATGCTTTTCTCTCAGGATTTTCTGATAAATTGGCATCAAATTACATACTGGTATTGTAGAACAATTCTCTGAGAGTACTTGAAAATAAAAATTATCGAAATCTCTGCTCATTTGTGGACTCTGCAATAAAAAAAGTAGAGTGAAGAAGCCGAAATTCAGAAGAGTAAAACAAAGGTTAAAATCTCGAAAACGGTGACACTTTTACTAGTCATTTTTTGACATGTAGTAGGGCAACCCCCAAGCTATGACCAGTTTTCGTTTGTCATACTACTTTTGCGACAACATATTAAGTAAATAAGTTACGTGTTTAAAGTAGAATGCCCATAGCCAGTACTCTCAAAAAAATATTATCTCACAATGATTTCTGGACAAAAAATTAAATTAAAATATTTCAAGTATTTTACTCTATTTCCTAAAAAATCCTTCTTGGGCTTAATTTTATGAAATTAATCAGTAACTTTACTTCCGTTTTGCAAAAAAAAACCATAGGCTCATTTATACTTGGATAAGGGCCAATCAGGAATCTTTTAAGATCTTTCGGGCCAATAGGATATTGATATTGATTATGATTATGATACAACAAACAAGATGACGTAAGGGGACTGTCAAATGTATTAGATAATTATTATAATCAGCCAGGAGTAATAGTGTTATGTGATTATAATACATTACAAACTACATGGCGTTTGGGGACTGTCAAATGAATTTGAAACTTAAAAGATGGACATTACATACATAATCGACTTTAATACGCCTGCATAGAGTCCATATTACTGTGAGTTTTCTATAACCTAAATACAAACTAATTTTGTTGAAAATCTCGTATTTCCTAATATTAACATTGACTAAAGTTAGTATGTGTTGTTTATTAAGATAATATAGTATAATTGTCTTTTTTGCAGTCAGGTTTTTGATATTTTTTTTTATTCTTTGAACTTGTTATAATAATTTCTTTAAGATATTTTTCTATTATAAAATATTGTATAGAATTTAAATTAGTTTGCCTGTAAAAAGGAAGGCTTGGAATAAATCTCACGATAAGGTTTTAATAATTTATTGTCATTATTTCTTGACATTGTGCGTGATACAAAATATCATCAATAAAATATATCCAACAATTCATGTGCACATACTACAGTTTATTGAGAGTATAAATAACAGCTGCGCTATAAATACAAGATTACAAGTATGTAAACTAAGTAAATATTTCAAAGTGCTAGACTGTGACAGACACGCTAATGTGCTATTGTTTCACTGTAACTGTAGACATCGCAACTGTTATTTTATGAACATAAAGTTATTTAAATTATTAAAATGTTAACCAACCAGCTTTATGTTTACGGTAATCAAAACGTGCAACTACCTGCACATTTAAATTTTGGTAAATACATGTTGGACCAATTACGGAAGATGAACAATGAAATTGCATTGGTAAGGAAATTTATATCCAATTAATTATATGTTAATTCGTTGTGATTGTGAAACGCATTTCACGTTATTTTTATCAATTAATGATTAAAATTAACACTTCGATTTATTTTATTTACTTTTCTAATTTTGTTTATTCATTTGTTCAATTGCTATGAAAAATATTGTCAATAATATTTATTAGTAAGGTATATCTTCATTTTTATCACAAAATAACAGTCGTTTAAGCCATGTAACATGCCTTCGGGCGGTTTGAAAACTTCCGACACTCGAGTTGGCCACTAACTCCTCCACCAATCCGCACTGGAGCAGCGTGGTGGATGCTCTAGGCCTCCTCAAGAGGAGAGACCCGTGCCAAGCAGTGGGCCATTAATGGGTTAAAGCCAATACCTTCATTGATATCCATGACTACGACTAGTATCTGTCTGTGACTTTGCAACCGTGGCAACAGTGGTTCCAAAAACAAATTAAAAAGGAATAGAAGGCCTGATGTTGACATTAATTATAAATTAATATAAATTTATGTCTAAAATATTAGTGGTAACATTTAAAGGCCTAAAATATGATTCTTTTATTGAAATCAATCACAATAAATTAAATATCATTAATTTAAAATGTTAAAAATTGTACTCACTGTCACGTGACATCAAACGCCATTTTGAGAATATGACGTCATTGGAACAATTCAACAAACTTAGTAGACAGATAGTATTGAATATAGTTTAGTGACGTCACGTGACATTTTTGGTGGGAAATTTGATAATGATTTTTATTTATCAATTTTTGTTTTTAAATTGGAGATTATTATTTTTATAATATTTTTTTCGTGAATATTGAGGTTGTATCTATAAAATAAAATTGAATCCTAAAATTAGTCAACATCCCTATTATCCCAAGCGAAGTATGTTCCCTGAAGCAAAACCGAGAGCAAATTATTTGATTTAAGATTAAACTTAATCCACAGGTATGTACAACGCAACAGTAGCGCGTGACAGAAATACAAAAATTCAAACATATAATATTACATAATAATAACATTCTTACAGACATGTTGTTGTTATCTTAATTTTAATCCTCAATTTGAACCACAGTGTGGTATGCAAAATTTAAATTTATGTATTTTTATTTTAAATTTAATACAATGTCAACATCAGTAATTTACCCTATCATCCTATCATTTACACAAACTTTCACATATACATCTAATATCAGTAGTATATAAATATTCATCGATATTATACTTTCATGAGTTTTTGGATAAGTTTAATTAAATTTTTAACATTTTATAGCCATAGGAAAATCTCGAAAATAAAATATGCGTTACTCGGACGATAAATATACCAGCAATGTACTACAGTGGACCCCCGGTAATCCGACAAACGTTTTGCAGGGCAGTGTCGGACTAGCGAATTTGTCGGATTATAGAGTACCCCCCCCCTAAAACCCCCTATAGTCCGGAATTTTTTACAAAAGAGTACCTTGTAATCCAACAAATTACAGATCCAATGATAAAATTATATATGTTATATATTATGTACTTTGAAGTACAAATCATACTTCATACATCAATCATACAAGCAATCAGAATCAAAACAATACCCTACGTGTCGAGCACAATAGTGGTGGTGCGTACAAGTTTGTTCAATCATGCATTAGCGAAGATTGTCAAAAAATATTCAATAATAAATAATAGACCATGTCGGATTACAAGGGGTGCCGGATTAGACAGGGGCCGGATTACCGGGGGTCCACTGTAATAAAATGTATCAGCATTAAAAAAAAAATTTGTCTCAAACTAGGATCGTGTTCGTTCTGAAAATACGCATGAATATAAACTTTTAATGAAATATTTTTAAAACAAGTATTCATCTTTAGGAAAACTTCGAAACAAAAGATAAACTCACATACAAGGAGCTGACTCAATACGCTGTCAATCTCGCCAATTCACTCATGAGATTGGGCATCGGAAGAGGTGATATTGTAGCAGTTGGATCAGAAAAACGCAATATATTTTTGCCAACGGTACTAGCAATCGTATTCACCGGAGCGACGTACACGCCATACGATTTGAATAGCGGCAGAGGTAAGAACTCTTAATATCTTTTGACGCACCCCATTTCGATTCTTTTATCTTCTAGGTTTAACATAAATTATTCCTTCCAGCCGTATTGAAGCATAAATTGTCGATAACACGGCCAGAATACTTCATCTGTTCAAAACTGTTTTGGGAAACCAATAGCGATGTGTTAAAAAGCTTTGAGTGTATTAAAACATTTATAACGCTCGATGATAGTCCCGAGGCAGCGATTACTGTAAAATCATTGATCTCAAAGGACGTCGACGTAGACAAATTTGAGCCGGCAACAGTTGACGGCAAGAACGATACAGCGTTCATATTGTATTCCTCAGGAACCACGGGCATGCCAAAAGGAGTGTGCTTGACACATTTAACCTGTATTCTTAACAGTATGTGGGATGAGTAAGTTACTACTGGAAATCAAAACGATTACGAATATAATTATCTCGTTACACCCAATACAATATGGATAAACTGTTAAGGTGTTTCAAATTTATTACAATTCTAATTTTCTTTAACCACATCAAATGATAGTTTTTTTTTATTAAGACTACTGGTGGGTCTTCTCTTTTTTCTTTTAACTCGGACAACTTTGAAGTAACTTAATTATTTTATTTTGTGTTCCCGTTGTGGTCGAAATTCTTTTTTTAAAATATTAGAAATATTACATATACAGGTTGAATTTTCCAAATGTGCGTGGAGGGCCAAATCCGAAATTACGAGGAATAGCAAAAAATGCTCAAAGGAGTTCGAGGCCGATGCAGCAGTTTCTTAAAATTCAACATTTTCCTTAAGTTTGCCATATGTCATTAGTTTCCAGAATTTGATCATTGTTAACAGCACTGTCAAATGGTGTAATAATACAGGTTGAGTTTTTTTTTCAAAATCAACGGGTTCGATTCCTGACTAGAAATAATAATTTTTCAAAAATGTAATGATACAGTTTTAGTTTTCATCAAAATCTGCCTCGAGACTCCTTTGAGCATTTTTCGCTGTTCCTCGTAGTTTCGGATTTGGCCCTCTACGCACACATGAAAAATTCACCATATAAATAGGACTATTTATTATTTTGTTTCGTTTTTCCAATCTTCGTCATTTTTAGGTACAAAGACGAGTCCTTGAAAACAATGTTTGTATTCGGGGAATGGTATCACAATTATGATACCTTCATGACTTACAAGTTTTTATTAGCTGGGAGAAAGGTAGTATACGTAAATGAGCCAGCACAGGATACAATTTTGCAGTGTCTTCAAGATTGTCAGGTAAGTCAATATACGTTTAATTTCAAGTAATCATTTTTTTGTAAGGCCTTCTGTCCACGTGAACGCACGTCATACGCACGCTTTCAATTGTCGCTCGCTTACATCTTGCGGAGTAAAAGTACGAAATCAGTGCATAGAGCGTCATCATCGCGTTTGTCTATTGCGTATATTTCATCATGCAATGTATATTAATATTATAAAGAGGAAAGTTCTGATTTTTGTTTGTTTGTTTGTTTGCAATGAATAAACTCAAAAACTACTGGACCACTTTCAAAAATTTTTTCATCAGTAGAACTTACATTATTACTGAGTAACAGAGGCTACATTTGATTGTGTTTAGTGATATTTTTATTCTTGATAATCCTATCCTACTAAAGTTATAAATGTGAAAGTTTTAATGTTTGTAACTGAATCACGCAAAAACGGCTAAATAAAATTTGAAACTCGGATAGTTTTTGACCTAACTTACCGGATAGGATACTTTTTATCCCAGGAAATTGACCTGGTCCTGAGGAATACGAGGTAAAAATTTGGTATGGATTAAGTTGGGTTACTTATACTGTGGCTTCGCTTCAGGAAACCTATGCCTTAGAATCCGCACTCTAAACAATACTCGGTTTTTTTAGTCATGCCCATTATTTAAGAGATCGTTCATTACTGTTTAGACTAGAAAGGAATTCTAAATAATTCAAGCAGACAAAACATTCATTTAATAGTAATTATCTTAACCAAGCCTACTCACAAAATATACTTCTTTTCCCACGGGTACAGTTCCGTTTCTAGGAATGAAAAATCTTAAATAATGACCCGTAATACTAATTACATAATTAATATACATACTTCTAATAAATGTAATCTCTGTGAAAGGTATTGTTAGGTAAAATAAGTTCCATTATATTATAATACCTTACGCCTAGGATAGCTAGATGTTACCTACAAATAGTTTAGGAATGTCACTTTGAAAGCATATATCACAAAATGTTACATGAAACTGGTATCCCGTTTTCATAAGGAACAACGATAGTACATCACAATGACAAGCGAACTAGACCCTAAAGGAACTAAATAATGGGAGCTAAGGACCTTGGACCTGGAAAGATTAATTTGGATCGGGATTTTAAACCCTAATTCAATAATAATATGGCTTATAATAATCATCAGTAAACTAGGTATTCCATAAGTGTTCTACGAAAATATCATATTAAAGTGTTAAAGATAGGTCAGTTGAAAATTGAAAAACTTTGTATCTTATTATACATTAAGAACAGTAGGAAATTAATTCCTAGTAAACTAGGATTTCAACCTATTCTCAATTTAAACAATACACACACAATACAACAATTTAAACCTATTCTCGCACAAAGGAAGATTAAATTTCACGTTATACTTTAAACGCTTACACGCAATATCATTATTACCCTAATAATATTCCTTAATATTATGTAATTCTCTTACCTCACAAATAGTTTGGAAATTGATACTTTTTGTGCCCATTAAAGAACCTATAAATAATATTACATTTATTGTCAGGAAAACTTGTAAAAAAGCCGACTATAATAAAGGTAGGTACTAGGTACTAGGTACCTCATCCTTATTTCTATTGTTCTTATTGTACTGTAGTAGACAGTTGTTGTTCCGCTTTCGATTCCTGGGCCAGACATGTGTGTAAAAGATAAATGGTTGTTCGTCCTTGGTTTTATCATAATTGTGTAAGTTCATATAATTGCGTGCCACCGCAAGTGCGTATAATTGCGTAGGTGGATCTATGACTATATTATTATTTATTTCGAAAAAAAGTTGGACATTTTTGGTCTTTAATTATAGAGATAGTTTTTTGTTCAGTTGATGTTCGTACCCTCAGTGGAAAAAAGGTATAAGATGAAAATTGCAGTTTTACATGAGAACAAAAAAACTGTTAAAATATCAGTAAATAGTCAATGGAATTCACATTACGATTTCTTGCACAAAACTGTGAAGATTAATTATAAAAATTTGAAAAAAAAAATAGCATATGCAGCTTTTGTCCCTCTTTCCAGTCATATTAATAACTAAAATTTAATAAAATAACACGACTTATGCTTTTTTTCCACTGAGGGTACGAGTTGAAGTTACGTATAGAATTACTATGCTAAGCTTGTAATAATACACAAAAAACTTAACTTCTTTGATCGATACAAGCTGCGTGCTTTTGTACCACGCACTTCAATAAGAATGCGTGGTAGGTAAACGGAACATCACACAAAATATCTCAAAGAAAATGTGAAGCCATCTGTAAAATTTTAACGATCACTGTTTTATTTTTAGGTCAACATAGCTATGCTTGTTCCTTCTCACATCGGGTATATGTCCAAAGCTGAAAACGTAAGCGAGTACAACCTGAATTCTCTCCGAATCATGTATTCTCGCTCATCTCCACTTCACAGCAAAACAGTACAACATTTGAAGCAACGGTGAGATATTAGAATCGTAAGGTTGTAAGGACAGTTGACTCGTAGGTTTTAGGAAGCTATTGGGTATATGATAACTAATAGGGAGAAAATACGCAGATGCTAGTAAAGCCATCCATTATACAATACAATTACTGCTTTGACCTCAAAAATGTTGTAAATAAGTATGTATATTTTTTTTATATAATTATAAGTTTCAGTTTCTGATTAATGTCACTTCTATTTTTTTTTATATTGTTACTTTTTTCTTCAGCATACTGTACAAAAATTCCCTATACTTATATATGTATATGCATTCCCTAAATATTTATATATTATATATTTATATATTATTTATTATATATTTATGTTATTATAGGTATTTATGTATGTCCGTGTATTTGTATGTATTCTTGTTATGTAGTATATCTATATCTCATGTTAACACCTGCCATCAGCTATTTCCACATCCACCCAGGGTTGACTGGTGGACAATGCCATTAGGCATTAAGTTTGCCCTTTTTTTCTTCTTTTTAAGAGGTGACATAAACATGTAAATAAATAAATAAATAAATAAATTATGTATCTATAATAATTTCACTTATAGGTAGAAGTTGATTTATTTTATAACATTTAACTAAAATTGGAACAGTTTGCCATTTCGATTTTCTTACATGTGCAACAGAATTTGACCATGGTTTTTAAATGTTTTCCTTTTGACACCTTTGGACACCGCACATGCAGCTCGTATCAATAACCAAGACCGTCACGTTTTAGTCAATTTAGCCCGTATCATAACAAAAGAAACAAAAATCCCGACTGTGTAAAAAAACTAAAAAGAAAAGCAATAAGCCCAGTAGTTTATAATGTAGTTAAAAGTTAGTACTGAACAACTAAACCGTAGAAGAACTAACAGTCGGGACACAATTAAATTTAACAGGGCTGCTTGGGAAAAAAACAAGATCATGTCGATGAGTAAATAATTATATGTATACTAGCTGTTACCCGCGACTTCGTACGCCGAAAATAAAGATCCCTTCATGACATGGTTTTCGTAAATTTACTTACGAATAGTTTGCAAACAGACCACTCAATCGAAAAATGGACTTAGCAGACCCATATTATTTTTGAGAAACCTTTTCAACGATATCCCGCACTATGAGGGAAAAAAATTATCCCCATAATACCTCTAGGACAGGTACCCTAAAAACATATTTTTAAAAATGTTATTCTACTAATTTAAAGTTTAAATAAACATGTATATCCCTGCTAAATTACAGCATTCTAGCACTAAGGCTATCTGCGATATGCTACGGAAGGATGGATGGATGGACGGACGGACGGGTATGACGAAACTATGAGAATTCTGTTTTGACTTCGGAACCCTAAACAGAGTCATAAAAGGCGCTTCATAATTAACGAATCTATCAACTACATATAGCAAAATTTGACCTTATCTCTCAGGAACAGGTCTATTTTCCGGGATAAAAAGTATCTTATGTCCTTTCCCGACCTCAATTCTATATCTGTACCAAACATCAAAATCGGTTCAGTGATTTAGGCGTGAAAGAGTTATCCACCGGGATAAAAAGTATCATATGTTCTTTCCCGAGCTCAGTTCTATATCTGTACTAAATTTCATCAAAATCGGTTCAGTGGCTTGAAAGAGTTATCCCTCAGGAACAGGTCTATTTTCCGGGATAAAAAGTATCATATGTCCTTTCCCGAGCTCAATTCTATATCTGCACCAAACATCAAAATCGGTTCAGTGATTTAGGCGTGAAAGAGTTATCCCTCAGGAACAGGTCTATTAACTGGGATAAAAAGTATCATATGTTCTTTCCCGAGCTCAGTCCTATATCTGTACTAAATTTCATTAAAATCGGTTCAGTGGCTTGAAAGAGTTATCCCTCAGGAACAGGTCTATTTTCCGGGATAAATAGTATCATATGTCCTTTCCCGAGCTCAATCCTATATCTGTACCAAACATCAAAATCGGTTCAGTGATTTAGGCGTGAAAGAGTTATCCCTCAGGAACAGGTCTATTAACCGGGATAAAAAGTATCATTTGTTCTTTCCCGAGCTCAGTCCTATATCTGTACTAAATTTCATTAAAATCGGTTAAGTGGCTTGAAAGAGTTATCCCTCAGGAACAGGTCTATTTTCCGGGATAAATAGTATCATATGTCCTTTCCCGAGCTCAATCCTATATCTGTACCAAACCTCAAAATTGGTTCAGTGATTTAGGCGTGAAAGAGTTATCCCTCAGGAACAGGTCTATTTTCCAGGATAAAAAGTATCCTATGTTCATTCCCGAGCTCAATTCTATATCTGTACTAAATTTCATTAAAATCGGTTCAGTGGCTTGAAAGAGTTATCCCTCAGGAACAGGTCTATTTTCCGGGATAAAAAGTATCATAATTCCTTTCCTGAGCTCAATCCTATATCTGTACCAAATTTCATCAAAATCGGTTCAGTGGCTTGAAAGAGTTATCCCTCAGGAACAGGTTCTATTTTCCGGTATGAAAAGTATCATAATTCCTTTCCTGAGCTCAATCCTATATCTGTACCAAATTTCATCAAAATCGGTTCAGTGATTTAGGCGTGAAAGAGTTATCCCTCAGGAACAGGTCTATTTTCCGGGATGAAAAGTATCATATGTCCTTTCCCGAGCTCAATTCTATATCTGTACCAAACCTCGAAATTGGTTCAGTGATTTAGGCGTGAAAGAGTTATCCCTCAGGAACAGGTCTATTTTCCGAGATAAAAAGTATCATATGTCCTTTCCTAAGCTCAATCCTATATCTGTACCAAATTTCATCAAAATCGGTTCAGTGGCTTGAAAGAGTTATCCCTCAGGAACAGGTCTATTTTCCGGTATGAAAAGTATCATAATTATGTCCTTTCCTGAGCTCAGTTCTATATCTGTACTAAATTTCATCAAAATCGGTTCAGTGGCTTGAAAGAGTTATCCCTCAGGAACAGGTCTATTTTCCGGGATGAAAAGTATCATATGTCCTTTCCCAAGCTCAATTCTATATCTGTACCAAACATCAAAATCGGTTCAGTGATTTAGGCGTGAAAGAGTTATCCCTCAGGAACAGGTCTATTTTTCGGGATAAAAAGTATCCTATGTTCATTTCCGAGCTCAATTCTATATCTGTACTAAATTTTATCAAAATCGGTTCAGTGGCTTGAAAGAGTTATCCCTCAGGAACAGGTCTATTTTCCGAAATAAAAAGTATCATATGTCCTTTCCCGAGCTCAATCCGATATCTGTACCAAATTTCATCAAAATCGGTTCAGTGGTTTAGGCGTGAAAGAGTTATCCCTCAGGAACAGGTCTATTTTCCGGGATAAAATGTATCGTATGATCATTCCCGAGCTCAATTCTATATCTGTACCAAATTTCATCAAAATCGGTTCAGTTGTTTAGGCGTTAAAGAGTAGCAGACAGAGTTACTTTCGCATTTATAATATTAGTATAGACTACGTGTGTACAATAACAAAAAATCACACTTTTTAATGCGTTTTCATTGCTAGCATATTTAGTAATCATTTTAAGAGTATTTATTACTTTTAAGTTTCTACAAAATGAAGGATCGATTACTATGTAAATATTAGTAGTCTAAATATTACAGGTTTACTAAGCTACAAAATGTCCTACAAGGATACGGCATGACTGAGTGTGGTGAGTTAACTTCGGAAAATTGGGGCACTAAAGGACCCAAGTCTGGTAGCGTCGGTATGGCTTCACCGGGTATAACTTTGAAGGTAAAGTTTGCATAAGATTAACGAGATATCATTACGGGAAATTATTTGAGTTTACATCGAACTCGCACCAATTTGAATTTACTGAAGCGTTATTTATCAAGTTAATGTATAAAATTACTGTTTTACTTAATTTTTGTTAACGTTTATGTACGTAACATAATTTTCATTGTTATTCTTTTCTCATATACTTTTCGATCATCATCATCTTTCTGACACAATTTATATTTTACCAAAAAAATTTAAAGCTTTCAAAGAAAGTCTTCGAAAAACCTATAATATAATCGTCAATATACACGATGGAAAGAAAGGTCGTAGCTGGAGGAAAAGTACCCTGAAACCTTGATCAAAAATTGGCAAGAAAAGAAGGAAAGAAAACTTAGCTTTAAACTATAATAATTATAATAATAATTTCAATTTTTTATGATTTTCTATTAAAATAAATCAATACCAGTAGTATATTAAATAACATAGCTTTATTTTTAGATATCAGACCCAAAAACGAACAAAACATTAGGCCCCAATCAACACGGAGAAATCCGTATAGCCGGACCGGTCCTTATGAAGGGCTATATTGGCGTCGACCCCTCGTCGTATTTAGATCCGGAAGGGTTCTTTAAGACGGGAGATCTCGGCTACTATGATGACGACAAATACTTCTACATCGTCGACAGAATGAAGGAAATGATTTCATATGACGGATATAAGGTTATTCTATATTTTAAAATATAGGTATTACTTTCGTCACCTTTTCGCTGACCTCAGTTCATGTAATTTATTTCTAATGAAAAATCTCAGATTAGAGTTCAGTGCATTGTATGTAATATTGAAGTGTACAGAAGGGAAAAATCGTTTATCAGTCATATAAACCTGTCCATCCCAGTAATCGAATCTTGAAATCTTTGCTATTAGTTAGTAGTTAGGCAGCATTTGCTTTCATCCACAATGCTCCAATATTGTTGTGTATTTTATTAAAGTTTAGAACACATAGTTAATAAAGTATTAATAACAAAAGCGTTTGAACGTCGGCTTCCCGCACGGAATTCTTGATTTACAATTTTTAAATTATTTTTAAAAAATACTCCCATTGTGAGGAAATACGCACATCTGGATGGAAAATTGGTAATATTTTAAAGGTTCTAAAGTTTGCCAAGAGCACTTCTTTATTCTTCCAAATTGAAAATAACTCAAGTTCAGCACAAAAAATTATGAGTTGCGATGATGGTGATGATGTTATTGATGAAAATACATGAATATTGCAGATAGCGCCTCTGGAATTGGAAACGATTCTGTCGCTCCATCCTGGAGTTCGCGCGGCAGGCGTCGTGGGTAAACCTGTGCCTGTGTACGGAGAGCAACCAGCCGCATTCGTTGTCAAACAACCAGGTTCTAACGTCACTGAACAAGAACTCATAGATTACGTAGCTTCCGAGGTAAGATCTCTGTATTCGATACGTACAACCTGAGCGCCTCCGTTTTAATTGCACTCAGCTATTTAGGTTTTTCTGTGTTTCGCTAAATCTTTGATAAAAATAGGACAAATCTGGAAGTATATCCCTTCAGATGAAAAATGCATATTCTAAATGGCAGAGATCAGGGTCTAACAAACATTACCATTACAACATTACATTATATAACAAATATAACAAAAATTACCGATTTGCTCCTCATGAAGTCTGTTAAAAGTGGATTTAGTTCATTTACACTAATGAAACAGCTCTACTTTGCTTATTTTCCTTCACACTACCTTAGGGGCATAAACGACATCCTGGAGTGTAAGTCGACCTGCTGAACAAAAGACAGGGCTGTATCTCAAGATCCTGCCTATTGGGATCACTAAATTACCACCTATTTTAATCCCGGGTTCTTTACGTGCCTAGCTAGTTACTGCCCTCCTTTTAGATTCACCCATAAAATGTAGTTAACGTTTTTCTGTCGTAGAGTTAGAAAGCTAGTAAAATGGGATTGTCGTATTCATCATCCCATGCCATCATTATTTTGACATAAAAAATAAACTGTGTACAAAGGTTGCTGAGAACTATTTATACCGCAAATGCACAATCGTGTATATTTTTTCACATAACGTAATAGGTATAGATCTTGATTACTCCTAACCTTCAATTAAATTACAGTAGATACAAATAAGTACGTTGATAAAATTTTATCTTCATAAGCTAATATAATTTTATTTTAAGCTGCGATGGATCGATCAGATGATATCAGTCAGACTTAAATTAACAATTCACTAAACACAGTTGCTATTACAGCATACCGAAAAGTAAAACTAAGTTGATTAATACAAGAACCAATACGCAATTAATCTGTTTCAGGTTGCACCATTCATGCAATTAACAGGTGGGGTAAAATTTATTGAAAAGATACCAAGAAATCCGAGAGGAAAGATTCTGCGCCAGGCGTTAAGAGAAATGCTGAGTCAATTCTAAATGAAATAATTGTCTTCCAGAAACTGCAATTTCTTTCATGTCTAATGCAGCCTTAAATGACTTACTATCATCATTTTTATGACTTCAAATTTATTTTAATGCTACCAAAAATATATTTTATAAAACAGTTGAAGCGATATGTGTATTATTGCGTAGTTAGATAAACGTAGTAAATCTCGTTATCAATCAATTACAATTAATGAACGGAGAATTTAATGAATCTATTTGCGGAATTATATCACAACAACTTTCATTATTTACGGTATCTACAAACATTATTATGGCAAAACAAAAACAGCAAGTGCAATGAACTATTCATTTAAATTGCATCTTTATCCCTGGAATAACTATTCTTACTGTTATACAATGTAACTACTAAATTACATTTTGTAAGTGAATTATATGACTATGGATTTAGTTTGCGTTCATTGAATCAAACTGCTCACCTATTACGTAACGCATTTGGGGTTCCGAAGTAAAATCGGAACCCTTATAGTTTCTTCATGTCCGTCCGTCCGTCCGACTATCCGAGGCATAGCGTGGAGACCCGTAGTGCTAGAAAGCTGTAATTTGGCATGGACATACATAATATTTATTCGGAAAAACAAATATGTTCTTCCGAACAAATAGGTATGTATATCATTGTGAGAGGAGACCCCGAGCCCAGCAGTGGGACAATTATGGGTTGTTGCTTTGCTTTTGCTTTGCTATATACATATTTAAATTAAACTCCAAAATCGTTGAATAAAATATTGAAAAATATTATTTATTCAGGGAACCTCCAGGGGGTATTATTCGTGCACCTTACCTCATTTAATCTTACTCTAATCAGTTCTCCACATCTTAAGGTTGTCTGGAAGAGATCGCTGTGTAGCGATAAGACCGCCTTTTGTACCTCATATGTCTGCTTTACTTGTTTACTTGTTGTTGTATTATTTTATTTGGTGTACAATAAAGAGTTAAATAAATAAATACCTCCCTTACAAGTAACGTGAGGATGATTTTTTTTTTCGTTGAGTACCCCATAGTGTGGGTATCGTTCAAAACGTCTTTCAAAAATATTATGGATATCCTAGGATCATTTTTAGATTTAGGGGTTCCTTTGCGAAATATTTGGCTTTAAAGTGCTAATTTTTGTTAGAGTCAAGTGGGAGTGACCCCCCTGCCGGCTAAACGGTTGGAGTTCGACAAGTGAAAAAAAAATCACAAAAATAGGTTATGATGAATTTACAAGGAAAACTAGCTTTAATAGCATAAATAGTTAATGAGTAATAGTCAACAACCTTACTACTTCGGAACCCTATATTGCGCGTGGCCTGACACGCACTTGCCCGGTATTTTATAATAATGTCTAAATCGAACTGGAATTTATTAAATTTTTAGAGTCAAGAAAAGGGTAAACGCAGAACGTTTTTCTAAGAGCATTCCATAATAAAATTTGCATTGTAATTTTTTTTAATGAAACTGCTTTAACATTTAAATTGACTGGTTCTACCTCGGAGCAATTTAGCTCGTAGCTCTTCCCAAGAATGGTCCCTGCGGCCTGTAATAGGTTTCTTAAAAGGAAATCGAGTTAAACAGGCGTGATTGACTTAATTGTGGGAAAGCTTTATTTCCCCAGATTAAAGGAACGCATTCGAGATTGGATTAACTAGATTAGTACTAAAAAAAAAAGGTAAAACAATGAGTTCTCGTTGCGCACGACCAATATTCCAAAGTATTGTAAGCATTTTTCTTTAAGAGCTTCTCTATTTGATTCTTGCGGAGTGGAAATAAATGCTAACGTCTTCATTTAATGGCAAACACGTCGAAAATTGAATCGCTTAATCGTAGAAGCAGGGCAAGTGAGAAATCATTGGCGACCGAAAGCGTACCTAATTGCGTTGGAGCACCTTTGATGCATTGAGTTCCCCTCGAGGATTTTCTTCGTTAATTTTCCCCTTTGTTTACCTTATTTTATAGACCCATTAAAGTTTTATAGATGAGGTGGGACCCAATATTCCAATGTTTTAAAAATTGACGCTTACGCACTTATTATTACAGTACTTATTTTATAAGATGTAGGTAAGTTTCGAATTATAATTTTTTTTGGTAATCATGTATTATACAAAATGAACGTACTATAAATTAAATTTTCCACAAAAAAATATTATACTAACCCATTGATGTATAATGTCATAGAGCAGACATCTCGAACAAAATGTGTGTCCCGCAATGAACTAATTCGTTCACTGGTGTCCCGCCCATTGAAGTATTATTACTAGCGTGTAGAACAGACACCGGGAACACCATGTATGTCCCAATGAAGAACCTCCCGGGCGGGACACACATTTTGTTCGAGATGTCTGTTCTATGACATTATACTTCAATGGTCCCGCCCGGGAGGTTTAATTTTCAAAATTGAGCACCGGTTCTCCTTTCAAAATCAAACAAATCCATTTAAGATTGAAGCCATGTGGCACCAACGCATTGGGACATACAATATGGTGTTCGCGGTGTCGGTTCTATATGCTAGTAATAATACTTCAATGTACTAACAATGTTTTTTGCCAGCAAACAAACTCTAAAATTGCTTACAGAAATTTCCTGAAAATACGATTTAACTAACGATTGTACAAAATGACTCATGGATCTAAATGGAGGAAGAAAAACCAAAATTTCATTTACCAGCCAGCATTCATAAGACTGATGTATGCCGTACGAGGTTGTGCCATTCGCAAAAAGAAAACTTACGACAGCAAACAACGTGATTAATTCGAGCAAGATCGTTTATTCAATAAGTTTATCAGAATTTCACTGGAGAATTACATTGAATATGCAAATGGTACGTAAATTAAAAGGTACAATTTACGTTACTTACTAAGATTTTCTATTAGGTACATACATTACATGATTGTATTATGTACTAATATTATGTACTTTTGTCCACGTTTTCCGGTTTAATAAGTACTCTGTATCCTGATCTAGATCATGGCATTCTCGTCTGCAAAATCAGATTTTACGTTCATTATTACTAGAAATAATAGAAATAGAATATTACTGGGACTTCTCCTAAGATAAAAAAAATATCCAGTACGTACATTAAAGTATCATTACTAGAGTATAGAACTGACACCACCGCGAACATGATGTATGTCCCAATGCATTGGCGCCAATGGGCTTCAATTTACCATGGATTCGTTCGATTTTGAAAGGAGAACGGGGGCTCAGTTTTGAAAATAGAACCTCCCGGCAGGATACACATTTTGTTCGAGATGTCTAATACTATGTGTGGTTCTATGACATTCTACTGGCCTTAGATACACGATCAAGTATACTTGTCAAGTTTGTAGCGAACTTGACGCGGTATCCAGTATACTCAACGGTATATGGCCACAATATGACTATCTGGCCGTATAGCTATCTCATGCAAACTGTATGGCGAATCAAGTCAACTTGTCAAGTACACTTGATCGTGTATGGCCAGCTTTATACTTCATTGAGTACGTATGACAAAAAGGCTTTCGGTAAATTTAATATTGTTCGACCTAATCCTCTTATCAGTACACCCCTATTCCCTTTGATAACAATTAGGTTATTATTTCATAGGCAGGTCATTGTATAATTTTTAATTTCCTTGTTGGTGCTATAATTACTAGGTTTAAATACCTCCAGCATAGTGGAGTCTCAGTTCAAAACCCGCTAGCACCTCTAATTTTAGTAATGGGTATATGAAAGTAGATGATGATTCAGAAGGCTCAGGACCGGTCAGAGTGGCGCAAGTTAGGGGAGGCCTATGTCCAGCAGTGGACCTCCAAGGGCTGATGGATGGATGGATGGATGGATATGAAAGTACCTACTTAAGATTTCTCCATAAATTTCTGAACGACGTACGAATTCTGCCAATCTGCACTTAACCAGCGCGGCCGCCTTTAGCCTCTAGGAGACTTCACTCTTAAGGCTTCTCTTAAGCCCAGCAGTGGGATAGTTACGAGTTGCGATAATGGTGATATAACCTTCCTGCATAATAAGATATTTACTTTTAGAGATACCTACAACTACATACACTAATTAAAACAATACTACAATGATCTGGGTCTTCATTTAATTATATAAACTAAGTAGCATCAATAAGTGGTCGGACGAACATCATACCGCTCTAAACGCTGAATAAGTAAATGTAATAAAATAAATCCTCTGAGCCATTGTAACGCCCCGGATTTAACGTAGCTTACTGACGCTTATAAAAGCTGCAAAATGCTTCCCATACGCCTTCATTCACGGTTTCCATTTCCCTTACATTTAACCCCATTTCTGATATTAACGTGAGTAAGAAGAAATATTAATCTCGTAGGAACGGAAACTTGCTATATTTCGCTGGCAGGGAATATTGTACATAATTTTAGGGATCGAGCTTATGAATGTTTTCATAAAAATTTGTGGTGAGCCAACAAAAAACTTTCATGAGACAAAAATCAAATTTTGAGCAATATTACAGCAGACATGAATATTAATGAGTAGTGGAGAGCACGAAGCTGTGTACTTTCGTAGGTTCGCCCGCGCCGGCGATGCCGGCATGCGCCTCGCGTTGATAGCTAATGAACCGTGAACGATGCAGCTTCTAGAAATATGAGTATAGTTTGGCATAAAATTTCCTCCACAATGCCGCATATACGCTAACACCGCAGTTATTCTCATAAAATATCGCACATTATGTTTACCGTCTGCAGTCAAAACGTCTTAGTTTTTCACCGCAAACTTCGAGACGGAGAGGGTCGCTGGAGAATTACAATGTAGATCCTTGGGATAGCTTAATAAGGTTCAACAGATCGTTGACCAGCGGTGATCGATTAACACTTGCGAAGTTTAAGTGCGACGAAACTTTGTCCGAGTAGTTGAGGGCTGTTAAGTAAAACTCGTAAGAAGTTGAACGGCTCTCGACTGAGTGGAGTCATCCATCAAATAGTTAGAATCTACTTTAAATAACAAGAGCGTAGTATTGATCTAATTCATTATTGTTCCACGATGTGAGTAAATATAAAGCCACATAGAGGGATCTACGAAGATATCGCATACGAGTACGAAGCGCTGATATGTTATTTTCACGCTTAACGAGGAAGATAAAATAAGGCCGTTTAAATAATTTGCTTGCGCATAAAGCTGATATCATTAATTCATTAATCAAAATTGTTTACGCCCGTATATTTTGTTTTCACGTTCTAATTACCGTCAAAGAATATTTTTGCTTTTAAATATTTAAACATTTTGTTATACTCTGTAATGAAGGTGACTGGAGTATGATTGATAGTGAATTTCAGTTTATGCATGGCATAGGTACTGGTTAACGTAATTAGTTTCGTAATTGATGTACTCTTATTTTATAACTAAACATTTTACATTATTGGTTGAAAACATGTCAAATATAGTTTCAGATTGATTGAAAGATTAAATTCATTTTTTTAAACTTTGTTATTACGCTTACACTTACACACTCATACCCTCACAGTACATTTACCTGTGTCGCGGGTGGCATGGACTAAACATATAACACATCACAATAACACCCATGACCCGAGTACAAATAATTATCTCTCACATAAATATCTGCCTCAGCCAGGAATCGAACCCGGGATCCCTCGCTTCGAAGGCAGGGTCGCTACCAAACTAGGCTGTACGTCGTCTTCCCACCTAAAGATACACCACCGTCAAGTACTTACGTCACTGTAAGACACTCTGTTTATATTTTTCCATTCTTCAAATTCTAAGAAAACTGGAGGAAGATAGAAAGAATGTCATAGACGGAAGTTACCTATCCTGTATGGGTTTCGTGTTTCACCGGACGAATCGTAAAAAGTTTTCGGTGTTATTAGCAAGTTAATGTTTCTGAGTTTATCGTCATCACACGTGGACGCTATGGTAGCTTTCTTTCCCAAAGGTTTATCGATTGCTCAAACGATGTGGCGAGCGATTTGCCACTTCACCAGGCTTATTATGTCAGCCATGCCGGTAATCCTTGTTCATTTACGGATTTTATAAAGAAGGTTGTAATTCGCAATGGTAAAGAATATATTAATATACTGGAGAAAATGAAAGTTAATTTTAAAAAGGGTTAAATTAAAAAATATACTATAAAATAAAGTTATCGTAACCACGACAAATATAAAAAAACGAAAAAAGCACTCCGAGAGTGCCGGTAGAAATAAAAACTTGAACAGTTACGTGTGTACTTTTTGAATCGTCTGGAAATATTTTATTGTGCAGGAAATACTTTTAAATGAAGTGTTTTTTTATTCATTACATTTTTAATGAATTGCTGCCAACACTTTGTAAAGTGTATGTAATATTGATATTAATACGAGCTATAAAGTATATGTACAGCTAAGGAAATAAGTGGGTATAAGAAATCAGATATTTAAGTACTATCAATGAATCTAAAGAGACTGGTACGAAATATATTATATTAAAGAAAGTTCTTAGCTAGAGCCGTTAGAATGACCATCCTCGGCGGGGTACTGGGGACAGTGACGTTTTGACTCGGCATCCATTGTGTATTCGTGGACGAGGGTCCATGATTTATGGCGGGACATCGACAACAAACAAACGGGTTGGGTTTGTTTCGTAGGTACCTATATCAGGATTCGTACGAAAATATGCCTTTAATTTTCATAAACTTATTTACTTGTATTATTTATAACATGGTACGTAAATACGTACTTACTATTACAGTGTAATAAATATTATTTCGTCCTTACGCTGTCGGTACTGCTTGCCATCAGGTGGCACGTTTGTCGATAATAAATAATGGCTTCAACCCATTAATGGCCCACTACTGGGCACGGGCTCTCCTCTTGAGGAGATCTAGAGCATACTCCACCACGCTGCTCCAGTGCGGATTTGTGGAGGGCCTTCGGCATGGCTTAACGACTGTTGTCATGTGATAACAACTGGAACCGACGGCTTTACGTGCCCTCCGAAGCACGGAAACGCTCAAGAATTTTTGCCACTAGCGGTCACCCATAAAACTACCGACCGCGCCCGAGGATCGACGCAAGCCGCAGGGCTATGAGCGATAATAAAAAATATACCTACTTATCTACTTAAATAAAATAACATGACAAATCCGTAATATATTTTATGGAAATAGCCGGGAAAGGAGCTGACGAACTGACGATCCACTGGATGGTCGATCCACTTGGTATGATCAGCAACACTAAAGGTATCACTGACGCATTGCTGGCCAAAAGAGAAAAAAAAGAACTGGCTCTCAAACCCCCAACTGGAACACGACGAATCGTTTGGCGGCTGACTGAAGCAAAATGGTCTTATGTATCTAGGAGGACCCATAGAGAAATAAGCCACACTTTTTTGTTACATCGCGGCATCGGTGTAAATAATGTTTTCGATCTTGAATATTGCTCTTTATCTGATTTATTCCTACGCATACTGTGGGATCTCCTTGTAGAGATATTGTTTATTTTTCATAATAGTCGTGCTTATCTTATCTTGATTATGCGCACGGTAATTACACGAGCTTTGCTGTGATAACACAGTTATTTTAAGTAGGGTTGTTCTTATATTTTTTATAGTTTTACATTTAATTAAGGTGAGATAAATTGATGTAAATCGAATGCTACATTTCACTCGATAAGCATTCTGTAACTCTTAATTAATATTTTTTTATATGTATATCCAAATGTCCGACAAATGAACCACGTGGTAAATGGTCACCGTCGCCCATGAAGATTAGCAAGGCATTAATTAATAATGTATTTTTGCCACGAAAAAAGTGAAAAGAATGAAAAATTAAATGACATTGGTTATTAAGATACGCGAGTATAGCCTACCTTAAACATTGACAGTAAAATACAAAAAACATGGCACTCAAAATACATTAACAAAATAAATCAACACCCAATAGTAACATATCTCGGTATAAAGTATAAGAAAACGATAAATTCAAGCAAAAGCGTACATAAAATCGTGTTTCTGATTAGATACCTGCCTTAGTTAAAAGAGAGCAATCGTTTTACGGGTGACTGAATATTTCGCTTTACGCTTTCTTGATTCAAACATCTCTTTCATTTTCGGCTACAATTAACATTTTACATCATATTCCGAGAATTCTTTTGTGTATGAATACTAATTGATAACAGACCGTTTTAATATCAAAGTATTATGAATCTGTGGATGCCTGTTTTATAAATAGATTCAACTCTACTTTGTTTTACTCGTATTTTACTTATTACATTTGACTAGTAATATTACTTTCTTTATCACAAACTTATCAGTGATGCCTTCGGTATTGCTAATGTCCATGGGTGTCGCTGGCCACTTATCATCAGGTACATCGTCAGCTCTTTTATTGGCCAGTAAGTTTATAATGCATTAATTTATTAATTTTTATTACACACAGGATATTAAAATTAAGTACTATATTTAGAAATACCTTTAATCGACATAATATCTTTCTTTCTTTTTCTTCTTTCTTTCATGGCCAGCTACGCATCAGTGATGTCTTTGGTTTGGGCGACGATAGCCACTTACCATCAGGTGGATTGTCAACTGTATGCCGGCTATTTTCATAAAAAATAACCGTGATAGTTAACCAATATAAAAGTGAAAAAATCCTTTACCCTGTTTTTGTTAATCAATACCCTGTCTTTAGCCAACGGCTAGCAAGACCCGACACAAGGGTGCTTCACAAGCAGAGTGCCATTGTGCAACTAGCATGTAGTTTCAGTTCGTTAATTAATTGGATTACACAGCCTCTCCCATTAAGCGAGATGGGGCTATTTAGTGAATGGATTTTGTCCGCGTGACAGCGTAAAATTGGTTTGTATTCAGATATTAAACATAATTAAACCAAAATGAGATATATCTATCCACAACGAGTCGTAACAGCTAGATAATACGGTCGCATTCGAGATATCTGCAGAGATTTGAAACAACTACTCGTAGCTTTGAACTAAACTCTACAGGTTATCCGCGTTTTGTATCAGTCAGGGTATGGATTTCTGATTAATAAATACCTACTTGGAGTTTTTATGATTATGTAAGGCGTTTTTGAGTTTACAATGGAAGAGTGTACGGTTATATTATTTTATTTGTAACAAAATATGAATGAGCCACACTGCAGTACCTATGTATAACCATCACCACTCATTATGCTGATATAAGTATAACGATTTTGGCGATTTGTTGTGATCAAACTTGTAGTAGCAGTAGTACTTAGTGATCAATCTACTGTGACCAGTCGAGTCATAACTTATCCGAGTATACAGTTAACATCAGAAAGATATTGTGCACTAATTTTTTTTTGAAGTACAAAAAGACAACCTAAAAATTCGACTCACAAATATTATTATAACAAAATTATGTGATCTGAGATCCAAGACTAATATTCCCATGATTCCCTCAATTTCCATCCTAACACCTACCAAAGTGTTCCGAAGACGACGCGTAGACCTTCCAAATGAGTCCATTATTTCATTCAGTAAAATGGAGTGGCAGTGAAATAAGGCAAAGGGCGAATAAACGGGCTACTGGAAATGAAGACGCCGTTTGTTCATAACCAGCTCGTTAATTCCATTATTACAAGTCACAGGAGCGAAGCAAACCGGTAACAGATGTTCCACTTCACTCGTGAATCCCTACTGCCTTGAAAAAACTTCGCAAATTTAAACATCTTCAAAAATTAATCTGGGTGACTTATCCGTAATAAAATCAAAACGATGCCTAAAAGAAATTAAATCTTTTGTCGGAGAATAAAGCAGAAAGGACGTCTTTTGTTGTAGATATTGGAAAATTGAGAGACATTAAACTTAATTGCTTACTGAACTTACTGCTAGAACATCAAGTGATGATTTTATTAACTAGAATAACATTTTTTACAGTTCTGTCTATTTTCAGTCTCAGATGACCTGTTGGTACCTACCTACATGCTAAGAATAAAACAACTGGAATAATAATGAAATGTTACACATACATTAAAAAAAGTTGAAAAATTAAGCAGCCCTTCCTGCTTCGCTACATATTATAAAACAATGTCCCCCGCCGCGTGTGTCTGTCATTCTGTCTGTTCGTGATAAACTCAAAAAGTACTGAATGGATTTTCATGCGGTTTTCACCAATGAATAGAGTAATTCCTCAGGAGGTTTTAATATAGAATTTAATAAGATTTTATGTAAATTGGCCGAAATCCACGCGGGCGAACCTACGGGCGGAAGCTAGTAAGTAATAAAAATGCAATGTCATCGGGACTAGACCAGTATGACAAGTTTTACCTCTGTAGAATTACCGGAAGTAGTTTTAATGTATGTATATTAGCTTGCAAGATTTAACCAATACATAACACATTTTCTACCTATAACATGTTCTTCTCCTGTAAGCTTTCTTGTATTTATTTGCTTGTACGCATGGTCAATTAAATGCAATTTTTTAAAATAATACTAACTCTGATACATACTTAATACGTTCCAACACGTACAAACTATTAAAATTATTTGCCACACTGCACCAGAGATTGCAGTACAATTAATAACATAACAAGTATAACCTTTTTTACAATTCCAAAATATGTATTTCTACTGCAACAATGCAATATACAAATATTATAATCTAAAATTTTAACAAAAAAGAACCGACTTCAAATGAATTACTTCCAATAAAAAAAATCATCGAAATCGGTTGGCGTGATATTGAGTTATTCGTCCATTTATCCCGCACATACTTAATGTAAATTAAAGACATAATATGCTTTTGACATGTATGCCATTGTCAGATCTCGCTCAGGAGAACCCCAATTTTCGGCCTCGAACCATATGTAATCTGTGCTAGAACATCGGACTAGACAAGAGTAAACTATATACCAAAAAAATCGTCTTATTTATAAGATAAACATATTTAAATCTTAGCTTCAGCTGCTGTTGCCAAATGAACTAAATAATGCAAAAAAGTTTTCACAGTATTTACCTCATTACATACGATTTTATAATCGATTGAATCGATTGATATTGATCGATTGATGGAACATAATAATATATTTTATGTATTATTTATTGATTATAATTATAATATTAATTTATTTTTTACGTATTTTCGTATTCCATATAAATCAAAACTATGTAATATATTATAATTACCATTTAATCGTTACGCTAATTTTATTAAATTACATTTCGAATATTTTGACATCGATTAATCGATTGACAACAAAGATGATGTAATCCCTAATAATGACATTTTGATAACCATAGTATTTATAAATAACACCACTGTATTGTCATATTTCTCATCGATCTTTCATCTTTCTACGCGTGTTTTGTATATTTTTACTATCAAATATTTTCAGCGTATTTGGAGTCCTATTTACTATTGAAACTCATCGACACGCACACAGTGATTTTAATTTTCTATTGTATTCGCTTTCGTACTTGTGTTTTGGTGAATGTGTTTCGCAGTTTCGCTACAATTTCTTGCAAACCAAACTATATGAATATGGACTCCTTAATCGCCTGTTTTGTGACTGACAAAGGTTCAGAATAAGTCCTGAACACTGGATAACGTACCCTATACATCTTTAGAAGATCAGGAAGTTGCTGTGGCCATACTTACAATGAATATATTATGGTATCTTGATTGGGCAAGGTACTAACGAAATATAACGCCTCCTGCACAACTACACGAAATATTAATATATTATAATGATAACTAATAAAATCTCTTGAAATATGCAATAGCTTTTATTATACAACCTTTTTATGACATTCGTTTTGGGTGAAAACCATTGAAGTAGTAGATATTATAATAGACACCCGCCAACGTAAGTGTAACATACATATTAAATAGCACTGTGACACGAGTATGACATAATCATAATCTATAATTAAGGTGATTCATTCTAGGATTTCCTTAGTTGGCCATTGCTGGCAGCCGTGAAAATTGGAGAAATTGAACTTTTTGCAATAATCTAATTGACAGCCAATTTCCAGTCTTGTCTACTTAGGCCTGAGTTTCTATGGAAACTGGGGTTCTCCATGTGGGACCACACGACAAGCACCAGGTTTCGATTAAAAAAAAGAATCATCAAAATCGGTTCACCCAGTCCAAAGTTCTGAGGTAACAAACATAAAAAAAATACAGTCGAATTGAGAACCTCCTCCTTTTTTTGAAGTCGGTTAAAAATAAACACACAACTTTTTACACGCTTTATTTATTTATTTACAAACAATGTCAACAAAAATATTGTTGTACCGAAATATTCTGTAGCAAATCTTTATTTACATACGTTGACTTTCTGTATCAAGTTATATGTAGGAGGCATGCAGAAGCCTTTACAACGTTTAGTCACACGTCGGATGTCCCTGTACGCACGCAAACCCGTACTATGCATGCAATCTATGAGTTAAGCAGATTATGCACAATCCATCCCCCAATATATTTATACGATATGCTTCGCCTGTAAACTAACAGGTGAAATATATATATTTTTTAAATAGGGATGTGACACTAACTGTAAATAAATATAAATTTATGTTTGAAGTATTAAGGGAAACATTCAAAAACCTATAATAATATTATTTTTTACGTACTCACTGTCACGTGACCTCTAACATCATTTTTTGCTTATGACGTCATTGCTCGTATTTTATATTGAAGTTCAACAAACTTCAGTAGACCTATAGTATTGAATATAGTTTAGTGACGTCACGTGACAAAAATTGATAAAAATATAAATTTTTGTTTTTAAATTGAAGATTTTTATAATATTTTTTCATGAATATTAAGGTTCTATCTATGAAATAAAATTGAATCTTAAAATTAGTCAACACCCGAATTATGCATTAGATGTTTAGCGATGTATGAAAGACCTGTCAAGGTTATGGATATTGAGTATACCACTTAAGAGTAGATATCAGATAGACCGAAACTCGCGACATTCGTGCTACTCGCTCGAATCAAATCGACCCATTTCACTTCCAAATGTGCTCAGACTAACGCAATCATATTATTGTTGGGCCATAAACATGCAATATTTCAGTTTATGTATGCAATTGTTTTGGAATCCTATTTCTATTCTGCATCGAGTTATCGTCGGATCCTTGAATATAAATCTTGTCACAAAAAATATATTTCAGTTTATAAATACATAACAATTTAATTACTTCTTAAGGGAGAATTCAACCTAATATCATTTACGTTTATGTAAAATTTAACCGTTTAAAAATCTGTAATACTCGTATAATAATGAAAAGGGGTTTATTGAACAACTGAAAAGCGATAAAAAATAATTTACAAAGTTTAAAGCGCTAAAGATGCAACATTTGAACGAAGGATCAAAACGCAAGCAAACTTACAATTTTTTTATGTAATCCATCGAGTCGTTGGAACAAAAAACAATAATAAAACCTACTTCATAAAACGTAATAAATTAATTGAAAACCACAGAAGACATTAGACTTAACATGTAGCTCATAATTCCATTAACGAAATCAAAGGTGCATGTCACCAAACTAATTACTAGTCCACTCCTGTTCCAATTGCGATAGCCTCCAAAAGGAAACTTGCTGACGAATTAAAGTTACTAAAGCGGGCTTAAGACTGCTAAATTAAGGCTCTCACTCGTAAATGCTACGGGGATATAACAATTCGGTACCGCTGTTCGTTTTTTTTATGGCAACGTTCATCCAATAGAGATTTAAATCATGCACTGGATCATAATGAAGATCATGGAGCGCAAAGTTCTCACCGATTGGCAGACTGTGATGATAATGGTAATCGACCGAGTTTAACACAGTTAAACAACAGCGAGAGTGGTCGGCAGTCGGATGGGTGAAAATCTGTAGACAACGAGACAGTTACGGATTGAAATAATATAGATTTTTGATACATACCTTTTACATTTCTTCCACTCACATACACATTATGAAATTAACTTCCTGTTGAAGCATTCCCATCACAACATGGGTTTCCTCAAGTGTGAAATGAGTATTTGGGGATGGCAGAAAACAATCAGTTAACTAAACTACATTTTACGTTCTGACTGATCCTACTGTTCCCAAGAGTATTTACACGTGCTTGGGGTTATAAGATTACGAAGACATAATTTACGTTACAAAATAAATTAAACAAAAAGACAAAATGCGTTAGCAAAAAAAAGCAAAGCTTATACAATATATACCTCTCCCTTAATAAAACAGTGACCGATTACGGTTTAGGTCCAAAATGAGTTTGCAGCAAACGATTACTCATAACGCGTTCTATCATTCTATCCTGGATTTACGTTGATATCTTGTTCCTAGATAGAGTTACATTATCTGTGATTATAGGTATCCTTACTTATCATAGGTTTTAAATAAGTTAAGGTAAATTAAGATCCTAAATTAACAGTAAATAAATTATTTTAAGGCGATGCCAAACAAATGAAGAAACAAACAGTGTAAAGATGTGCATCGCATCCCACTGCCCTCATTTTACGCTTTATGTAATTAATTTATCTTGTTTGTTTGACGCCGTCTCAAAATTATTTATTTATTGTTAATTCCTATATTAACAGTATTATTAAGATCTTCATTTATCCATCCATCCATCCATCAGCCCTTGGAGGTCCACTGCTGGACATAGGCCTCCCCTAACTTGCGCCACTCTGACCGGTCCTGAGCCTTCTGAATCCAGCGGATGCCCGCTGCCTTCTTCAGATCGTCAGTCCATCTTGTCGGGGGGCATCCTGTACTTCGCTTTCCGAGACGCGGGCGCCATTCGAGGACCTTTCTTCCCCAACGGTTATCGGTCCTTCGCACTATATGGCCAGCCCATTGCCACTTCAGCCGGCTAATTCTTTGAGCTATGTCGGTCACCCTTGTTCGTCTACGGATCTCCTCGTTTCTGATTCGATCACGTAGAGAAATACCGAGCATAGCCCTCTCCATAGCCCGCTGTGCTACCCTGAGCTTGTGGATTAGGCCAATAGTGAAGCACCACGTCTCGGATCCGTATGTCATCACTGGCAACACACACTGCTCGAACACCTTCGACTTCAGGCACTGAGGTAGTGTTTTGGACGACAAGATATGACGCAGTTTCCCGAACGCAGCCCATCCGAGTTGGATTCTACGAGTGACTTCTTTCACGAAGTTGGACTTACCCATCTGGATCACTTGTCCCAGGTAATTGTATTCGTCTACAACTTCGAGAGCAGCGCCGTCAACAACAACCGGTACGGGTGTAACATGGACATTCGACATGATTTTCGTCTTGTCCATGTTCATCTTAAGACCCACCCGTTGTGAGGCGCTGTTCAAGTCCCCGAGCATTGTACCTAGTTCCTCCAGGGATCCTGCCAGGATGACTATATCATCGGCATATCGCAGGTGTGTGATGTATTCGCCATTGATGTTAATGCCACGTCGTTTCCACTCCATCAGCTTGAACACATCTTCCAATGCAGCGGTGAACAGTTTTGGGGATATAACGTCCCCTTGCCTGACACCTCTCTGCAATTGGATGGGGTTCGTGGCTGTGTCGTGTACTTTGACGGACATGGTGGCTGATGAGTACAAATACTTCAACACCTCGACATACCGGTAGTCGATCCGGTACCGCTGAAGAGAATTTAGTACTGCCCAGGTCTCGATAGAATCAAAGGCTTTCTCATAGTCCACATAGGCGACACATAATGGCAGATTATACTCCTCGGTCTTCTGTATAATCTGCCGCAGTGTGTGTATGTGGTCCATGGTGCTGTAGCCTTTCCGGAATCCTGCTTGTTCGGGAGGCTGGAAGTCGTCAAGCCTGCGTGCAATGCGATTTGTGAGCACCCTCGAAAACAGCTTATAAACGTGGCTCAGAAGTGCGATTGGCCTGTAGTTCTTCAAAAGGGCTTTATCGCCCTTTTTGAAAAACAGAGTCACCACACTTCTGCTCCACGCTTCCGGGGTAGTTCCAGTATGGATGACTGTATCAAACAGTTTTTGGAGCGCCACTAGGAGGGGTTTCCCTCCAGCTCTTAGCAGCTCGGCAGTGATACCGTCATCTCCCGGTGCCTTGTTGTTTTTAAGCTGTTTGAGGGCCTCTCTAACCTCATACAGGCTGACGTCCGGGATATCCTCTGTGTAGTGTCGGGTTAATTTAGCTCTCTTGTCGCTCTCCTCACTGGGAGGTGGAGCTTGAGAGGAGGTATACAACCGTCCGTAGTATCTCTCAGTTTCTCTCAGAACTTCAGGTTTCGACGTAACTATGGTGCCGGACTCGGTCTTCAACCTCGTAAGCTGACTTTGCCCAATAGACAGATCTCTGGCGAACACTTTGGAGCCCTGGTTTCGCTCTATTGTGTTTTTAACACGATTTGCGTTGTGTTTGCGCAAATCGCGTCGCCTGCCCTTGGAGATCTGTTCATTGAGCCGTCGGTATTCCGCCATAGAGGTTGGAGATTGCACACATAGTTCTCGTCGATCCTTCATAAGACCGAGAGTTTGTTCTGAGAGAACTTGAGATCTACCACTGGGGTGGGTCTTGAAATACTTCGACCCTACCTCGTGGACAGTTGCTACCATCCTGGTGTTAAACTCGTCCACCGACGTGCATGATTCTAGGCACGCAAAACGATTTTGCAGCTCAAGTTGAAAGTTTTCGGATCCCTGGATTTGGACAGGTGTTGGGCGAAGCGTAGACTTCATCAGGCGTGACCGTTCCAGCTTCACGTTGATATTTAATGTGCCTCTTACAAGACGGTGATCGCTTCCGGTTTTGAACCTGCTGATCACAGAGACATCATTAAATATGTGCCGTTTGTCTGCCAGAATGAAGTCTATCTCGCTTTTTGTGGAACCATCAGGACTTATCCAAGTCCACCTGCGTTGAGGCTTCTTTCTGAAGAAGGAGTTCATCATAAAGAGATCTTCCTTCTCCAAAAAGTTAGCCAGCAAGTGTCCTCGGTGGTTCCGTCGTCCAATTCCGAAGGGACCCACTTTCCTCTCGGCGCCATTTTGCGCGCCCAGTCTCGCGTTAAAGTCCCCCATCACAACTGTGACATGAGCTTTAGAGGTATGTATGGCTCTACTGATATCCTCATACATAACCTCTACCTCATCGTCGGGATGAGTCGAAGTCGGCGCATATACCTGTACAACCTTCAACGAATATCGTTTGGATATTCTGAGTGTAAGGTACGCTACCCTGGCCGACACGCTCCCGACTTGCACAATGTTGTTGACGAGGGACTTGTGGACGAGAAACCCGACACCACCCTGGGATAGGTGTTCGCCCTCCCGGTGATAGAACAAGTTCCCGGATTTGAGTATTATCGTGTCCTCCCCCTGTCTTCGGACTTCAGATAAACCCACAATACTCCAGTTCAGTCCAGATCTTCATTTATACATTTTATAATACTAAATGGGTTATTTTATTTTTCGCTTTTTAGCTTTTTTCGTTGATTTAATTTTTTGTTAAAAAGTAATTATTATAACACGATTTATTGCCATTAGAAGTTCAGTCTGTTTTTTTAGAAAAGTGTCTTCAAACAGATAAGACATAAGTCTTTCTCTTATAAGATAATATCACATACAATAACGGATTTTAAAGTGATATTAATTATTGTGTCACATTTTTGGAAAAATTTACTATAAAATAAGAAATAATTATGGATAAATAAGTGACTTATTTACTGACTGACTTACTTATTTCTTTTAGAATGGCTTCGAAATGAAAAAAAATAATGGAGCTTACAAATTCGCAAACAGAATCTTTTGCTAAAGCTTCTATGAATGGAAAACCAAACTCTTATAGCTCCTTGTCTAAATTACCATCTCAATCATAGTTATTTAACGCTTCAAGAGGGCCACATGGATCATAATAATTCTCTAATTCTAGATAGGTAGTTCATAAATGTCCATAAGTCCACTAAATGAAGATGTACTTAGATCAAAATTAATTAGTCAAAAGTTCTGCAAAGCTAATAAAATATGCTAAATGTTTAAAATAAATAAAGTCCATAATACAGTAAAACAAAATATCTTCAAAGAGTCAAATTATGCAACATAATATTATATGGAAAATGTGTTATTTTATACCCTAAATATACCGAAAACATTAAAATATAATGTCTTTTGATAGATATTTAATAGAATAGAGACTCATTACAAAAATTGGCATCAGTCCTAAACCTCAATATTATAATATTATATTTATTATGAAACGGACTTAAGTAACATTATTTATAACCTAAAAAAATATGTAATATAAAAATATTTTCTTTGAAATTTTGTTTCAGTATAAATAAACAGTTCATGACCTATTTTTAAAATACTTCTTTTTTGTAATATTTACATAACTATGTTTTTTTCTTGAGTTTAAAGCCAATATGTAAGAAAAGTCATGATTGCCAAAACGCTTTTTGCGATTTTCAAAAAATCATGTTTTTTGAGTTAGGTCACTGTTTTATTAGGGGAACGTATTGTGATATAAAACAAAATAGGCCGTTACCGAGTATAATGAGTAATGACCCTGAAACATTGTACAACGATAAACAAAATGTCAATGAACAGAAGATTCCTATGTTGTTCAATAAACCATAAATCCTTAGAGATGAGGGTTCTTGGATACAACAATATCTGGACGAGCCAATTAATTTCGATTTGGGAGTCCACCCTTAATCTGATGGTCACTCACGCCCAAAACTTGTAATTGAATTTCTGTTTAGGAATATTCAGCAACGTACACAACGCTAATATTATATTGTTGGAATGCTGTAATTTGAGCATTGTATATTTTAGAGAAAGTATTTGTGTCACCTACTCAGATTATTTTAAAGCCAAATAAAAAAGAGTTATACTCACGAACTGACCCTGAGTGAACAGCTATTAGTGATCTTTATGGAACTAGATTCTAATCGAACTAAGAACTAAGAGGTAAGTATCCCTTATCTTTAGTAAATGTTAGAGACCCCCTTGTCTCTAGCTCGATTTAAGGCTGGGGAAGTAAGGTTTAAACTGTATGGTGGTCATGTCCCAAATGTGTACCAATAATAATTACGAACATTGATTTTTCAAAACCATTAGCAGTCTAATGTCATGTGAAGCAGTGGAGTTACTCAAATGTTAGTCATCATTACGCAAGTAGGTACTTAACTTACCTCCTTGAAGCGTCTTGAACATTCCTCATCTAGCGATAAATCAATCAATATTCACTTCGCTACGCAAACAGGCTTTGTCATCTAAGTTTGATTCGATACTTGTGACAAATTAGAGATGTCATTCTCCTCCAACGGTCACGTCTATCGTTTATGCGAAATCGATCTCGGCGTTTTATTTGACGTTTCCGGAGATTTTAATAGCTTAGATACGACTGGGTAAAGCAATAAACGTGATTAAGTATTCTCACACATTGGCTGATAAGACATTAAGATATCTCTAACTACTTTTAGATGACGTAATACATTGCTGAATCCAATAAAAATCTTTATACTATGTAATCCACAAACTCAAGACTGTAGCGCAGCAAGCTATGGAGAGAGCTATGCTTGGTATTTCTCTTCGTGATCGCATCAGAAATGAGGAGATCAGTAGACTAACAAGGGGCAGATAAGCTAGTCACATAGTGCAAAGGATCGATAACCGTTAAGGAAGAAAGGTCCTCGAGTGGAGACTATGTCTTGGACTGACGACCTGAGGAAGACAACGGATATCCAGCTGGATTTAAAAGACTCAGAACCGGTTAGAGTGGCGCAAAGGTAGGAGCAAGTTAGACGCAAGTTAGGAGAGGCCTATGTCCAGCAGTGAACTCGTAAAAGCTGATTGATGGATGGATGAGTTTGAACGCAGGAAAATTTGTGTTTTGATAAGTAACTAACATTATTTAGTTCACTTTTACTTATAAAAGCTGTCCTTTCGTCAGCAATACTAACATAATTATATTAACGATTGTTTAAAGATGCCAAAACGGGGCATTGTTTATAAAATAAAAAATAATTTAAGTCGTAATTATTACATGAACATTTCTAAAATAGACTGAATTTTTAAACGCTTTTATTTAGCTTCACTTCGGAGCATCAAATCTTGTAACGTTAATTTGAATGACTTCCCTTTAATGAAAATTGATGAAATTTGGCAGACATGTGTATTTCCGATGGCAATACACGAAAATCATATTTTAAACTAATTTTCATTGTTTATTTGTTGTTAAATTAAAAAAAAAACGATTTTTCGGAGCATCAAATCTTGTAACGTTAATTTGAATGACTTCCCTTTAATGAAAATTGATGAAATTTGGCAGACATGTGTATTTCCGATGACAATACACGAAAATCATATTTTAAACTAATTTTCATTGTTTATTTGTTGTTAAATTAAAAAAAACGATTTTCAGACTTTAGACATTTTACGTAGAGACTTGAAATTTTCACAACTTGTAGCTAATTTTATAAACTAAACATTATTGAAATAAAAGCGTTTAAAAAAAAAAAATTTTTTTCATTTGACTTATATTTTCTTTGACTCTTACAACAGTTGCTTTTACTTATTCAGTTTAAGTAATTTACATTTAAGACATCCATTTTTCAGGGTACGAAATAATAATGCCGGTTATAACATATTGATAACTGGATATTATTCATAAGTTTTGTACTATTATGACATTATTTTAGGTAATTTTTGTGAAAGTAACGTAGTTTACTACATTTTTGCTTTCCGCCACGGAATTTGTTTGTAGAATAGTGTATCAGAGTTTGTTTATTAATTTATTATAATCTGAAATTTTAACAAAAAAAGAACCGACTTCAAATGAAGTAATCCAATAAAAAAAGAATCATCGACATCGGTTGGCATGAAATTGAGTTATTCGTCCATTTATCGCGCACATACTCAATGTAAATTAAAGACTTATACGCTTTTGACATGGATTCCATTGTCAGATCTCGCTCAAATTTAAGTGGGAACACAGGACAAGCAACAGCTTTCGATTAAAAAAAGAATCATCAATATCGGTTCACCCAGTCGAAAGTTCTGAGGTAACAAACATAAAAAATACAGTTGAATTGAGAATCTGCTCCTTTTTTTAAGTCGGTTAAAAATAGTAGGTGTCACTTATTTAATTCGATCCTTTTATCTACGTTATTACAAGTATTGAAAATACGTTAAAATTTTATTTTACGCTCGTACCTTTATTATTGTCTAGTTAAAATCTAGATTTAATACATATATCTAGTCTGCAACAGGTCTGTGCAACGGTGTTGTAATTAAAAGTTATGAAATCAACTTTGTTGTTCGGTAGCCGCCACAAATTTAAAATTCCAATTTAGTGCGAAAAAAACAAATATGTATCTAATATCTACAATCCATTAGTATCCTACAGGTTAATAACTTTATAAGTTTGGAGACTTGAAGACAAATCGAGAGGGTGACACGAATATCGGAAATTCTTAGGTCTTAATATGTCGCCGAAAACATACGACATGGATGAATGAATACTGTTGACGATACCAAACAAGACTTAAACATGGCCTGTGAAGTATGAAAGACAAATTCATTTTACAGCAAGCTATCAAAATAAATTTTACATTAATAAGTAGTACCTTTGTACAAAATTTTTATTATTAAGTCTCACATACTGTATTTATGTACAAAAATTGTTAAATAAATAAATTAATTAATTTATTGAATTATTGAATAATTATTTCATATACAATCGTGACACACCAAGCCTAAGAACGCTTATAAAACAGAAAAAAATAAACATTTTTTTACAGAACAGGTAACAAGTTAATAATTTTACAGTTACTCTATTATTTCATACTATTTTAATGTAAACAAAGCTCAAAATTTTCTATTAAAGTTCCGTCGAGGGTCAAGAGGTTAACTTTGTTGAATTTTAGGTATTCAAAAGAAGGTTGAATGAATATTTGTATACACGGTTCAGCGCTCAGAATGCGAAAAATGCTACAAAATATCGTATTATAAATTTGAGTGCTTTATCCGCTGCCGAGTGAGTGACCGCACGGCAAAGGGTGCGGTTTCAAAAGGGGCGATGGGTGTAGGCACGTTTTAAGACGGGCTCTAGGATTTTATACTACAGGCAAGTAATTTTTTTACGGAAATAACATCCCCACTATATTGTGCTCCAAAAATGTTTTCTTCGTTCCATTACTTTTTAAATAACGGCTTTCACACTATAATGGGATTATATTAGAAATAAAGACATAGGGTTGTGATATTTCAATCTAATAAGGTAGATGGTCGAATAAATAATTCAATAAGTTGTAACATGTAAGTGGCACTCGCGCGTAACGGTCGCCTCGAGGGTTAGAGAAATCTGCCCGCGCAAATCTGGGAGGGGAAACACAGAGAAATGTTTGTCGCAACATAAATTTTTAATTCTCTCATTATTTTCGGAATCTGGACAAAATAGGAAGATTTTCTGTACAAATTTCCAATCTTTATTTTATTTGGTTTCAAATTGAACTTAAATATAATTTTCTAAGGTTTCTCAATAATATTTTCAAAGGTGTTTGCAAATCCGATGGGCCAACGCGATGAGTTTCTCTCCTCGAGCCCAGTAGTGGTACAGTTGTGGATTGAAACACACCTCTCTCACTGTAGTTTTCCTGTTTATTATTTTTAGGGTTCCGTACCTAAAAAGGAAAAAACGGAACCCTTATAGGGTCACTTGGTTATCCGTTTATCCGTCTGTCTGACTGTCAACCCTCTTGTCTCAGGAACGTGTGGAGGAGGTATCAAATTAAAATTAATATCCCATACATATAAAATTATATACTTAAATACATAGATAAATATTCGCAATCAAAAGAGACACCTGTATTTTTGAGTTATTTTAGCACTCGCATCGGAATAAAACCTATTTGGTACCTACTTACCGTTGACCTAGAATCACAACATTCGCCACAGTAAAGAAAAAAAACCACAGCAAAAGAAAAAGTAAAGGAAAAAATCCGAATATTGATAATTTTTTAACGACAGTTTTCTAACGGCTTTAAGTTTGTTACTGAGTTATGTTTAGTACCCGGATGACCGAGTTTTGCTGGGTTTAGTGTTGCTTAACAACACCATCTACTGAAGTAGCTTTAGTGTAGTTACTCGCCAATAGATGCCAGGAAAAGCCTATTGTAGCAGTTTTTCATTGCCTGAAAATACGGATAAAACGACATTTTTTAAAAATGAATTCTAGCTAGATCGATTTATCGCCACTGAAACCCCCTGGCCCCTGCATACTACGAGTATAATAAATTTCATGAAAATCGTTGGAGCCGTTTCTGAGACTCCGAGAATATATTTATATACAAGAATTGCTCGTTTAAAGGTATTAGATAGATAGATAGATAGATTAGATAAAAGAAAAGTGTTTGTAGAAACTTGTAGAATATGTTTTTTTTTTTGTATTGATAAACTTCGGTATTACCAATTCAATTTTTGAAAACTTATTCCGAACTTCCTGTAATGAAAGTTCCTTCTTTTAACTTATAATATCCACTTTCGTTACAAATTGTTACCCAGTAGCCACTGATTAGGAAGCGTGGGTCAGTTGACTGGTATTTTAATTAGTATAGAGATTACCTGTAACAATATTTTGGTCCATATTTATACCCCAAATATTGTGGATTGTTTGTCCTAGAATACGCAATAAAGACAAAAATAAATAGATGTAATAAAGGTTTCCGATATTTGTTTCTTTAACAGATATTGTATGGAGATAGTAATAGACAGAAGTAGTAAATTATTAACGCTAGGGAAGGGTCGAGTGTCGTACGGAACCATTAAAGCTTCGATGTAGCGAGCCTCGATAGACCTAGTTATTTATGCATTGCTTTAATGAAAATTCCAACAAGAAACAATAAATACGTGATCTTAATTATTTTCATGGGCTTAAAAACTTCTGAGTACGAATAATTTTTCTTTGTTTCTGTTGAAAATATTAATACAACATTTTGTGACATATAGCTACTCCTACTTACTTGTCTTCTTACGTACCTAGTCCAAAGAATTAATATAATATAACCTGATAACATATAAACTAATACGAAAAATTATACGGTGACTATACTCTGTCGTCTTTGTATACTTGATTATACTTGATTGTATACTTGATTGGTTATTTTAGTTTTTTTATTCTGCTATTTTACCAATTCCTTGGCATTTAATTATCTTATAATTAAATCTTATTCTCATTAATTAATTACCAACCCATCAAAGCGCTTTACATTCTAAAACTGTAATCCATGAATATTATAATAAAAAGAAAACGTTGTTTACGCAAACTGTTTATTAATTCATTGCACTTATTATAGAATTAGTTCATTGTACCACTGTTATTCAACTTAGTTCGGATTATCCCATATGCCGATACGTAATTTAGTGGAAAAGGTTGCGACCCGCTAGTTTGTATTACCCCGACAGTGATATAGGGTATTAAGTTCCCTTCCCCTCCTCCCTTAACGCGTAAACAAGACAGAACCTTTCTACGTATCACCCTCACAAAGGTTAATAATTTAAGAGACTAAGCGGACCAGCTTTTCGTACGTTCTCTAACAACTACTCATTTTATAGTTATGTTTTATCACTATTAGGTTAGGTTCTTTTATATACCAGCGAGATTTGTGCTATTAGTAGAAATTTTCAAAGTTATACATTCATAAAGAATCCTTTGACTTTATAATTCCACGCGCAGCTATTTCATTCTGCTTTTGAAATCTAAAATATGATAGTTTAATATTACTTTGGATTTTGTATTTTATTTGTTTAGTAGAGTGTTATGTTATCGCTCTTGAGCCCACGCAGCTTAATTTAAACAACAGTTGATAGGTAGATACAATATACCAAAACCAGAAACATGAGACTGAACTTACGTTGATAATTTTTGTGATTGACGCCAGGGAAGCCCCCTTGCGAGGCTGGCAGAATAAACGACCCCATAATAAATCATTTCATTGTTAAAATACAGATAAATAATATAGAAAATTGCATTACTTATGTTATAATATATATGATAAATAATTTTATCAATGGCTTAGAACAATATATGTACAATTTCCAATAATCATACAATTCACTTACGCAGGAAACTGTGATCAAAGATCAAAGATCAAAGATCATAGCTTAAAATTAATTGTATGGAACTAAAGATATCCAAGTTACGCACAGAGTACTTTTAGATGTGGCATTAGATACTCCATATACTATGGTTAACGAGGTGTAAGCCGATTTGCAAATTCGATAAGTTAGGTGAAATCGCGCGGACGGCCCAAATAAAGCCCGGTTTGATCCTATTAACGCGCGGCTAACGGGAGGGATCTAGCATCAGTACTTGGGCCCGTGCGTGTGGACCCGTCAGAGGATTTATCCCTTAAAAGTATTATACACTCTAACAAAATACTTTAAGTTGTAAATAATTTATGAACATTTAATCGACATTGTAGTTTTTATCTGCAAATCACTGTGATAGCTGCTAAATTAGTGAATTACTCAAATATTAATGTTAAGAAGAATTAAATAGAAAAGTATCTGTACTATTAAAAGAATAAAGTGTTTCCAAGCCGTATCTTTTTATTTTTAAAATGTTTCTTCTTTAGTTTATTTAGAACTGGTTATTAGTTTCAATGCAGTACATTCAATAAGTAAAAAGTATTCGTATGTATCAGATTGCAGTAGCCAATTTTTTTTTTTGCATACAATTTTGTTCATTTTTGAATTTCAGATGTTTGTGGATAAATTCCATCCTCAGGTAATAAAATGTATTTCACATCAACTCTTAAATAAACACAGATTCGTTAAAATATCACAGAACTGGCCGAAAATATTTAGTAACTTGTCATACATAAAATAAACAAGAAAAATAAAATGACACATTTTTCTTTTTGAAGTAGGTTAAACCAGAACATTACGATTAGTGCGTAGTGCATTATGAACAGTGTCATGCTAAGCTAGCTTTTTTTAAAGATTTTTCTCTTTTGAAGCTCCGCACGCGGTCGATTTTTAATGACTTTGCCGGCGAGACAAATGCTTGTGGTTTTGATTTGAACAGTCAAGATAATGTGTGGGAAATCGTACTTTGAAATGCAAACCGATTTTCAGAATTAAAAATGTTGATGGACGTTTCATGGACGATTCTCAAGTGTGATCATGAGTTTACAAATGCAAGAGTCTACGTTTGCTTATTTAAAGAACTCCCTCTAAGGGTCTAATATTATGTACTTATTTTAAACCTAAATTCTAAAAAGATTAATAAGTGTTAGAAATAAAAATTTAATCTGAGGTTAAAACAAAACAAAGAATTACCATCTTACGATAATCCACTCAAACTAAAGATTAATTATCAGAGCTAAGATTTAGATACTTTACTTCATTAAATGATTTAAGTATGTACTAAGGTATTAAATAAATAGAATTGAATAAGGAATCCACTTTTATTTTGAATAAATAATAGATAACTTCAGTAAACCCTTTAATATGGTAATTTAACCCTATATTACCAGTATTTTAATAGTGGCGTTTTCCCCTGAAAGAAAACGATTATTAAAATATTTACCTAATTCGAAGCTTATGGTTAGGATAGACACTTCCGTTTCCCGTAGATTTTAACTTTTTTACCTGAATATCTAGGTTTCCAGTTCCTCGCCGCAGATGGCGCCTGAGTTTATAAATATCTGTTCCGGCGCCATTTTTCCTCATTGAAGTTCTATAATCACCAGGCAGATTTCCAAAGTAATCTTTTAATAAGCGTTTTATTTCAGGGGAAAACGCCACTATTAAAAGTACTTGACCGTAATTCGAAGCTTATGGTTGAGATGTGTCTAATATTGCCTGGTGAGGCTCTGGAAATGATAATAAAAACGTCAATGTGACAATATGTAATCTATTATTATAATTTATTAAGAAGACATCAATTCAACATAATTATACAAAAATTACTGATGTAGGAAATCAAAAGATATTTATATTGTAATTAGCTATTGATATAAACTGTCTCAAATTATTAATAATCTAATCAATAGGTTTAAATATGTGTGCACATTAACAAATTCGCTACGAGTACTTCTCATTATTTTTCGCCTGTAAACATTCATTAATGTTTGCGGAACGCCAATTGCCACGCTTTAGAATTTAAGCCAATTTTTGGAGGCAACTGCTGACTGTACACTGCCAAAAGTGCACTGAATATTATAATAGCATCTTTAAATAAATGTTTAATCCAACTAGCAATCACCGCTCGTGACACAGATTTAGCTGTTTCCACAAAATATCTAATAATTAGATGTTCTGTGGCTGGTGAGGGGACAGTCGTAAATAATTTGAAGGTATTGGCGCTTTCACGTCCATGATTCAACAAGGTAATCATGGTTTTAATCCAAAATACAGGGTTAATACGATCATTGTCCTCATTAACAGTCAATTTCCAGCCTGATTACCTAAAGTCGGGCCAAAAAATTTTCGATGTTTGAGATCTAATACAATGTTCTGGATCTACCCTTAGGAGCCTAGATCATGGATCCGTCGCTGCTTTGGTTATAATATCGTTATAATAATAGCTAAAAAAAGCTGTGACATGTTTATTGTAAATATCCTCCGCTTTATAAATCCTTTTTTAAATTTCCCAAATATTGATAATTATTGAACTATTAACCAAAACCTAAATGCTTTAATTTGTTTAATCTTTATCTGTTAATAACAATTGCATTTGATTATGTGCTGTAAAATCATTCCGATTCATTTTTCTACTCTTCATTCCGAATTCAATGAGGGATCATTCATATTTTTAGGATCTTTACCACAAATTTTCTAAAATTTAAGCTTGTTGACTAAACTATCTCCGATAATATTGAAGCTAGAATTTTGAAAAAAAATACAAAAAGTAGTTCTTTGTTTATTTTTTTACAGGAAAACCTTAATGAAGACTTCAAAAAACGGTGAATCCCTCGATTGTAGATAATCAACGTAAGGAATAACCCTCTCAATGCAGTTTAACTCCCACTTGTCCGGTTTTATTTTTTTGTGCTATGACATCTATGTATGAAAGTGAGCATCTCTTGCACACAAATTTAGTTTTTTCAATCAGTTCACATGTGACTGTGAGATTTAAAAGCGCTAAACGCTCGTACGCTTGAATATTGCTCGAAAAAGCTCGAGATTTCCCTAGAGGATATTGACTACGTGACAAAAACCCAGTCTTTTGAAGTTGAATCCCCCATTGAAAATCCCCCTCCCCCCCTGAATGGGTGTCGTGGTATGTGTACATTCCCTAATCAGATTTGTACTCTTATTCATGGTGCCATAGCCCATGACCTATTGAGGCTGTAGTAGGATATTAGAAGTACAAGTAGAGAGACGCTAAATATAATATGTATAAAGTCAATTACTTACATCATCATCATCCATCAGCCTTTGGAGGTTCACTGCTTGACATAGGCCTCCACTAAGTTGTGCCACTCTGACCGGTCCTGAGCCTTCTGAATCCAGCGGATGCCCGCTGTCTTCTTCAGATCGTCAGTTCACCTGGTCGGGGGTCGTCCTATACTGTTTTCCGAGACGTGGGCTACATACGAGGACCTTTCTTCCTCAACGATTATTGGTCCTTCGAAGCATCCAAACATCCAAACATCTCCACAACCTTTCACATTTAATTAATATCTAGGATAAAAACATTTTCTGTGTTAAAGTCTTTTAACAAAAAAACTTGTTTCATTTGCGTTTAAATTTCTGATTCTACGAATACGCGGTAATGGTTATCCATTATTACCGACATTTTACCTTGAATAAATTTACTGATACATAATGAACGAAAATATCTTTGCATTTCATCATCGCCTCGTAGTTAATTATTTCATGAAGATTTAAAATTTCATTCGTCTTCTTTGATGTCTTTGATATAAATATCATTAACTATATTATTTGTTTGAAATTAGAAAACGTACATTTTACCAGTAATACCTTTCATAGACTGTCACAAAATTGGGCTAGAATTTTCCACTATGGTGACCAAGTGTAGAAAGTCAAACGTCACCTACGTTAACCCTGGCGAAACTGAAAATTAATTCCCAATACGCACATAGCTATTGGTCAATTACAGATATTAGGACTCGAAACCGGCCGCAATGCAGGAGACCTGCGTTTATTAGTACCATCAACCGCTAGTTTATGCCACGTAACAGTAACCTACCTCAAAATAAACCTACGTAATATGTTACTAGCTTTGAACTACCTACTTCCTACTTCTACGTAAGAACTGAGATAGAACATTATATAATAGCTTTTGTAAGAATCACCAAAGCCAATATCCTTAACAAAACTGTCTCTAGTCAGAAATAGCTGATTTTCAAAATGTCAAAGCGGTTTTCAAAATCTCAAGTCTCCTGAAATACCTATACAAGTCATGTTAAGCATAATTATTATTATTGTAATTCCTGAAGCACTCATTTAATTTATTTTTAAAGTTCAACTGTGAAACTCTATTTTAAAGAATGACTTTATTTCATATTCAACACTTTAAACTTTGTAATAAACGCACAAAATTATTCATTCGGTAGGCTTAGTCAAAGTTTTGTTGTTAACACATCGAAACTGCTATTTAACAAGGAGGGGAAGCCATTGAATTGAGATTAAACAACACGATACCAAAACCAGCCAACCTTTGATTTTATCGAATTAGTTCGGGAAATTCTCGTTGGAGAATATTTTGTGCACATTTTGTATGCTAATACCAAAACACCTAGTAAACAACTTTACAATATTAATAAATATAAAGCAGATTGTTGCTTTAAAATAAACAAGTGTTCAATAAATAAGTGAAATGAAAAAAATTTTTTTTTTTAAACGCTTTTATTTCAATTTTTTTTTTGATTTTCGTGTATTGTCATCGGAAATACACATGTCTGCCAAATTTCATCAATTTTCATTAAAGGGAAGTCATTCAAATTAACGTTACAAGATTTGATTTTTTGATGCGGGAAGCGTTTACCTTATTGCCGTGTAAATAGAGTAGCATTTTGATCATAATATTGAGTTTGATGTTTTGATGCTCCGAAGTGAAACTAAATAAAAGCGTTTAACAACAGGTTCCTAGTACCAACAGTATGCTTACGTATATTATATTATAATTATTAACCATGACTTTATTTTAAAGCTACAGTGCCTCTTGCGTTCATCTCATGCAGGATGAAGATTAAATATTTTTTTTAATTAAATTTAAAGCCACTAAGCAAGTAGCACATGAACTTGAAAACCTCCACTTTAAAGTCCGTGATGTTTTACTTTAACAAAGTTAATTATCACCTAATAAACTACATTGGGCCCCTCACATTAATCCTAAAATTTAACAGTTATATTTAAAGTTAGAAAAGAAAATGAAAGCATAATGAGTAAAAAAGAATTCTGTTTTTCAGTTATAAAATGCACAAAGTCCAGCGTCTTTGTTAAACTGATTTTAATTCTCAATCGTCGCGGTCTGTGAAAAAATATGTAGTAGGAGGAGAGTAATAAGTGGGCTAATTATATAGGAGCCTGTGGCGGCGGCTCATTCCTTATGCATTCAGCGCGCCTTAATGCCTTCATTACCAGTTTAAAGTATTAAACAAACTTTGGAGCTGAAAGACGTTTCAGTTCTCACTGCGATTTGTTTAAGTGGTCTAGCGTACCATCTATCGGACCGGAAATTATTATAGGAAAATAATTTCCTATCGCCATGGTCTTTGCTGAATCGTATTTTGTAATATCATACGCATTCACATGGAAATCGATTCCTCGAAATTTTGTTTTCTTATCTGTAACCAGTGGATACCCAGCGTGTTCGACTACGCTAAAGGTTTTTTGATGACAATCACAGATCAGTGTTGACAATCTGTTTATACGCCATTTTTACATAATATTATCTTCAAATTGTTGTGTGGTAAAAGTTGAAAATCGACTTTATTGATGGACTGAATGTGCCTAATGATAGATTGGTACTTGGAAAATAAATAGACCAGCATTAGTTGACCTCTTGAGATCATTACAGAAAATTTTAAAAAGTTACCATCAATTAAATTTGTCAAGGATTGTTTGTTGCAACTACCGCAACTTCTCATCATCACCGAGTTGACTGGTAGACAATGCCAATAAGCATTAAGTCCGCCCATTGTAATACAATATTTGAATTTCAATAAACTTTAAACAAACAAACAATTCGCCTCCATCGATAAGTAAGTTATTAGAACGATAAAAATGGCTGAAATTATAGTAGCAGGTAAAATTAAAAAACCATATTATGTCAAGCAACAAAGACAAAATTTCCGGAATGGAGAATAGAATTGTTTGTGTCCGGAAGCAATCATATATTTTATATAGGTAGTTACGGCTTGTATAAAAATATGGTTACTGCTGGTAATATCAATAGCGGCATTAAACAATTAGATCTCTTTTAACAAGCTGCTATAAAACTTAGCCTTTAATGGCACCTTATAAAATGAGGAATCATGAGTCATAAAGGGGACTTCCCTTAGAACAGCAATCGAGAGCTGTTAATGGCCTGGTGTTAGAACCATGCTTATGAGTTTCATTAGTAGTTAGACCACGAGCGATTCATATAAGAACGTGCCTTTATTAAAAGCGACGTGGCTGTTTTGAAAATTACTTAATAAGCGCGAGGTATAGCTTACTGCGAGTTCGGGTCGAAGGAAATGTTTTTACACGAAATGGTCTTATTTTGAATGAATAGATACTGAAACATGTAACTTCATTATCTACCTATGGGTACATCATAGAATTTTATCTGAGTATCTTTTTACAAGGTAAATAAAAGCGTTTGTTTGTTTTGGTGAATTAACTAACAATATTGTTGATTGGGCTACGATTTACAAAATTTTGGTTGGATTCCTAACCCGTAGTTACTAAGTGTTATTATTTTATGGGCCTGTATAAATTGTTGCCTGAATAAAGAGTCTAAAATAAGATTTTTAATACACTCAAACTGACTCTATTTACGTTAGTGACGAAATACTAGCTGGAGGTGAAGTGACTAATCTGAAAAATCGATTTTTTTTAATATAACTTAGAAAAGCTACGGGTAGCTTTGACAGATTAACCTTTGTTAAGTGAATCGGTCACCAGCGTATTGTACCTACATAATATACAGCGCAAATGAGTAAACATTAATCATCTACAAATTATAATTATTGTATTAAACAAACCAACATTGTAGATCTACAGAAAGTCGCAATAAATATTATTATAACTTGTGAAGTATTACACAAAAAAGTGACTACGAAGGAACTTGGTTTTCGGTGCGCTTTCGTGTAATTTATGTATGACGGGCCAAATGCCAATTTATTGCTGAGTAATAGCACCGTTTGGAGATCTGCAAATGGGCTAGCCGAGTAAGAAGAGAAATGGTTTGAAACGTGCGCCGCTAAATGTATTTATAATTTATTCATCGGCTGATACAAATCCGAATTGTTATTGCAGAATTGTTCTACGATTTCCACCGTTCTTGTGTAACATCAGCGGGCTGCTGTGTTTAATGAATTGTGAATTGTAAATTGCGTTTGTAGTAATAAGTGTTAATGCTGTTAATTTTTTTTTATTGAGTCATTGAGTAAATAAGTGGTAGATTTACCTTTACATTTTGTAATGGGTATAACGTTTGTTGGATTTATTCAAAATAAGCTTAAACAAACTTGGTAAAATTTTCCTTCTTTAAGTTTATTTGCGGTTCCAGATTACGGACTGTTATGTATTTATCTTGAAGATAGCGAAAGTCAAGAAGCAATTTATCGAGTAAAATGAAGTTTCAAATTTTAATAGACCCTCCCTGGAACCTTTCGTGATTCGGTCCTTTGAACCAATGGTCGATTGCAAATTGCTTTCGACAATTTAGTTTCACCTTTATCAAAATATAAATAACGGAAGAGATTTATAAATTTACTGAAGAATACATTTCCAAGACTGTATTTTTTGGCAATATCCGTATCAATAATTTAGTGCACACCAAACAATTGGTGAACCAACGGCGCCATCATAGCTATTACATAAGTCCATGATTATTCCTTTATAATTTTTATCAAATAGCAATAAACAATTTAGGTTGATGCTTATTCCTGAATAATATCGACGCTTGAAATGAAACACTGACTAAGCGACATTGAGCTAACTTCACAGGAGAGCAGTTTCAAGTTGGAATTTTTAGAAAAGTTGTTGTTATGCCACAATATAGATGATAAAATAAGGATTCCAAAACAGTAAGAATAACGTCAGCAGGAGGATTACAATTCCAATTTAGCTGCTCTTTTGTAAAGTTAGCTCAATGTCGCTTAGTAAATGTTTCCTTTCAAACGTCGATATGTAAAACTGACTTTTTGAAATGTAAAGGGCCAATGCCGAATTTCAAGCCACCCTCGCTTGCTGAAGGTGCACCCTACAAAAGTAGTCCTGGTGATGTCCTACACTCTCGCGAGTATCAACCACCGGTTCGTTCTTGGCATTATGACGCTGGCTGCCGTTGGTGTTACGATTGCCATTCGCTTGTCGGTAACTGGCATGAAGAAAGTAATACCGGACACTTTTTATTTATTTATTTATTTACATATTTATGTCGCCTCTTAAAAAGAAGAAACAAAGGGCAAACTTTTTGTTATATAAATAGCCGACAAATGACCTGACGATCCACCTGATGGTGAGTGGCACCAAAGGTATCACTGATGCGTGATGTGGCCAAGAAAGAGAGAAGAAAAAGAAAGAAAGAACTGTCTCTCAAGCCCTGTGATTCAAGCAAGAGGGGGGTAGCTATACAGACGGACCCCAAGGAGAAATAATAATAATAATGGTATTAATGAATTATTATAATTTACTTAGTCGCCTCTTACGACACACATACGACAGATTTTTAACAAAACGTACATGAACACGTTACTTCTAAACATTACACGTTCTTGTAGTGTTTAATTGGACTCTAGCCCAAACCACCTGAGCGCGGTATGGAAATTATAACCACAGGCCTAATACAGCGGGGGCAGTAGCGGTTAGGGGCAGCTAGTCGCCAAGTTATTCCTGCTTGGCAATTATTCAGACCCTTGTGGTTTCACGTCTCAATTAACTGACACGTAAAATACATTTAAGTATCTATAGGCTGTTGAAGACAAAATTTGCCCTCCAAGTCTTTGAAAGTAGGTACTCGATTAGTTAGTGCTTCAAGCCAAATCGGGTCCGGAATTAAAAAAATTTATTGAACCATGGATATTAAAAAAAATATGTTTATAACGTACATATCTTACAGTAAAATAATTTCAGTACCACTTAGATCATGACATTTTCTTACATACCTATTACATATTATATTCATACTTCCTTATTATTATACCTCTTATATCTTTATCTATTATCTACTGTGTACCGAGAACATACCTGCATAAAACTAAATATGTAGGTTATTATTTTAATAAGTAGGTACCTAATTAAATAATAATATTTTAAAATTGTTGGTAAATCAAAAATTAAATAAAAAATTGCCAATGATATTTTTATAACCGGAATGTTTTGTCCACTTGTCTAACTATAAAGTTCATGGTGCCTACATTGGTGCCTACCATGTAATATTGATACGCAATAAAATGGAAATAAAATTACACAGAATAGTGGCAAGTGGCAAGAATAAGCAGCCCCTTATTCATTCGTCCTTATGCTTATTTATTATATCCAAGGGGCTTGAGGGACAGCGGCTGTCCTGGGTGACAAAATGTCCTTCCCCGTGGGCCAGATTATATTATTATGCTTACATACCATGTACCTTAGATATTTTTTTTATGGTAGGTACATAGTGTGTAGTCCAATAGATTAAAAGTATATGATAAGAATGGCCCCTCTAACATTCAGTAATCTATTACGTATCACATGCATTCAATCTCTATATTCTAAGTTTATAACAATACGAATCGAAATGTTAGTTTATATAGTTAAATAATAAATTTTGTGACTAGACACGTAATATGTGGAAAACAATCAATGCTTTTCTCATTTGATCACATATTTTGTGCTGACTCTATTACAATGGTTGGACAATGAATTGCGTTTAATCTAACTTTCTTTTCCCTCCGTAGGCAAACAGAAAGAATAGCCACACCCACACAAAGAACACGACGGGTCTTAATTAATTAGCGAACTTTATTGTGACGAATTCTGTGCAGACGTTTTGTGTTCTTTTAAATTTAGAATTTCATTTCTTCTAAAACAGCCGGGCCGTGCGACCACCTTTGTGTTAACACAATTAACGCACCTGCAAATAAAATTTAATGTGATTGTTTGTTAAAGGATCCTTCTTTTGATACATTATTATGGTAAACTTTATACATCGTTCATTCGTTTTCTATTCAAGGAATATGTAGTTACTGAAAATGTTCCTTATTGATCCTATCCATTTGTTGATTGGTATTGAAGATATCCATTGCTAGGTTCACTCCACATTTACATTAAATCAAATAGACCTTACATTGACGAAATAATAGAGAGAAGTTCAACACTATGAATTATTTAGCTTAAGTTATTCTATTAACTAACTTGCAGAGTAATTATTATTCTAGCATACGTTAGTTACGTAACATAATCTTCTAACTTAATGAGGTAGCAATTACCTAACCGACTCTAAAAAAATAATAATAATGCCATAAAGATCAAGTTTTGGAATTAATCTACCTTTTACTTTATGATCTGAACTAGGCGCGAACATCACCCATGTGTTTATTGGATGTATGTTTTAGTATTCCATGAAGTACCTATGCTAAAAAAATTTATTAAGTAAATAAAAAACCCGACGAAAGAAAAAAATAAGCCCAGTAGTTTAGAATGTTGTTAAAAGTAATAGTGAACAACAACACCATAGAAGGATTAACAGTTGAGACCCATTCTTCAACCAATGAAATCTTGTTTGTTTTTTCCCAAGCAGCTCTCTAAAATTTAAATGTGGAGTCATCTATAGTAAGATATAGAGTAAGTATTAATTTTCCCGGCAACGGCAGGCAATGCCGCGAGCAGAGCGCTAGTTATAGTCTGGCCAGGAATTTTTCAGTCAACCCACTCTCGATATGTATTTTTAGCATACTATAGTGGGTATAAAACACTTTTCATCCAGTAAACACATGGGTGAAGGTGGCGCCTAGTTTGGATCGTAGACTATTTGCATTGGTTATTTAATGTTTCCTTTGTCACCAGAAGTACTTAGCAACAGAACAATAGGCAGGTACTTGCGTGAACAAATTCAATTAAGAATGAATTAGAAGATGATTGCAATTGGTTGCGAATTCTAATTAAATGCGAAGTCAATAAACATCATCCGGAATTCTACTCCCTCGCATTTAAGCCGAGGCAGCTTAGAATTCTAACCCCAATCCCACGCCGGATGGGTGTCGTAAGAGGCGATTAAATCCAACCCGCTGGTGAAGGCCCCTCGGGGGATTATATTGGTAATTAATTAATACCATTATTACTATTATTACTTCTCCATGGAGTTCGCCTGTATAGCTACCACCCTTGAGCATGAGTCAGCCACCAAACGACTCGTCGTGTTCCGGTTGGGGGTTGAGAGCCAGTTTTTTCTTTCTTTTTCTTCTCTCTTTCTTGGCCGATAACGCATCAGTGATGTATTTGGATGTTCATGGGCAATGATAGCCACTTACCATCAGGTGCATCGTCAGCTCGTTTGCTGGCTATTTCCATAAAAAAAATAAGTATATCACTCCCGCCCGTGGACATCAGTGTCACTGAAGGTACAATATAAAACATTCCTGACTAAGAAGGAAATGGAAGATGCACTTTTAAATTCTACCCCCTCAAACTAATTCCGCAATACTAAATTGGATATAAAATACTTTTCATCTTTAAACATAATATGGGTTAAGGTCGTTTCTAGTTCGGATCTTTTACTATTACATAATATCTAATCAGCCGAAGCAGCAGCTAGGAATTTCCAAGGTTTAATATTATATTACTTTTTTCCTACTGTCACTAAACCATCCATTTGAAAGTTGCTTCATCGTTACTGGCTATTTCTCATCCATCGTATACAAAAACTGTAACTTTTGAAGCATAATCGATCACAAACTAGTGGGTTCTGGGTTTGTTACTGAAGTTAAACCTACCTACCTACATATTTTATATAACACATTTATTGTACTTGTACCTACTCCATCTTTTAGATGATTCATTAGTGAGACCATAGTATAAGATTTTTTATGGTAATACAATATATTATTGTTATTTAGTTATTGCTGTAACTAAAATGTCTATGAAAACAAAAATGGGGACGATGAAAATATTTTTCAACGCAAAGAAAATCGGAAAATGGGTAATCCAAAGCCAAACTGAAAGCCATGGTACCTATGTGCATTCGTCAATGATCTTTTAACATTCGTAGTCAAAGTATAGCAGTGACATGCATGCAACTCCTGTCATTGACGGACGCGGCTGCACGGGACTCGTTACAGAAACGGACATTCCATCAATAGCCATCAATGGGCGCGCTTTTAACGAGCTCAGACGTTCGGAAACGTTCAGTTTTATTCGTCCAAACTGCGCTAAATGAATCACTTTGTCGTAACTCCATTTTGGTTGCACGGAAATTGCAGTGCCTCTATTTCGTAAATTAAAACATGACTTACTTAGTTACTCGTTTGAATATCGGCACTGGTTTTACGTTATGGTTGAAAATTCACACTAATTAAAACAGACACATTGTGCTTTACATTAATGTTGGCTTCAACCGTTCAACCCCTCTGATTTTTGTGTATCTTTAGTTGTGTGTATGTGTTATCGGTAATATCTCATTTAATATCGAGTGTTTTTAAAAAACTTGTTAGGAGTGGCGTACCAGTTCGTCTTACGGGACAAACTGGTAAGGATTTTTGAGGCGTCAATGCATTCGATTTTTGACTTTTTCCATATAAAAAATTTTAGCGTAGTAGCATACGCCAAGTATCCTCAAGTCTTCTTAACAAACAACTGACGACGCTCCTACGTAACGCCATCTAGGTACCTGAACTGAAACTAAATATTAAAATAACATAAAAAAAACCTCATAGTACTCATAATAATATAATACATTAAATTAAAACATAATATGATAAAGTATATAAATGGGTATAATAGTAAGGAATAATAGGTACCTACTATTTTTTTATAATTTTTTTCCCCTTATTATCAGAAGTAGGATAAATATTAGATAACAGACATTACCCCATCTGTTGTGATCCTGTTTTCCGATTGTTTATTTCTTATCGTAAAATTAGGTACTATTGTCATTAACTAGTAGGTATTTTATATAAATAGGTAGACTGTTGATACATTATAATATAATTCTGAAATTTTGATCGGCAAATATACGAGTTAAATTCGAAAAAAGCACATCCAAATCTGTAAAGTCATCATTTTTCAAAACTCCCGGAAAACCATAGAATGGAAAATTTACCAACAAACAAACTAGAGTAAATCAAGTATTTTTGCGCGTCTTGCCCCAACCCAAAGAAAGACAAAACGCCTACCCCAAAGCCTGACTGATAAAATTTAAACATTATCTTTTTTACATAAATTCTTCAAGGACAGCGGGAAGTGGTACGTTCCAAAGCCGCTTAAAAATGTAAAGTGGAGTTCCTGCGACATACATCGCGGTGCACGGTACTACCGATAAACATCTCCGGGCGTCAGGCCTCACCGCACGTCTAGTTTATGTACCACGCCGCCCGGGCGCCCGCCCTGGGCGCAGGGCGCGCGACTCGTATGTGACTTGAACCTTCGGACATTGCTATGCTATCATGAAGTCACTGAAACAAACGACGGGCAGTTGTCACGCGTCGTAGTGAAATTAGGTATGTAATAAGTAATCACATTACTTACATTGTTTCTTCTTTTCAAGTAGGACTTTCCTCTATTTATTTTTTCCCCAGCTTTTGGTCCAAAGGATTTGTCCCTTACAAATCAGTTTTTAAGTATGTACTACGCCTTCGTTTCGTCTTGAATGTAGGTATATCAAACCTTAGATAGTCATAAATATGATAATATGGTCCTAGTCATAGACCACATAGGGTACATAGTCGGTGGAAGTGGTACTGCAACACTGACCACTAGGTACTATTGAGAACTCCTAAGATAAAAATGTTTGTAAAATACTTAGTCATAGTCGTAGCTCATAGCAGTCGTAGCCAAGTATAATATAGAAATGAAAACTAGATTTACAGGGATTAGATTCTACAGAAAATAGCAACTCAGTTGCTAGGCACAAGAGAACATGAAAGTATCTTGGACAATTTCCAATACCAACGCGCGCACAAAAATAATACGTAAGAGGTAAACACTGTTCCAGCCTAATATTGTCATAAAAATCATCATTTCAACAAACTGTCCCATTTTTTAATTCAGCACCCCGTTTGGAAAATATTAGCCCTTAAAGTGCCAATTTTGGTTAGAGTCAAGTGTCACCCCCCGCCTGCCAGTAAGTGGCAGGAGTGAACCAGTGTAAAATAAAAAAAAGGTTATACATTATTACATATGATATAGTGCGACAACGCCATCTTTTAACATATTATGAAGAGTAAAATGGGCAGCTAGCACCATCTATTTAGCAATAAAACAAATCTTCTATCTTGTTCCTCGCGCCATCTATGAATACAACTTAGCACTTTTACTGTTGCGATGATGACGCTTTTTCGTTTCATGAGTTTCAAATCACAACGTGGCTAAAGAAGTTTTCACTTCAAAAAAATCAAGTTGTTATTCCTTTATGAAATTAGAACAAAGATTAAATATTTATGCGAAAAAATGACCTCAGTCGATTATGTGAAAGAATATTATATTATTCAATCAAAATTCACATTACTCAATCAAAAAATCATTCCCATTCACAAAAATCAAATGGGAATGATGATTTTTTTCCAAAAAAAAATATTTTTAATATACAAACTGCATAAAGTAATGATGTTTCGGGCGTGTTATTAATTTTTTTGTATAAATTACTTAAAATTATATAAGGTAATAATATGGGATATTACGTAAAAATATGTATGTATAAAAGCAGTTTCTGAATTATAAAATTATAAAAGTAGTATAATAAATTTTTTATCAATCGGAACTTTAGGACTTTCGTGAATTCACCCAACTGTACAGTACATTGGTAGAGTTGTTTACACAATCACAGTAACAGAATAAATAAATATCTATTTACAAAAATAACTTGTTTTAAAACAGTCACTAATTACGTTACCTTTCTCGAAAACGACCTAAAGTGATGAAACCTTAGAGTACCTATAAAGTAGTATAGAGCGCGCGCAACGAAGTGGGAACAGTGGCACGAGTGAGAACAACACGACGTTCCCACCGCGACCGCGCTTGTAGTCGTGGTTGAATGCTAGCGGTGTGTAGTTCTAGAGAGATTTATAAATATTTACGTATCAAAATGGTCAAATGTGCAGTTCCATCTTGCAAAAACAATAGTAGGAAACACACAAAACTGAAATCCAGTATCACATTTCATCGGTAAATCGATTTTTATATTTATTTTTATGAAAACAAATCACGCATCGCGGGGTGAGAGGCGGGCAAGCACAAGACCGCCCGCGCACCGCGCTCCCCTGTGCTCCCATAGCGGTCCCCACGAGAGACTCAAGTGATGTGACGTGACTAACGCAGTAGTCGATATTTAATGTGTATTTTAATCATTATTATTTATATAATATAATCATTATCATTTGATTTTGTAATAAAAAGTGAACACTAAACCCAATTTTTATTTTATCAACCTCAATACATTACCTACATATTTAACAAGTCCAGACGATTTCCAGACATTTTTATTACTCATGATTTTCGAAATAAAATTAAAACAAGAGTAATATTGTATTAAAATGGTTGATTCATTTAATTGAGTCTGTCTATATTTTTTTGGGTTGCTTGGATTCTTGGGTACTATAAAAATTTACTATCTAAATAACAAGAATACTTGTGTAAAACTAAAAAAAATGAGTGACTTCTATATTTCAAATAACCAACAATATAAAGATCACACTCACAGCCCCACTAGTAAGAAACTGGTATTATGGGTGCCATAGCTAAAACTAATGTAAATATAAGTACCTGGGCGATTGAGCTTACGCGAGTGAAAATAGAGAAAACGAATTTTCCCAGATATGAGACCTAGCAAGATCGATTAGTCGCCCCCGTAAATTACTATAATGCAAATTTCATCGAAATCGTTAGTGCTGTTATCGAGAACGTGTTTACAAACAAATATATAAATAAATATACAAACATTTCTCGTTTAATAGTAGGAAATAAAATATTGAACACAAAAAGTACCCATAAAAGATATTTATTTACATAACTTATCGATACCTCGATGCCGATCGGCACCTAATACATCCCTACCTGTCATACACTCATCAGTATAAGTATCTATAGCTCATCTGCTTACGATGTGTTCTATACATTTTGGGCGATACGCGCGCTCTATAGTAATTTTGTTACTCTAAGGATGAAACCATTGTAGTACAGATTTTAGTCTGTTCACATTTTAGATTTTATATTCTGTCTCACTTTGTAAGTGTCAGTGTCATGCATATTTGTATTTCATTTACGTCATATCATGTCAGTGTCAGTCACTTGTCACAACACAACATCAATTCAAAAATCAAATCTTGTAATGTTTATTGTTTAGGGTTTATTAATTATTTCTGTGTAATTTCTGTTTCTTGTTTGTACTGTATTTTGAATTGTGGAATGAATTAAGCATATTAACTCGATTACCTTCAATTTTACACCAAACTTAAAAAAAAAACTATAATAAACTTCTCGTAACTGAAGTGTTGTAAGTTTAGTTTACTTAAATAAAATCCAACTTCTAATTTAATTCTTCAGAATAAATTAATATACGTATTTAATAATACATTTCAGTATATCTGCGATGGAATCACAGAACACTATTACTCCTTGGATGGAATCGACAAATTCGGAGGTAAAACATTCTGAGACAGTTTCTTCGGTAAAACGTCAAGAAGAAGAGAACAAGATACTTTTTACAATAGCACTTAAATGTAAAGAAGAAATGGAAAAAAACTGCTTAAACATACCACTCGAGAATTATACTGAGAGAGTTGCACACTACACGGGTTTATCGAAAGATATCGTTCATAAATTTATTTCTAAAGATGTGAAAAAATTTGACACTCAGAAGAAATATTTTGAACTAAATATACGCATAGAAATATTACAATATTTAGCAGAAACATATACAAAAGGGAAATTTCTCACATACAGTAAAATCTTTGTATGGTATAAAAAAAATTTTACTGTTTTAACATTTTCCCAATTTCACTATATGATGAGCTGTTCTGGATTTGAGGAACATAAAACTAATTTGGGAAAAGAAATTATTATTGAAGATCCAGCCCTGACATTTGAAAGATATTTATATCTAAAGAACGTAAATAGTTTTAGGAAAAAAGGGGCTCCAATTTATTATATAGGTGAATGCTTTTTTGACAGTACCTTTAATTTTGCAAAACCACAATTGATAAGTAATGATATTGATATTTCCTTACCAGGATGTAATGGATATGTATTCTTTCATGCAGTTTCAAAACAGGGCTTCCTAAATGGATTATTTTGTTCTCCGGCTACCAAGCAGGACTTTGTTAGATGGGTTTCTCATATCCTAATACCAATGTTCTCACAGCCAAGTATTATTGTCATGGATAATAATGAGTTACATGGATCTCCCGTGGATACAATTACAAAATACCATTCCAAATATGATATGTTACAGTATTTAAGAAAAAGAAACATTCCATGTAATGAACAGTTGCATAAAGCAGAATTATATGAATTAATAACTAAATGTTCGGTTAAGCATAATTCTTATGATATAGATGAAATAATGAAAGCCCATGGCCATTATGTTTTACGTTTACCTGCCAACTTTCATGACTTATCTCTGACTCATTTTTTGTGGAAACATATGCGTGCATCGGAGACAAACCTTTTTTTAAATGTTGAATTGTCACAAATAAAAACTGCATTGTTGGAAAGATTAAGTTGTTTACCACAAGAGTTATGGGATAGTTTTCATGATGCACTAATTTCAACTGAAGAAAATATTATGAAAGTTGACTCACGCCTATGCAAAGCCCTAGAGAAATATATAATTATTACTGGATAGAAATTTGCAGTTCCGGGACTCATTCATAGTGTGAAAATAAATACTTAAAGCAGTTCAAAATCTTTTTTTTATAACTGCCTTTACTTACCTTCGGGAAATCAAAACTGGTAAAAATTTTGAGGTAAATTTCTTAAACACATGGCCTATTGTGTACTATTCATTGTCATTGTGCTATCTACATGTACATTTTATAGTGGTGTGCAATAAAGACTATTGTACTGTATTTTTATTATTTTTTATTATTTGCATAATTATAGAAAACAAGCACTGAATGTTTCTACCATTGACTACATCAGTGAAAATCACATTCAAATGAGTTATGCCCTTTCTGAGTTATGAAGGAACAAAATACAAAAATCATTGTTATTTATTTATTAATCTATAATAGTTATTTGAACACCTGTAGTTCCTCTCCTCAAAGTCCACTTTTTTCGTTGTTTATGTAACACACTAGTATTATAACTTCAGTAGCTTATTTAGTAAATACAACAAATAGGTATACCTACCATCCACTAGTAGTATAGATCTGCACAACTACCACCTCCTTTAACTGGGACCTTTAACACGTTCGATGCGGCACCCATTTTTTATTTCTTTCCATTAGTGCGGGACAAGGCGTTTTCAACCTGGTGCTAAACCTTTCATTGTGGCGATACAAGTTCTATTAGACCCGGTAACGCTTGAGAAACTAAATTCGTTTTTTGGCATCATTTTAACAAAAAATATATGATTTTTTGCCTTGAACATTATTTATAATGAAGTGATTTATATAAATCTGAAGGCGTACGTGAACAGCTTATTTTGTTTAGAATCTGTAGCTAAAATAAAATACAGTGTCTTTTAAACCCTGTGCCGCACTGAACATGGGAAGTTTTGCACTTCATTTAGGTTTGGGAAGTAAAAATATCGATAACTTTATGTAAGGTTTATTAGAAAAGAAAAAATAATTATATTCAATGTTTTTCATTAAAACAAGGTAAACAGAAGTATTTTCGTCACTCAGTTCATTTCGTAATTTTTTTTAACTTTTTTTTAAATGACAGCTCCATTACTACTTTCCTCCACCATTTCACTCCTTTTATTAACGTTGTATAATAAGATGACATTTGGTCACTGTACTCTATTACTTTTTTAGTTTCTAACTAACTTTTTTAGTAACTAACTACTAATTTCAACGGATTTGTGCGTTTTGTCGACTGTGAACACAACACTGGCCGCATGAAGCTAGCGCAGGGTGCGGTACAAGGTACGCGGGAGTACCAGGTGTACTCGACCTGGTACGGCACTGTATTTATATTTTATTTCTTCAGTGCGGTACCAGGTCTAAAAAATCCGGTATTAAGCTGGCCACACCTTAGAGTCCTACTTTAGTAGCACATCTTAAATATATACTTATCTCCTTCCTACACCGAAGGAAACTGAAGTTATGCCTTTCGCACCACAGAGAAGTCTATGTTTTTCCTAGCCGCACTGCAAGCGAGTCACGTACAACGTGTTTTCGACCTGGTTTCGCACTCAACGTGTTAATAAGTCAAAATCATCTTATAAAACATTGGTAGTAGGAAGATAGCGAGCACGAGTTCATCAGTTTATACGACGATTTTTTGGGTCTTTTCTGCCAGGAACCCAGGAACCAGATTTTTGGATATGACAACTATTATTGATGTGAAACATCTTTATGCGAGGGGTAAACCTCAGATTAAAGAAATAAAAGGGGGTAAACCTGATTTTTGGCGCGGTGAGTGGCGACGCTTCGCCGCACTATATTAATATGGTAGGGAAATATGAAAAAAAAATTAATAACACAATGTGGGTAATCACAATGGAAATCATAAATAAACTTAGTTTGATAGGCTGTAGCATACAGTAGGACAAAACTGTCATCATTTTCTGGAGACAATTCGTAATATTGTATTTTTTCATCATGCCATATTTAGTTCCTGTCATAATCTGTACTTTTATGCCTATTAGTTTGTCTATACTAATATATAAAGAGGAAAGATTTGATTGTTTGCATTGAATAGGCTCCGAAACTACCAAACCGATTTGAAAAATTCTTTCACTGTTGGGAAACTACATTATCCCGGGGTGACATAGGCTATGTTATATTTTTTTTACTATTTTCCCGAAGCGAAGCAAGGGCGATTTCCTAGTATAAAATAATTTCGATGTTTCACATCTGCCAGCCGCCCCATGACGGCTCATTTTTTTTCTTTTTTCTCCCGCAGAGAATGGCGCGATTTTAATTTAAAGATGGATCATAGGTACTTTCCGCCTCGCTGAGAATCAAACCCAGGACCCTTGGCACATCGATCCGGCACGGTGACCATTGTGCCATATGGGTTATCAATATGTAACTTTCACCCTCCAACTCTTAAAATTGCGTTTGATTTGTGGGTCCTGAATTGTTGTACAAAAATTATTTTACCGCCCGACGAGTTGCTTGTGAGGCACTATGAAAATATAACGATTATACTGAGGCGGTGTCGCTCAGAAACATAATCTTAATACTGACCTGATACTTTCTTTATAACGCACCTTCAGTGGAAAAAAGGCATAAGATGAAAATTGCAATTTTACAGGAGAGCACAAAAACTTTTAAAATATCAGTAAGTACCTAGTCAAAGGACATTAGGTACGATTTCTTGCTCAAAACCGTCAAGATTAATGATAAAAATTTGAAAAAAATTGAGCATAGGCAGCTTTTGTCTCTCTTTCCAATCATATTAATAACTAAAATTCAACGTAAGACGACTTATGCTTTTTTCCACTGACGGTGCGATAGCATTGCTAGAAGCACACTGATCCACCTCTGGGGGCCTGAGCATGCTTCAGGAAGGTACCTACTGAGAGCGCTGAAGTCAACAGTTCAAGGAAAATGTTGAAATTCACGTTTATCAATTTTGCGGTGTCTGCTGGACTACCACGTCAGTCGCAGAAGGTTAACGCCGCCTGTGTAGGTACATACTTACAAGAATAACCCATTTAGGACAACGAGGCGAGCTGCCCCCTTGGTACACAGGTACATACCTACCTACTTAACTACCTAAGAAGTAAGAACTGAATCAGAAAAATAATTACATAGGTAGATACTTAGAATAAGGAATAAAGTAGATAGGTATATCACCATGCGATTAAATGCAAATAGTTTTTAATTAAAATCAAAGCGAAACGATAAGGTTACCAGTTTACTTTATTTTCATAGCAGGCATGACTGGCATGAGGAAGTTAAAATTTCAGCATGCCTATTTGTGGCAAATAAAACAATTGTCGTTATTATTGATGGTAAATTATACGTTTTTAAATTTCCTAATTCTATCTTCCATTGTTTCCTTGTCCGTTGAGTAATAATTAAAATTATTTTAGGTTTTATTACCATGGATCAGTGCATTTCGTGACATAGAAGGAGACAAAACTTGTAGGTAAAACCAAGTGTTTTTATTTATCGTGAAGTGTTATTATTATCTTTTATCAATGAGTATATTCGTTCACTCTCTTTTATACATTCGTGTTTAAATAAAAATATTTCTACTCTCAAAACTTTCTGATGTGGTTTTTATTTAATAGGAATAATATTTAAATATCACTTCACGATATGACAATCTTAATTACTTACGTAATTTTTTCACATAATATCCTAAAATTTTATCCTATTTTAGATAATCTTAAAATAGGATTTGATTTAACACGTGGCGCTAAGGGAGCTTCGTCACTACGGATAAGGAATTTTGAAGGTGAGTGTAACTTAACCTTTAGATGTAGAACTAAATAAATAATAGTACCTAACTAACGACCAACTGCCTAAATTCCTACTTACTTATTATAATATATAAATATATATATATATAAATAATTCATCCCCAGTTCACCTACATACCTACCTGTATACATATAATATGAATACTAGCCTTAAATATATTTTTAATTTTATTCTACAACTGATTGATTTTTAATTAATAACTATAAAATATACTTACTGACTCAGACAACGAGAGGGCTGAAAATTACCACCCAGCATTACGTGCAGAATTACCTGCAAGCAGTAGTGTTAGCAATGAAGAGCAAAATATTGAAAAGAAGGACGTGGATCCTGAAGTCGCTGTAGAAATGAAGGCGGCAGAAGATAGCGGTCAATCAGAAGATAGTGATGGTAAAAATTTTAACATTATAGAAAGACTGCGACTGGTAGAAATTAAGATAACTACCATCTTTTGTAAAATTACTATTAGGGTAGCGGAATACTGAATAACCCTAAAAATTAATAAAGACACCAAGAACTCGTTCAAGCGACTGATAAAAAGGACTCTTAGCAAGGTTACCAACAACTTAAAATTTTAATAATAAGTAAATAATAATAAAAATGCTTAGTTTTTGTACCTACAGACTGTAATACAAAGTCTTATACCTAATTCTACAGACTCTGGTGATAGGAAGAGAAGTACAAAAGGTCTTCGAGCTGATGAATTCGAACCGCAAGGTAAGGCAAACAATATTTTGAATATTAAATTATTGAATGAATAATAGTCCAATCATTTGGTAGTTTTACCTGGAAAGTTTTCCGGGAGTTTCGAAAATTGGTATCTTTATAGATTTTCATGTGCTCTTTCCGAACTTCTAATTTGCCACGTCGTATCTTTGCCAAATGGCATATCTTTGAAAAATGGCAGCTTTTCGACAGTAAAATTATCTCCTTTCCTTTCATTTTATAATAAAACACATAAAATAAAATTAGAGAAAATTTCCTACAATTTATGTCTAACAATTTTTTTGTAAGATTAGTAGTTTTGGCGTAGGAGCGCCGCAAAGTGTACTTCAACATGCGTTTTCGGCTAAAAACCAATTTCCACATCACCTTGAGATAGAAGTAAGCGGAGCATTTTTTATTGTGGTTTCCCCAGTAAGCTTAATCCAGTTCTTAAAATTAGCGCAGTTTTCTTTGTTTTGATGTTATTGATGGATCAGATGTTGAAAATTCATCGTCAGGAGTGGTGATCGAGACGTCACAGAACAAAATTTTTTCTGCATCATGTGTGATGGAATCTCATGATCTCAACAATCCGATGATTTTTTTATGCTTTGAGCAGGCAGACGAGCATTCGGGTCACATGATGGTCAACATCAGGTGCGTCACCAATGCGTTGCCGGCCTTTTGGTTTCATTTTTCAAAAAAAATCTAATGGACAGTTGCTGTATCTTCTTACAGCTACGTGAGGCAGATGTTGCTGATCTAGAAGGAAATGATAAACCCGCTTCTTAAAAGACCCCATGTCATAGCTAAGTGGGATCTATGGTTTCTTTCTAGGCCGTCAACCTCTGCCCACGTGAAGCTGTAAAAGCCGTTAGAACAAACATCAAATGTCCATTCGAAAAATTTTTTTTTTGTCGAAAAACTTCTATTAGACGCCATATTTTCAATAAGCTAGCGGTGGCGGCAAAGATACAAAGTGGCAAAGTTGAAATTCAGAAAGAGCACATCAAAATCTGTAAAGATACCAGTTTTCAAAACTCCCGGAAAACTTTTCAAGTAACCCCACAAAGCACATCAAAATCTGTAAAGATACCAGTTTTCAAAACTCCCGGAAAACTTTTCAAGTAACCCCGTTTTTCGAATCAAATGACTGGACTTACTATCTAATAGCTAGCTTTTTACCCAAACATTTTTTATATTTTCCAGGACCTGAAGTTCGTGAGGAATTTGATGACGAATCTGAATCTGCAAATAGCAATTAATATTTAAATGAAATATTAAACTTCCGTATCTCAAAAACTTTTAAGTTTCATTTTTAAAATACTGAGGCTTCTGAAATTTCTAAATGAATACGAAATACTATACCTAGTAACATTACTGTTGAATTAAATGAATTAATTTACTTACTAACGTTTCGTTCAATGGTTGAATTGTACCTATGGATTTTATACCTACCTATCACATAAGATTTAAATTATTTGGATAAAACGATGGTACAGTTTGACTAAAGAGGCTTTTCCACATTTTTGGCCATTTTTTTTCAAATGGACGCTGGTACTGTAGGGCTTTAAGCTCCACGCAGACAGAGGGGAAAAGCTATGATTGGAAAGGCTCAACCGAGAAGACCATTTTTCCGACGAGGGGGAGTACTAGCTCACCATCTTTGAGAGGTAGGGATTACGAGTATCATTGGCATAGCCTAGCATTGGCCTAGTAACCCCCTGGGGGTTTGAACCTCGGCTTAGGACGTCGCTTGGTGGCTGACATCTGTTGCCCATGTCATAATGTAGCCATTGCATACGTCCACGAAAATAAGCAGTCAACAATCAAGGCTCGGCTGAATTCTTGAATCAACAACTGTAAGGATTAGAAAATAGGTATTATGTATTAGGTACTATTTATTTATTTATGTACCTACCATACAAAAAGTATAGAAACAAAGGCAGACTTGATGCTAAAAGCATTCTCTGCCAGTCAACCTTCGGGCAGTAATAAAACAACGATGGCGGATGAATTTTCCTTACTAAGATGGAAATTGGAATTTACTTCCTTACCTCTTTGCTACTTAAGTCTACTTACCTAATATGTAATTCTTACTTATTTTATTATTCCTTCTACCTACATCTACCAGAATATTTGATATTTTCATGTCATATCCGAGTAATCGCTACTATTGTTACTATTAAATAACTAAGTTACTACTAAATATTGCTTCAGTTTTTTGGAAATTGGAATTTACTTCCTTACCTCTTTGCTACTTTAGTCTACTTACCTACTAATTAATTCTTATTTATTTTATTATTCCTTCTACCTACATCTACAAGAGTAATTGATAATATGTTCATGTCTTATCCGAGTAACCGCTACTATTGTTATTAAAAATATTGCTTCAGTTTTGATGGGTAATAAGAAGCTTTATGTGAATAAATTAAGGCTTCAGTCTGTTTTCGTAAAATCTACAGCACAGAGAGCGTCGAGCGTTGACGCGACCACTAAGTGTAGCCCTAAGAATGATTAAAAGTTCTCGTAAATAAACTTCTCTTGCAGGAAATGCGCGTTAAATTTTGCAAATTTCTTGTTCATTTAAATTTGTACCTACGTATTTACTTACGTTAGGTTAGAGGTACGTTAGGTAAGAATTTCTTTTGGACTAACCTACAAGAGCTTATTAATAACAAATTGTCTTTATCGATTTCATGGAAATTATCCAAGTTTATCAAATAGTGCGATATTTACAGAAATCTTGGATTCCTTAGAAATAAGTCAAGATATTTTATTTAAAAATAAAGTTGAAAGCATCGGGCGCTTTGGTCCTATGCCTTGATCAAGGTAGACCTATGATCTTTCACCTTCCTTTTGCCGTATCGTAACTTTCAAATGTATTGTTTCTTTAAAAAAACCGGACAAGTGCAAGTTAGGGTTGGCTACATACCTAAGATACCCGATTTTGAGATTGCTGTGAGTTGAGAGATGTAGTCAGGGTTTAGTGTGAACGTTTAAAACCATTTTTTATTCCAGGAGATGTGTTTTGAATTGATTACAACAAAAATAAATTCAACAAAAATTGCATATTACGGAAGACAATTAATTCTTCTCAATTTGTTCTAGAGATAGAAGGTATTTGTCAAAAACGAGTGAAATAGAAGGTAACACATACTGCCCTGTCAATGTTGTACAGTCCTCAGATTAAAGAAATGTACAGTCATTCTGCATTCAGTTAATCTCATGTGAATGTGCTCTCTTGTGTTTCTTTTGGATTTTTTAATTTCCAGATGTAGGTCGAAATGATTACTGAAGCGAATTAGTCAACCCTGACCCCACGTGGTACTAGTCTGCCCTACCCCTAGAGTGAATGTAAACCCCGGAGGTGTGGAGCGAGAGCAGCCCCTGGCTCCTGCCCGGTGTAACAAACTACAGGCACCATGTGAACCGAAGCTGCGTAGGTGAGCATAGAGTGCCTGCAGTTTTGCTACGCAAGGGTCTACACCTGTGGTCTACGTACACTTCCCGCAGTGCCGGAGACGTTCGAAAGCCTGTTTGTGAATCAAAAACTCCTAAATTCTCCCTAAAAGTGCATACTATATAATGTAACTTTGTAATTGTAATGATTTATGCAATTTTTTTCTAAAATTGGTGGGTGTAGTGCGTCTCCCCATACGGAGGTCGAAATTTTACTTCTTCCTCCACCACCTGTCATTAATTTAGATTAGTTTAACACAAATATTGAGCAGTTTCCACAGATTAGACCTCAAATTATAATATGATTTTACAAAATAAAATCATAACTCTAAAACTAGAGTCGGTGTTGGGGGGGAGGGGGATAAGGTTGGGCGACGGCCTAGGGCGCCAAATTTGGAGAGGCGCCACATTTGGAGTGAGGACCAAAAAAAGGGAAACAAAATCAACAACCTCAAACCGGCCTGTGATTGGTCGAATAGTCATTCCGATATGACGTCATCGGACTTCAGGTATCTACCTCTACAAAGTCAGTAATCCAGATAGATTAATGTAATATCCATGAGTCTAACAGACAGACGTAAAAAAAAGCAATCTATGACTTCTGACAGACTTTATTATGATAAAAATGCATATACCTACACAGTTACTACGATACGTTCAAGTTTTAACAGACCATAGTGACTTCACACACCTTTGGAACTTTATGGAGAACTACCCGGTTTGTAGATTTTCTCACGATGTTTTCCTTCACCGAAGCAAATTATAATTAACTTGAAATACGCGAATTATATTTGAAAAATAAAGGGTGCGTGCCGGATTTAAATTCGGGCCCCTGCGTTCGGAGCAGTGGTCTTTCATCGTCGAACGTCATAGTGCGAAATCGCCCACTAAAATTGGTATACCTATTTTTTTTATGGAAATAGTCGGCAAATGAGCTGACCACGGAACACAGACTTGATGGTAAGTGGCTATCGCTGCCCATGAACATCAGTAACACCAAAGGCATCACTGATGCATTGCCGGCCAAGAAAAAAAGAAGAAAAAGAAAGAAAGAACTGGCTCTCAAGCCCCCAGCCGGAACACGACGAGTCGTTCGGCGGCTGACTCATGCTCGAGGGTGGTAGCTATCCAGGCAAACCCCTGGAGAAATAATAATAGTAATAATGGTATTAATTAACAATTAAAATCAATACTACCAATATAATCCTTCCGAGGGCCTTAACACCAGCGCGATAATTACCATGTGCGATTTTCCATAACATAATAATATGATTGGTAATCGATTTCAAGAATCGTTTTTCGTTGTTGAGAATTGGAACGAATTGGTTTCAAGTATCGCTAGGAATTTCTAGTACAAAAATATTCTTGTGACATAACAATGTGTCAAAAATAGTGACACGCGTGGTTTTCGTAGAAATGGAAGCACATGCGCTATCTATTCTGTAGTTATTACAATATTATACTTCACTACCGCCAGAAAACATACGTATTTAGTATTACGATAGAAAACATTTTGAAAAATCATAATAAAATAGGACATTATTGACGTGATAACGTCTATTTATTAAAACGATGCCGGCCGCATGCATGAAAAAGCATGAATCGTCTGTCGCGTTACGCGAGCGAGCGAACAATGGAGAAAGCGCCATCTATGAACAAAACTATATACACAGTTAAGTCAGAAAGGAACTTACTGAAAAAATAGTTTAGTTCAGGAGTTCTAGATGGCGTTGTAGTACTTGTAGTTTAAAGATAAAAGTTTCTAATTATAAGTTAATTTCCAGAGATAATATTATATTCGAGAACTACTTCATCAATGTTTTGTCATGACGTTGTCACGTTAAACTACCGTCCGTAAACCGACTTTACAGACAACCATTTTTTTTCTAAGTATGGACACCCTAGAATTATGAAGGACAACTTCATTCCGTGATTGGTCTAAAATGGTTACTCAATCGTGACGTCACGTCTTCAGGTACTCTTCGAAGTTTGTTATCCAGTTAGACTATTATATCCATTATTCTTACTTACTTTATTGAGAATGTTATAGTACTCTGTGGTCTCTTGTCATTATGTCAGTGTCAGAGTTTGTATGTCAATTGACAGTGACAGTAATGACAAATGTCAACACAAATCGGAATATGAATGAACGAATATTATTATTACGAAAAAATAGGTAGCCTCTAAATTAATTCAAAATTAATATTCTTTGTACGTTCAAGATTTTATAATAATTTTGTACTACCTACTGCGCGTATGTGATAAGTAGCATAACTCAGTTAATCAGTTTTAGTACTTGTCATGACATTTGTTTGTTTTGATATTGAAATAACCAGTTTTTAATATTTTTATATGAAACATTAAAGTTATCGTCCAAAATGGAAAGCGGGGAATGGAGAAAAAGTATTATTAGTCAATTACAGGCCAGAAATAAGCGTGAGACGTCTGCATTCCAAGATATTATTAGTTTTCGTAAGTACAATAACCGTAGATTTATAGTCTTTGTCTGTTCCTACTTTTAACTTCCTAGTGTAAATAAATAAGAGATTGTTATACAGAGAACTTACGAGATATTTTGTAGCAGAGATATAAGGCAAATGAATGATCCAGGGGAACTTATGGTTCAACGCTGGAATTGATTTTATTTACATTCAAGTTAACACTAGTGTTTCTAAAGACATGCGAAAAAACTATGATTAAAACAGATATTTTAGTGTCATTGTCTTAACTGTTGCCTAGCATTCATGTGTTACCTTGTTTTATGTTATGCTTTCATGTGTTAGTGATAGGTCTTTAAGGAATGTAAAAAAACCTTATCCATTTCACTTACTTCTGTAGAACATCAAATCTAGTCTTTATTTTACAAGAAAAGTTAACTATTTCTACTAATATCCTAATATTTATGAACTAAATTACTTAGCAAATTAAAGAAATTTTATTATTTTTTTGTTCTTATCAATCATACATATCACAATTCCTCTGTGTTATGTTTAGAATAGGCAATAAGTATATTGTAAGCTATTTCTTTGACCCATATTAAGGTATATTACTTTGCCTTTTCTCTACTTTGAAATACTTGTAAAACTTTAACTAAATTATACAAAATTGATTCACATACAAAATTTTAATAAAATTTTAACTGTTAGATTACCCATTACTAAAGAAAATAAATACTTCACAATGGCTACATAATTAGGTATCTGGTTTTTTTATACTTTTACAACTGTGAAAATAACATTTAAATTGCATTATTGAATACATTAAAATCCCAGTTTTCTTCTCGTATTTGTGTGTATCATAATCATAAAGCATTTTCAAATATATTGGCATAGTAGTAGAGGCCTAAATGAATTTTGTTCAATGAACAATGTATTTCTATTACTTTCTATTAGGCACAAAGCAATTTTATAAAATTAATTTCTCATTTAGTATTTTTATGTAACTCACTAAAATGTGATAAGTCAATTTTATGTACAGTAATCTCCAAACTTATTGACCGGGCTGAAGTTCAGCGCGGGTGGACAGGGCATCAACTATGATCAAGCAAGCACTCTTCAGCTTGGCCAATAAGTTTGAATTATTGTACCTCTTAGTAACGGATTATTTGGGATACAAACGATAGATTAGATAGTCTGTCATATCATACCTACAATATGAAAAAACTACATTTTAATATTTAATACTAATCTGAAGCAATTTCAAATACAATATATTGTAGAATTAAATTAATCTTTACTACAATTAAATATTCTCACAGTGTGGAAATATCAGAGCAATAAATTACATGAATAATGTGTTGATAACTTTATGATTGATTCACATTATAAATGAATTTACAGTTTGAATCTTTCCATTGACAATAGTATCTTCAACTATACTTTAGTTGAATGTTACATTATCAGGTTTTAAAACAAACATAATGAGCTGTTTTCATTCACTTAAGATCATAGTTTTACAAAAAAACAGGTTGTTTCGATATGATGTCTTGGCAGTAAGTTAGTTTATAAAACATAAATAGATAAGTATGCAATTGTCTTTTATTGCACCTATTAGAGAGGGATTGATTCTCCAGTTTATCTGAATGGTACAATTATTTATGGATACTTTTGTGGCAACTATTATGGAATGACAGAATTGTTTTTGCATCATGTTGTAAAAGAAATAAAGCGTAATATAGTCTTACCGGTAATCCATTAAAAAATCTCATACTATATTTACCTCACACAAATTTTGTCATTAATAATGATATCAGTGTTATTTTGTATAAGTAGTCAAATAATTGGAAATAAGAAAATAATTTTTCCTATAATGTTGCATTGTATGTTTAATGAGATTCTATTTTATATAAATAAACGATAATAATACTAGTACAACAACACCTGGCTAGCGGCAATGAAGTAATGGATAGTAGGTAAAGTGCACTAAATTAACTCTGTTTAAATGTAAATGGTATAAATGGATGATGCATGGTACCAGTTAAGCGCAATACTTATAAAATGTGTAGTCTTTCCATTATACTTCATCTTTTCTAAAATATATATTCCAGAGAGCAGACTCTTCGACAATGTCAACACTCTTAAGAATGAAAATCTGCAACTGACCCTGGCTAATGAAAGAATACGATACTCAAATACTGAAAGTGTACTATCTACTGCAGGTTTGTATATTAGAGTTATTTTATGTTTAAATTAAATACATCGCCAAAATTATTCATATTATAATCACATACAAATTATTGTTATTATTTTTATTTTTCATAGAAAATTATGGAAATTTCTTAATTACTTTTTGTTTTTTTGATTTATAATACTTAAAAATGTTAGAAGGGCTGAGCTTTAAAATTTTATTCTACCATATAACAGGAACAGATTAATAACCATGCCCTCTGTAGCATAGACAAAAGATATATTATGAATACTATTCAAAAATTTAATTTTTAACTGGTAATTATTGTGTTTCAGGAAGTGGAAATGAAAAAATTCAAGCCCTAGAACAGAAAATATTAAATCAACAGGAAGAGTTGACATCACTTCACAGACGTAGAGGAGAAAGTGCTCAACAAATTATTAATCTCAATGCTAAGGTCCATGATTTAGAGAAGAATTTACAAGCTAAGGATGTTATGCAAGTATTCCTAATTTTCATTTTGAAAAATTAATAGAACTCAATGATCTTAGTCTACCCTTTACAATAGGAAGGGAGGTACTGCAACATTATTTATCTATGGTCTGTGTTAAATTGTCACTTGGAAATATTGGATGAGGTTATAGATTATTACTAAAGGAGTTAGTAATAATTATATTTAGAACTTGATATAAGTACCTAATTCATGCAATTAGCGTAGTTTCTCATTTACCGCGAAAAACATTGGTATGCATACAGTGCCGGGTTAACCATATAGCAAGAGTAGCAATTGCTACGGGCCTCGCGTGAAATGGGGCCCCGCATAATTTAAACTTTATACTAAATAACCACTTTATACAGCAATACTTAAGACCCCATAGTAAATTAAGGGCTCTTTGAAAGAATTTGCTACGGGCCCTGCGTTTGCTTAATCCTGCACTGTATGCATATATTAAAAAAAGCGTAGGGTGCTTGATAATAAAATTGTAAAGCATTATGAATTACACGAATGTGTGAGTCACACTAATACCCCGCACGTTTTTTTAATTTTTTAATACTAAACTATTTTTTATTCTCATTTTACGCTTGCTTGTGTCCTTGATATTTTTTATATTTAAATTGTTTTTTTGTTAGTGCCACCACTACTTATTTTATTTTTATTACTACTTACTAGCTTTTGCCCGCGGCTTCGTCCACAGTAGAGTGGTTTCGAAACGAAAATGTTAAGTAATTAATATAGAACCACGTAAAAATAAAGTGCAACTATAAGTAGAATGATGGATTAGGATACATAATATTAGATATTAGATGATGCCCGTGGCTTCGCGTGGATATCGATTTTGTACAAATCCCGCGGGAACCCTGAACTTTTTCAGGATAAAAAGTAGCCTATGTAGCCAGGGTATAGGCTATCTCCATTCCAAATTTTAGCCAAATCGGTAATGTAATTGTGGCGTGATTGAGGAACACATCCAAACATCTTCATAAACTGTTAGGGACTATAATAAATAAAACTATAAAATAGGTATATATTTTTTAATCGGACGAAGATATTAAAAGGAATATTATTATTTTCAGAATTTCAGAAAATACGGCACTCATTGCATCACTGCGAGCCGAAATTCAAATGTATGAAACAAATATGACAGAATTGCAAGGATTAAATCAAATGTTGCGAGATGAACATCAAGCTTTACAAATTGCGTTTGCAGCTATCGAAGATAAATTAAGGAAAGCACAAGTAATTATTCATATATTCTTTATTAAATCTTCTTAGTAAGATTACACTAGTGACTTAGGCCCGTATTAATAAACTGATCTTAAGATCTCTGCGATCTGAATATTCGGTTTGAGATGCTGACAGATTTAAGATCATTTGAAAAAGTGACATACTCGTATGTAAGATCTGAGATCATGCTCTTAGCCGAGATCAGTTTATTAATTATTAGTATTATAATCAAAATAGTTATAGGCAAACTAACACTATTTTTATAACATCTTGTAGCCGATATCATAACCATAATTTTCATTTGGTGTAAGAAAAATTCTAATTTTTAATAAAGTCTAGTTCTCTTATAGTTTAGTTAGTTGTCGATTCATTGTTTAATTGTCAAGTAACATTATATTAATTGAGGATTATTAGATAGTCTTACCCATAACAGTACAAGAATCACTTAAACTTGGTTTCGAGGCCCCTCGTACTGATGATACTTGATTGACGAGACATAAGACATACCAGCTGTGATGTATACTAATGCAGATTGCTAAAGGATTATGGTGTTTTACCCGCACAAATATTTCTATATCAAGCTTATTGATAGTATGGAAACGTGAAGTTGTAGTCTCATCATTGCAGTATTTACGTTGTAAACTATTTTTGTAGTTATGTACATTCTTCACAAAACACTAATATAACGCTACAACATGCCTGGTTAAAATGGCTGAAAAGTAATTCCTACTCTCAACGTATTTTGATAAAGACTGTGTCAGCGAGACATTTGGTAGCTGTGGAAATGTTATGTTATATTTATATAAACTGATTGAAATCATTATAATGTATGAGAGCTCAAAGTTTACTCTGGAACTTCAAATTTTTAGTGCTCGTAGAGATTGTGGCAAGTTGCCAAGTCGATTCGAGGTTTTGTCCATTATATTCAACATGATTTATACAGTTTCGCTGTATAGAAAATCCTAATAGTATAATTTAACATATTATTGTATTAAACTTGTTATTTGATACGAGATTATTTTTTTTATATTTTGATTGTCCTCACTGTTTAGTTAGGTAATAGTAATACAATAAATAAAGAATTCCTAGTGATCCATTCGGTTATGAAAAATTATCTATAAGTAATTGAGTCCATAAATGACAACATTACTTATTCCATTACATTAAATCACCTAAATGATGGTATGAGGGTCGTAAACAGGAGCGCGCTGTATATTTTACGACTCTCCGTGTTTATGCGTTATGCTCCTCTTTAAAAACATCGATAGTTCAGTTGTAAATTTGGCATCGGATTGTCAGTATATGTGTACCTGCTGCTAAATTTTTGGCTCCGAAGTAAAAACAGTTTTGGGTGCTAGGTGCAGTTAAATACAGTGTTCCCTTACGATGATAAAAAAATTAAAAATAGTTAAAACTGAAACACGTTTAGTACGTATCATTGTTGCATCTATTTATTTAAGTGATATTCTTGCGTATTTGATATTTACGGTTTTTTATCACATTTAAGTGACGGATTTATCTGAGTGTAAATATGAAAGTGATTTTTTATTATTAAAAATAATGTAATATATTTTCAGTCTGCTCTACACTCAAAAATTTTTGTGAATAATTAATGTGTATTGTGATGCTCGTTTACATAGTTATTATGACACAAGCTTACCAATTTTTTTGCATATAATTCGTTGTGACGAAGTTTCGCATCATTATTAGCAGTAGAAATTGTATACGCGAAAAATGTTTAGAACAATACAAAAGCGTGCTAGTAGCGTATATTCAATTAAATCTGCATGTAACAGTGCGCAAGTTGCCATACTTTGATTCTTTGCACTCAGTGCAGTAAACGTATGCAACGACAATGCTAAAATGATTAGCAAAGAAACTGTCATTTGATAGGCACAAATCTTAATTGAGTAGATGAGAGCGTAAGGCTCATGGTCAAACAGCAATATGCAAGGTGCCCTGCTGGCTGCTATTTATGTTCCGTTTACACGTAATAAGTAGTTAACAAAATTTTAAGTAAATCAATACGCGTAAACGGACAATTAATAGTTAAAATTTTGTACGCAAGTAAACAAGTAATTTAGAAATTTTTCTATTTTCTGTTAAGTAGGTGGGCGGGGCTTAACACTTAAGACGTTTGGACAGGAAATTCTTAAGTAATTAAGTAGGTTGCGAATAATTGCATGAACTAAAGAGCTTTACTAAATTATTACGTTTGGACATGTACTTAAAATTTAGTTATCTACTTAACTACTTAATACGTATAAACGGGACTTTAGAGCATTTCATATTATATCCTTTTTAACCGACTTCAAAAAAGGAGGAGGTATTCAATTCGACTGTATTTTTTTATGTTTGTTCCCTCAGAACTTTTGACTGGATGAACCGATTTTAATTATTCCTTTTTTAATTGACAACTGGTGCTTGTCATGTGGCCCTGCTTAAATTTGAGCGAGATCTGACGAGTAGTTTTTGAGTTAAACTTAATTTTGAAGTCGGTTATTTTTTGTCAAGAATTATGTAGATACTATAACTTGTGGACTAATGCAAGTCCAATCTATATTAATATACATTAATATGTTAGCGTTTGAGATAGACATGTAAGAAAAACTAAAAAAAGTATAGTAAAATACTTCAAAACAATGACTATTACAATTTTTTTATGAAATTTTAAGTTGAAATCTTACATGAATTTTGAAATGAATAAATGGTATTATTATCTTGCAAATAACATTTATTTCATATTTTCAGGACGTTTAAGTCCAGGGTTACAAAATCTGTAGAGTCATCTAAAATAATAATAAAAAATTACAACCAACAGGAAGATGGTTAGACGCCCACGTGTGGTTGCTTTTGTCGATAAAATTATATATGTGTGTAATTATATATGTGAATTATTATATGTGTTGTGTAATCTATTATTGTTCTAAAATTATCTTTAGTACATTTCTAGACATTGCATATTTTATAGCAACATTTTCCTAATTCAATAAACTATTACAGTCACAGACATCTATGTCTGTGATTACAGTTTACCTATCTATATAATGATGTTAAATGAGTCATATATATTTTGGTTTCAGGATGAAAACAGATCTCTAGTTGAAAGGCTAATAAAGTACAAAGCAAAGGATGCAGACAAAATGAATGAAGAAAATGAACATTTTCTCAAGTAAGATTAAAATAATATATATGCATTAGATTGAATGTTTAGTGTGTGTAGTTTTTTTTTGACATGCAAAGTAATATTTTGTGGACAGGGACATATTTTTTATGTTAGTGAACGTATGCTTTATTGTAAATATGTTTTATTGCTTTTTATAAAATATTTTCTCTCATTTTATTACACTGAATAATTGTTAAGAAATTTGTGCCTCTGTTGTAGAAAAATTGTGCATAACATTTATTTATTTCCTAACATATTATAAATTTTTACCGGATTCTTGGAAGATTTAGAGCTACATGGTAAATACAAAAATTACATAATATACCAATTCGTGATGCCCCAAGAGTATAGATAAATCAGAGGTACAGAATCGCAGAGTATAGATTTCTTTTCACATTTATACATTTGGTCAGGGAGCACCGCATAGTATGTAGTTTGTTTTTGTTTTCCCCGACTTAGGTCGACTTTCATTACACTAATAGCTTCAAGTAATTTATTTTCCTGGCTTTAGTAAATTACCAGTTATTAATATCTTAATACTTGTCTGTTAATATGTTGTGTATTATTTTACTATGATAAGCATTTGAGTAGCGGGCTTCGTGTGACACGCGATTGAAAGCTTGCATAAGTATATGATTTTTGTTTGCTTTTTTTGTTTAATTTGTTCAACAGGTCAAGCAACCCTACCGCGTTTTTCATCAACACGATTGGTAGAGTTAGTTTTGGGTGAGTTTGACATAATGTGAATGAGGATGTGGTGGTTTGAAGGCATTGTGTCGTTATTAAAATAAAACATACCTTTTCATTACGAATGGTCCATATGTCTTTAACTGCACTCTGAAACTGACTCATTTCTCGATTTGTTCACGATTTACTCTTTGTTATGTCTCAACTGCATATTATGATTTGTTATCTAATCTGATTTCAACTTCTTTTTACAAATAAATGCACCTATTGAAGACTTTTTTGTTGTATAAGTCTTATTTTGCTCAACTTTTTAAATTGTCACAAAAGTCTATTAAATGTTTGATACAAAATAAGTTAAAGGTTATTTTGTAATAAAAATGTATAAATCAAAAATTTTAATATAATCGCAGACACTAAACATTTTAAATGCAAACGGCGAGACCATGATTCATGTACCTAAGTGGACCGATATATCGGTATAAAATACAAAAATCTTGAGTACCGGTTTGCAATTAAAATATTTTGATGAAGTTTTACTGTACAAAATGTGCTAGTATTAAACTGAAGTTCTATTAAGCTATCTTGAAACAGGTGTGGAGTCCAGCTTATTTTACAGACTGGATAAACAGCGGGTGGGACAAAATGGCGACGTGACGCGATGAGTTATAATCATGGAGTACAGAAAGTAGAAGGAGGGCCATGAGGGGAAAGTTGAAAGTGTCTGGCTGTTTACTGAAAATAGAGGTTCCAATAATGTCCATTCCAGAATGGCGCTAGTGTCTGAGAAATAGATATATGAACATGACTGTTATAGACGGAGTAAAGTTTGCTGAGTTATTCCACCCGTAATGAATGACGCTAGTGTTTGAGAAATAGATATTCGAACATACGTTTGCTGTTGTAGACCACACCGCAGCGCCACCCGTAATGGGACGCGTTTTATGGACACTTTTCATACACAGAGATGGCCTCCTCCTACTCTATCTTCTATGGTTATAATGTACGTGACCCATTGCCAGCGCGACGGCGTTGTGTGACGTCTTAAATATTTATTTATTATTTTTATTTATTTCTTTATGTACCATACAAAAACTACAGAAACAAAGGCGGACTTAATGCTAAAAGCATTCTCTGCCAGTCAACCTTCGGCCAGTAGTAAAACAATTTTCACGTCGCCGTGCTGTCCCATCCGCTGATTGTTAAGATTATTATGTGGCTACTGCATCCTAAGTTTGCAGTACAACTGACGAATGAGATATTTTAACGCCCCGTTTGAACATGTCACTAACACTAATGTCCTCTAAACGAATGATTTGAACATGTTACTAACCAAACCAACAAACATCACGCCGAGGTGGCTTGAAGCTTGCTTCACAGTACATTTATCGAGTGTGGAGGGAACAGCGCCGTACTATTCAAAATTGTACCATACCAATCTTCCTCAAAGACGGCGCAAAATAGGTTTAGCATGGAAACTGTGCTCGATAAATGTTACTAAAACTTTACTTTTTTCACCAAACTGCGTGTATTTTAATACTGTAATAAATGTTTATTTTTTTTTCCATTTTTCAAAATTTAACGTCGATTCATACCATATTATTATGTAAATTGTACATTGATTATTATGTATCAACTTAAAATGTGTGATATACGAAATTGTATCGTTGTAAAACATGTGAACCTGTGTTGATTTATGTACTAATTTAACATTATTTTCGTTATATATCATCACTTTTTCATAACTTTCTTTTTTGTTATAAGATGTATCGCAATTACTGCCTATCCTCTTTAGTCATTATATAATATGAATTCAATATTATAATGCTAGAAACTACGTATAGTAAGTAAGATAGGTTTATTATATTAATTATATTAGGTATGTAACAGAAGCACTTTACCATTGCATACTCTTAAACCACAATAATGTTTTTGAGTATGCATTATGCAACATTGCATAGTTTTATATGCTGCATGGCATGGTTGCATGGTTTTGGCACAGTTTACTGTAACTTATAAATGGAGTCAGATTTGAAGGAGATTATATAAATTAGCATGATTGTTATTAAGAAATCACGAGGTTGAAGGGACTATTATAAGACGCATTTTCGCTACTGTATATGAGCTTACGAGGCGACTCGTAAAAGGTGTTTTTAATTGGAATATTAAATTGTTGTTTTGTTTTCAGAAAAAAGAGTGACAAGGTGCGTAAGGAGTTAGAAGAAGCGGCTAGAGAAGGCGGTGGTAGAAGTAGTGGCAGCTCATCTGAAGATAAAATTATGGACTCCATGCCGTATTACGCAACTACGTTACCTACGAAAGTTGCACTAAGATTTGTGAGTTTATTTTAAGTATTTTTATGCGACCAAATCACAAAACGGTAAGTTATATCCTACGCCTTACGAGAATTAACACATGAGATGACAAGTCACCTGATGGTAAGAAATAACCGATGCCCATGGACATTAATAACCCCCAAACAGAGACAGAAAACAGAATACAGAAATAAAGTAGCCTGTATTGGTTCTCAATATGGTCTGTCATTTGAAATCGCAAGTTGGCTACGGATAGTTTCATTTCCGCGTGCGAGTAATCGTTTCCATAAGTTGATGAAGCCCGCATGCGAGCTGCTAGGCATTTTTGTTCTGTATGGCATACGATTACGCATATGCATGCTTTGTTTTATACAGACCGATGAATTTTATTGGCCGTTACGCCGCATCGAGTGGTATCCGTAGGTAATCGACCTACTGGAAGGTGACTTCTATTAGTCTTTACACCACGAGCGAATACACAATACGACGTCGCGTCGTGCTACAGCGCGGGATCGTTTCACGATGCGACGTCGTATCGTGTAAATCTACGATGAGTAACGTAAATATTCACGACGTGACATCGCAACGTGCCACGACGCACGGCGTGACGTCGTCTATATAGTGATATAGTTAATCATGAAAAATGTTATGTTTTTATGTTTGTGATTTTATTTTGTGAAATCACTCTTTAGTGGGAGAAGCCGCGGGCGGTAACTAGTAGAAAATATTCTCATTAATTCATGTTATTCCTTTTATTAAGATACTCTTGTTTTATGATGATATTAATGATATTGTTGTTCATAGGATGCTCACGACGGAGAAGTGAACGCCGTGAAATGGAGTCCGACGGATCGCATCGTAGCTACCGGTGGGGCCGATAGAAAAGTTAAACTATGGGATGTCTCTAAATGTAAGGACCGTTGATACTAGTTTAATGTAATATTCAAACGCCCCAAGTCAGAGTTACTGTTACTGTTACGCTCAGAGTTACTTAAATCGCTCCTTAAGGAGCGATTAAAGTAACCGTTAGTGACTTTGAGTTGGGGCGTAAGAGAAAGGTATTGAATTGAGGATTTGACTTCGTCCACTTGCATTGACAGCTATTAACGGCTTTAACCAAGTTTGATTTCAATCCAGGCACTCATTTCAACGGCACATAAATGTTCTCTTTCAGGTTGTGAGTGTTTGTGATAGATATATTAATTTTGTGTCGATGCCACACGCGGTCAGAGAATCCTAGGGCGAGATTACGTTAATGTCATCTTTACATACTATTATGGATAAATTACCGCTTCCCGTGTCTGTACGCTTAGATCTTTCAAACCAAGCAACGGATTTTAATGCGGTTTTCATCAATAGACAGAATGATTCACGAGGAAGGTTTATATGTATAACACAGAGAGAGGGAGAAACAGAAAGGAGCGGGACATGACAAATTGACATAAAACAGGTGATGTTATGGGAACTGGGTACATCTATCGATCGTTAGTCAATTGCCTCACGGTTCCGTCGCCGGCCGAAATTATAATTCCATCCTTGGAAACAAGTATGAAAACACTTCAAAGTATTTTAGGCACTAAATTGGTCGAAGATTCGTTTTTAAGAAAACGTGACATGTTTATTAGATTTAGACGATGTGTTCTGCAAAATTTATGTTTATGGTGTTCTTAATATATACCTGGTTTGACTTGCACAACGTGATTGGTGGATAGACGCATGTTGTTAAATTTTATTGCCCTCGTTCGGTGTAAATATAAATTGTGGATTGCAAGTCGTAATCTTCAGCGTCCTTGATGCGCTTTCATGTTAAATTTTGATGAACTATAAAATTTGTAGCACAAGACGTCAAAACATTTAATAGAATCGATTTAAGAATATTTTTTACATGAAGTACAAAATTATATAAAAAAAAACTGGATAAGTGAGTGTCAGGCCACCTACAGTGTAGGGTTCTATTTGTAATTAACCAAATAACAAATTTCTAGTACTTAGTCTCTGAGTTAATCTGAGAACAGATGAATAGGCGGATCATTAAGTTGACATAAATACCATTAGGTGGTCCAGTATAATAATCAATATGCATATTTGAAACAGATTTTTTTAATCAAGTCCAATATATACCATCGCGCGCAGTATCAACTGAATTTCATTATTTTAACAGTTCAAACCAGGGATTCCCAAAGTGGTCAATATCGAACCCTTGGGGTATCAATATAGGAAAAAAACTAGAGATAGGATTTTTAAAGGGTCTGAGTTATCAGTTCATTTTTGGAAAAGGGTCTCTTGCCCAAAATAGTTTGGGAATCCCTGGTTTAGGCTAACACGCACACAATTTGATAAATTTGTAGCGCGTGACTAATGCAATGAAGTCCAAAATGGAGAATGCACTAACTTAGTAAAAGCCTAATCACTTTTCTGTTGAAGGCAACTACATTATAGGTGGAAGGGCGCACATACCCGAACAAGCTATTCCTTAAAATGCGCGCAAAATGAATGATGAGGCGATTTTTCATTAACTTACCTTATCTTTAGTAGATACGGTACAATTTTCATTAACCTTACTTACCTGCAGTAGGTACGGTGGAGAACAGAGGCACTCTCGTGGGGTCCAACGCAGGGGTGATGTCGGTGGACTTCGACTCGACGGGCGCGTACATCGTCGGTGCTTCCAATGACTTCGCGAGCCGAGTGTGGACCGTGGGCGACCAGAGGTTGAGGGTGAGCATTTGAAGTATTTATTTATTTTATTCTTTATTATACCTTGTATAAGTATGTAGTTGAATAAATGGCAGATTTAAAACATTCTCTAATAGTCAATCTTAGTGGAAGAACAAAGAAGGCTATTTAGAACAAAATATAAATATTTTATTATCTTCCACTACTAAGATATATTTTTTCATTATTTAGTTCACTTTACAGTCACATCTTCTTGGATCTGATCGCGATAGTACGTTTTTATTACCCGACTGCGTCAGAAGGAGGGTTATGTTTGTCGAGTGTATGTATGTATGTATATTTATTTAGCACGCTCTGTAGCCTAAACGGCTTGATAGATTTCAGCTTGAGGGGTGCCGTTATATTCGTCTTAATTATGAGAATGACACTACGTATTTCGATTTTGAAAAAAAAAAATTAAATGGCCTATTTTTGGCGCGTGAGTATCGTTAAGTGAGGTATCGTTGAATAGGTATTCAAAAATATGAACGTGGTAAACGTCTCGCGCAATTCTGCGCGGTCATGTAAACCTAGCCTTAATTTTACTCAATATCGACTACTTGCGTGTAGTGTGACGTCACTGGAAAATTTCCATACAATTCTCAGTACAATACTGGACTTCGAATATTAAAAATATTTCCACCATTCTGTCGTAAACATTTAGTACTAAAAATGAGGTGGGTGTACCAGGATGTGGTCACGGTCGAGCATGGATTTTTCGTTACACCGCAGCCATCAAAGACGAAAATCGATGCGAGGAACTAACTTTTATAAACTTCTTAATTACTTTTTTATAAACTATTTACTAACATCTTTTAAATAGCTGACCAACGAGCACACGAAATACCTCATGGTAAGTGGTCACCGTCGCCTGTAACAACAAAAGCCGATCGCAAAGAGGAGCAAGTATTCGCGTGGGTTCAATAAGTCTTTAATTCAAGAATGGACATTGACCCTTATGCCACATAACATTTATAATACCTCCATCTCCATAGTTAAATTATCCAAATATTTACGTAATCGACATATTAAATGATACAAGAGACCGGTTCTGTGGTGTAAATTCGACCGTCATTGTCTAAGGGTTACTTATTTATTTATGCTTTATTGACCCTTTACAAATAAGTGGTATAAAAGGCGTACTCAATGCTAAACAGCATTCTCTACCAGTCAACCTTAGGAATATGCAGAGAACAATGAAAGCGGTATAAGTGAGAGAAAGAGAAATGTGTACAAAAATATAGATATCAGCATACTAAAAAAGTAATAATAATAAAAATTACTAGGTGGATCGTCAGCTCGTTTGCCGGCTATTTCCATAAAAAAATACTAATAAATAAGAATATGAATATACATTACTTAATAATAATGTTGTTGATGATTATGATTGTTCTAGAAATGGTAATTATAAATGAATAAATATGAATATGATATAACACAAGATAAAAAAACAAATTCAGCGGTTTCAACAGATGAGCGGTAACTCTTTTCTTGAAAGAGTATGATGAGAACAAATTTCTAAGGTCACTGGGTAAGGCATTCCAAAGTCGAATTGATTGTAATGTGAAAGATTGAGAAACAAACTTATAATGGTGAATAGGGAAAGCTAAGGTACGGGAATCGATAGAACGCAGCAGTCTGTTGTGGCAATCGCCAAGAAATTGAAATTTAAGTTTCAAGTTGTCTGGAGAAAGAGGATCGAATAAAACTGTTAAGAGAGAACTAAAAAGATGAAACTGTCTACGCGCACGAATCGGAAGCCAATTAAGTTGACGACGGTGTAATGAAGATGAAACGTATAGTATTAATTATACGATCTAGCTTATTGAGAGACCTCATTGATGTCTGAATAGCACACATCAGCATAATCTATTAAAGAAAGCACCAGAGCCTGCACAAGTTGTTTTTTGTTCCAGTCTATTGAGACACTGAGTACCTACTATTACTTCACATTGACATTTGTGTATATTATGCATATTATGTGTTTTTAATGGGCCGTTACCCGTCCATCCATGGCTTCACCCACCGGTGGGTTAATGCTTGTTATATAAAATATTACTTTAACTGTGCTAAATTTCATACTACTCCGTCCACGTAATTGTCTTAAAAAGATGTAGTTTTACCCTTTACGTATTAATAATATTAATGTATGGATTAATTTAAGAGTAAAATAATGCGTTTTAGTTACTACTTATTTCGTAATTTATCATTATTAAATAATTTTATATCTAGTCCATGTTTTAAATTTGATAAAAGAACTTTAGTAAATTTTATATTACTTTTTTTTGGAAATTTTTAAACTAGCACAAATTATTAAGAGGTACGCTAACCATAAATAAAGACGGTATATCTACACATGAACTAGTATACCGTCCGTAAGTTTTTACGTCTTTTATTTTTTATATTTTAAACTCAACGACCGCTATTCTTGTTCAATATAAATATTCATTCAGAGTACAATAGATGGCTAGTTTCATTCAGGAAAAAGTCTTCTAGTTAGCTGTGTTTTTTCAACGCAATTTCTTTAAAAATAGAACTGACTTGAAGATATAATAACAATCAAAAGGTAAAAAAATATAAAAAGTATAATCGATGTAGCTCGTTGTATTCGGTAGGTGGGGTCGTGAACAAGAACCGGGTTATTGCTAGCACTACTCTTTATTGTTCGTAGAAAGACATAATGCTCTTTAAATTTATTGCGTTTTCAGTCACACCCTCTCATTAAATAGAGTTACACCCGTTATAATTTTCTAATATGTTATAATTTAATTATATTATATTATAATAATGCGTTCGTTTTTAGGGTTCCGAAGTAAAATCAGAACCCCTATAGTTTCGTTATGTCCGTCCGTCCGTCTGTCCGTCCGTCTGTCTGTCCGTCCGTCTGTCTGTCCGAAGCAAAGCGCCGAGACCAGTGCTAGAAAGCAATATTTGGAATGGATATACGTCTTCCAAAAGGATTATTAAGGTCTTCCATAAAATATTATGGGTCTTCTAAGACCATTTTTGGAATTACGGTTTGCGAAATATTGGGGCTTTAAAGTGCTAATTTTGGTTACAATCAAGTGTACACCCATACTGCTGACTAAACGGTTGAAGTTTGACAAGTGAAAAATTCTCAAATATACGTGTCGAATTGAGAACCTCCTCCTTTTTTCATCGGTTAAAAAAAATACAGTCGAATTGAGAACCTCTTCCTTTTTTTTGAAGTCGGTTAAAAATAGGTTATATGATGAATTTATAAGGAAAACTATCACTGCTATATTGGCTTAAGTCGTTAGTCGTATCGTAGTTAGTCGATAAACTTACTACTTCGGAACCCTATATTGCGCGTGGCCTGACACGCACTTGCACGGTTTTTTTAAATACCTTTGTCTTAAGATTTCTAGGTATACTTCTTGTCCATGATAAAGCACCTTTCAGAAACGGAACAAGTATATTATTTTGTACAGGTCAAGGAAAATATTTTGGGTCCGCTGTGAATTTTATTTTTTAGTTTTATAATTTAAACAAAATATACATTCAATACAATAATAATACTAACCTAACTTAGATATAGTTGGCTTGTTAATCGGAACGTTTAATAATGTACATATTACCATAATAATAATTAACCAACCTTTCTTAAGAAATTAGCAAAGAGCCTATGAAAAAAGTTATCCGAAGTATCCGAAGTATTGGTGCAACAAAAAATAGTAAAATTATTATCCGTCGGAAGATGTTGTCGAGTCAGGGAGGCGGAGGGGCGGGGAGGCGGGGTCACGAACACGAACCCTATTAGCGGATTGTTAGCGCGTTCGCGTCGTGATCCCCTCTGATTACTTCCGACGTTCCACAGTACGTACTGTACGTAGTAGTACGAATCCAAATCGATGTTACCACTCGCGACAAAGGTTATCTTGCCACGGTTTCATTTTATATCAATTAGCGGTGAATGGTAATGTTAGAGTCATTAGTTGTGTAAATAATCTGGAATCTTAGAATGTAACATCCTAGATAATAGTTTTGGAATAAAAATTTATTAATTTTAAAATTTATTTTTTCTAATCTTCGAATTACTTTACAAACTTAACAAGGACTTAAAATAAACGATAGAAAATTTGTAATTTCGTAAAAACCAAGTTACGATAATGATCAAAATGGAAATAAATAAATAAACACATTGTTAATAAGGACCTCTTTGAATTATTGTGCAATAACTACCTACTACATATTATGGCTGTATCCAGAGAAATACGTCTGTGGATATATTTATGTGCATAGATACTATCATTTTAAATATTGTGGATCTTAACTATGAAAATCCGTTACGAATCAACTAAACAAACGATTTTATGTACCCATGACATTGCTAGTCAATTCCCGACTAATAATTTAGATAAACGGGACCTCTGCATCCCGTTACACGTGAACCTAATTTAAATAACAATTGCTTTTAATAGGAACAATATCCGTCGTATGAACGAATGGGACGTTTGATAAAATTAATGTTTGTTGACATTAGCATCATTTGTATCTAACATCAAACTAAACATCGATTCTCCATTACAATACTAATGTGATTAATCGTTGCTCTCCCGAGTGTGGTGTTCTTACCGGTTTAGATCCTGTGTATCAAATATGGAACTGTCAGTCAGCTAGTAATGTTAATGTGGTTCAATAACCATGATGAATAACTTCAACGCCACCCACCGAGTGGAAATTTTGTAACTGTTTTCCATCCACAGGAATAGTTGCACACACAAGCGATTGAAAGCTTCAGGTTGGCAAAGATTCGTGATACGAGTCTGCATAGAGTTAATGGCACTAGAAGTGTTGGACGTTGCAATGGACTTTATTTTAATTGTACAATCATTTTAATCGTAAATAGTATAATAATTGTTTAATCTATCTATTTGTATAAAGACAAATCGTTCTCTGTGAGTAATTTTCCTACGGACTTCCATACGGCTGGACCGATTTTGATGAAAATTTCAAACAATCTTCAGATTAGCCCAGCAAGTTATCCTGTGACGTTTGATGTCGAATAGATCACATTGCAGTTTTTTTTGCTATCTAATGCAAAACCAGTGCTAGTTATTTTATATTTCTAAAAATATGTTGCAATGGAGTATTTAGAAAATAATTTATTAGTTTACAGGCAGCGTCTGAATATTTTACGACGACGAGGTACGAAATAAATCAAAAATTTTAAATGATATGCGCAGCAAGATATCTAGATATTTATGTTCTATGTATAAAGTATCTAATTTCCTCTAGGTAGTAGGTACTATTTAAACTTAACATTGTAGTACCTACATTAATATAATATTATTAATAAATCGCATCTAAGCAGGTAGCAGACGTAAATTTGTTAACCCTCGACAAAAAAGAGGGGTGTTATAAGTTTGACGTGCCTGTGTATCTGTGTGTCTTTGTGTCTGTGTATCTGTGGATCTGTATGTCTGTCTGTAGCATCATAGCTCCCAAACGGATGAACCGATTTTGATCTAGCTTTTTTTGTTTGAAAGGTGACTTATTGAGAGTGTTCGTAGCAATGTTTAGTATTACTTGTAATAAAATTGTCAGGGACTTTTTAAATTTTAATTTGATATAATTCACGATCAGTATGCAAACTGTTTGTATTTTTTAAATATCGCTTTGAATGTTATTATTATAAAAAAGATATTAATTTTTTGTTTATTTATTTTGCAATGTATTTCAGTTTTTAAGTCGTATCCAGGCGTATCTATTGTTTTCATATTTGCGGATTGGAAGACTGTGCGTGACCGCAATCGCGCGGAGCGATTCCGATGCAAATAAGTAAACAAATTGCACCACAAAATATCCGTAACCAGCACCAAGTAATTGCCATAATAATAAGCCCAATTCCATTGCGCTCCGTGAACAAACTCGATCTACAATTCAAATAGATTTACAATCTGCAAACAGTTTTTTGCTGATTCATATTCATCTTCTCCGTACCCGCCAATGTTTGTTATTAGGAAGCTAGCTTTCGTGTTTCCTACTTCGTTCTTCTTTACCTTTGCTTTGCCAGTCTCTTTCTTCTTTTATCTGCGATATTTTCATGTATTATCATCCTCATCATAATGTATTTCTTCTTTCTTTATTTCTTTCTTTCTTCCTTCCATTATGTAATCAAATTGAAAAGAGTAAAATTAGTTAATTTATTATTAATAAACATAAAGTATTAATAATGAAATGGTTATGGCTATCATTATAGAGATAGTAACCTAAGTATGAATTAATTACAATAGTTACTGCATTAATTTCGAACTTCAAATATTTTTATGCTTAATGTTCTTATTGTTAAAACCGTGAATTTGAAACGAAAATAATTATTATAAAGCAATAAAGTCACTTATAATAGTAGTAACAAGTATTTTTTCATCCATAAGGTAATAACATCAACCAGCAATGCAACTTCAGGTACATTTCTCCAATAGCTTGAAGCGCCCTAGACGCGATATTTCGCGAGTAAAATAAGTAGTAATTGCTTTTTAATTATTAACAACATAAGAAATGTATTGTCCTAGCACACATGGCGTTTTTACTTTTCAGTGTACAGAGAAAGTATGTGCTACTTTATCGTAAAAAGATTTAAAGAATGCGTTTACCACAACAATAGCACGAGTCTAAAGCCAAACTGCTTCCTAATGGTTCAACTCTTCTCGACATTCATAAAATGTGTATACCCAGTAATGGCTGACAGACAACGTGATAAATGTACCCTATTTGATTATACGACGTCATGTGGCTAACAGCACATTTATATTTGATGCAATCTATCTATACCTCGAATTTAATACATTATACTAGCATATTCTAATTTACACTAGGATTCATCGATTTTGCGTGAACGATTGATTAACTGACAATAATGCATGTGGGTGCTATTTCTTTTTTCATTTTTATGAATTGTTGTGGATTTTGTCCAGATGATCATTAGATAAGTATATTGAAGTTTTGTTTACTGTGTGGAGATCCGAAAGATTGATTGATAAGTTTTTTTTGAGTTGTTTAATAAGTTATATCAATGAAAAACTACACCTATAACTGCTGAAATAAGTTGCAGACTTTATCAGACCTTGACATACTCGATGAGCCCTTCCATTGTGACAAGTACTAATGACAAACACCTGCAAATACTTTGTTTCTTTCTTACTTCTCTCTTCTTTACTGACTTCCTTCTGACCAGCAATGCATCGGTGTTGCTGGTGTCAAATCACAATTTTATCACATTTAAAATTATTTTTGTGAAAATACGAGTATAGGGTTTGGTGTAACTCCCGCACTAGAATTGAGATATCAATGCCTCATATTGATAGTAGTAATTAAATGAAAAGTATCAAACATCCAAGACTCGAGAACAAAAATGGTAGGTAATCTGTTTCATAAATGTTTACCTCCGCTGGAAATCGAACCTGAGATTTCGTGCTCGACAGGCAAGGTCACAGCGGAACTGAAAATCGTCAAAATATTGTAATTAAAAGAATATCATTGGGTACTTTTCCTGAAAGAAAATTATAAGTACTGATCTGAAGTTTGAGCATTATTCATTTGTATCGATTGAATATCGATAAAGCTTATATAATCGGAATGCTTCACGTTAGGTAACATACACCGACTCGGTTATATTTACAGCTCATACATAATTATGATGTCAATGTCGAACTACGACTGAATCATTGTTTTTACATTTTGTCTTTCATTCCACGAGGTACCCTCGGTGGTCGAACTGGTCGATGTAATCTTCTTATTTGATGAATAAATCATGTTATTGTCAAACGACTTTATCTATTGCGCACAATGTTGTATTCAGCAACGTTGATTTTATAGTCCCTGGAATGTATTGGCTATTTGTTGGATAAGAACATGAATGTTGGAAGCCTGTGGGTATTGTGACTGCCGTAACTCAAATTCTGTATTTTGTGATTAAAATAATGGATAAGTTAACATGACTTTATGTGAAGAGTATAAGCTTACATCCATTTGACCATGTAGTCCTGTTCAGTTGGTAATTTAACTCTGTTTGCCGGGGAATAGGATTATACCATACTTAAATATATAGACGGGCTGTTCCGAACTAATTTCGTGTCAAAGCCGGGCCAGCGTGCCGTCATAGAAAAGGGCGACGCTTACGCAGAAGCAACAATCATACGATTTATGCCTATTTCCAGTTCGCCTCGGAGAGACTATTAGGACATATTTTTTAACATCGTAAGTAAACATTAATGATTTAAATATGTATTGTATGCATTTGCATTTGTATGCATTGTTAGATTCAATAAGTGCATCCAATATCTAAAACAAATGTTAAGTAGGTAGGTCAATTTTATTACATGTCGCGTATTGAACATCACTTTATACCTATTTCCGCATCTTTTTGTTTCTGTTTTTCATACTCTGTGTCATTACTTCGTTCGGTCAAGTTCGGTTCAAGGTGGCGGTATCAAATATTTTGCATTAATTTTTTTTAGGTATTATAAGTAAAAATATTAGTTACTTTCCAATTATAATTGAAATAAACTCAAATAAAGTTCTAACGTAAATAATAAAAACGATTTAACTTTGCAAAATAAACAATAATGCGATAAATTATGTGTTCTTAAACGGTCGCGGTTTTTCAAAACATGACATCTACTTGTCTCGCTTGCTCGCAGTTGATTAAAATGCGTTGGCACCACTTGGGGTCATTAAAGGTTCATCTTTTTAGTACTGAACAGCCGAAAGATTGATTGATAAGTTTTTTTATATAGTGTATCGCCTATCTAGTATAGTACAATACACATAGGTCTATGCCGATGCCCGGCTTGAGAGATATTTTATGAGACGACAGACAAATGTTATGTCTATGCCATCTGCGACAGAGGAGATTCATTTGTTGACGTGTGTGTGGTTATGTTTAGTTAATTAGGTCTCTAAGGGCATGTTGTGAAGTATATTCTAAGTATAGATTATCGAATGTTGTGTAGTTACTAATGGTCGTTGTGAGTGTGGCACGTGCCGAGGTGTCGCGTGCCGGTGTCGCCTGCACTGATCTAATCTCGAGCACGAATGCCGACGTGAGGTGAGCCCCTTCACGTGATTGTTCCACGCAAACCTTACAGATCCCATCTCCTTGATGTGTGCCGTTTCCAGACCGGTCCACAAGTGGTCAAATCGCTTGACCATTTCCGTGCTAGCTTTCTTTTTTAAGAATGCAATGCTATAATGTTTATGGTGTTGCCGTGTCTACGTGCATGACTGCAGGTCTGCAGTTCGAGTTGATCTCTTAAGTAACACATTCTGATCCAAACCTCTGATTTTCCAAGTTCAAGATTTTTTCTATACCGTATTATATCTGGTTGATGATCTTTTTCATATCAATCGTAAGAAAAAAGATTTACAGGCCGTTATTATCGGCTATTAGATAACATCAATATAGTTAATGTATTATACTCGTATATGACGAAAATACCTACAGCTTAAGCCATAAACAATGGAGCCATAAACTTAAAGAATTACAAGTTATATTTATGATAAGTTAGGTAAGGTTTATTTATAACGCAGTGTAACTAGGTTGATTTATTCTAGTCTATAGCTAATGCTCAACCGAAATGATTTCGCACCATGTGCATATTTTATTTGCAAATTGTTGTTTTAACCGACTTCAAAAAAACGAGGAGGTTCTCAATTCGACTGTATTTTTTCATGTTTGTTACCTCAGAACTTTCGACTGGGTGAACCGATTTTGATAATTCTTTTTTAATCAAAAGCTGGTGCTTGCCATGTTGTCCCACTTAACTTTGAGCGAGATCTGACAATGTCATCCATGAGAAAACTATATAAGTTTTAAATTTGCATTAAGTATGTTCACGACAAATGGACGAATAACTCCATATCACGCCAAGCGATTCGATGATTCTTCTTTTATTGTAAAGGATGTACTTAATTTTAAGTCGTTTTTTTTCGTTAAAATTTTAGATTATCTATGCTTAACTCATTTTTTACGTAGCATGAGAAACCACGACTGTCGAGTGTAATAGCGCTTCGTGCTTTTAATATGTCTTTGTTATTTATTTGAAACCCTTAATCATTGAAGGACCAGATCACGGAATTATCTGGAAGCACACACATTTTCGCGAAACAATTCCTCGGGCAGGAATAATAATGTACGCTGCAATTAGGGTTGCCAACAGTATTTTGTTTCACTTTACTTCCTGAAAGTATTTATTACTGTCGTACTTAGTTTTAACGGAAGCATTCTTTATGGATGTAAAAGTTTTGTTGTGGCTTTTGCCATCTAAAAAAAAATGTTTATCGGTTTTTCATACAAATATTTTGCATTTAATTTCTAAGTGCGATTTTCGATTATTTCGAGATTCCAGTATGCGTAGTTCGGTATTAAATGATTAGTGTTTTATGACTAGAATTTTTTGGTCTCGTGTTTTATTATGACATCTTAATTTTTCATTTCCCAATGAAATGAACGCAAAGATACAGATATCGAAACCAATGAGAGGTATGAGGATGTTTGGTGATGATGAACACTTTTTAATAGTACTTATCCATTTCTATATTCTTCGATGATGATGGCGGAACTGATGATGATTTTTAACCGACTTCAAAAAAAGGACGAGGTTCTCAATTCGACTGTATTTTTTTTATGTTTGTTACCTCAGAACTTTGGACTGGGTGAACCGATTTTGATGATTCTTTTTTTTAATCGAAAACTAGTGCTTGTCGTGTGGTCCCACATTAATTTTATCGAGATCTGACAATGGCATCCATGTCAAAAGCATATAAGTCTTAAATTTGCATTAAGTATGTGCGTGATAAATGGACGAATAACTCAGTATCCAACCGATTTCGACGATTCTTTTTTTATTGGATGTACTTCATTTGAAGTCGGTTATTTTTTTGTTAAAATTTTAGATTATGACATGTGTGTTATAATATATGAATATTTTAAACGATATTAATATTTTCTCGCCCTGAAGTAACGCAACCCTACTAATAGAAATTACTTTTCACAATTCACACACTGACAATGTGCAATTTCCCTCACGATTTTTCGATACAGGCATAAGAACGTTGTCAGAGTGCATTAATTCAAAAAATGCGTCTTAAGTCGTTGTGGTACTGGTAAAATAAATAGAGAATAGAGTTCACGTGTGTATAAATTCTTACTCGTTATTTTAAGCGTTTTTTACCCGACTGCGCCAGAAGGAGGGCTATGTTTTCGAGTGTGTGTATTTATATTTCTTTGGCACACTCTTGAAGTCTAAACGGCTTGATCGATTTCAGCTTGAGAGGTGCTGTTAGATTCGTCTTAATTGAGAGATTGACACTGGTGGGTACATAAAATTGAAATAAATTAAAATGGGCGATTTTTAGCGCTATATTGTGTCTTCAAAAATTTTTTTTTCTCAAAACCTATCGAGTGGGGTATCATTGAATGGTATTCAAAAATGATTTGTAGGTTCCTTTCATCATTTTTCATTATAAGTAACAGTTTTAGATAAATAACCATTTAAGGTTGTTTTAAACAACCATTCTCGCTAATTTATTAACTCCCTTAATGTAATGACATTGCGAATTTTTTCGTCTAATAAAGAAGTCAATGAAATACTCACTATGGTCTCACGTATGGTGTCTTAGTAAACATTTTTTCCTTTACACGCATTTTGTTATATGCTTAGAGTGTTTGTTAACTATCCTCAAGTAGACTAAAACTTAGCTATTTGTATTTAAAAATTATAGTAGCAACAAGTATTTTGATGAATAAATAAATAAATAAATATAGAACTTAGTTAATTACAATACTGTAAATAGATTCAACATGTTATAGTTTATCGTATATTATGTAACGTAGATCTTAATTTTTGTAATACATGTCTGGCCTGGATGTTGATGACACTTTATAATATTTAACTAACCAAATTTTGTACTTTCTTTGTATGTGAATTTGTAAATTCTTTTGAGAAAATAAATGTCTTTAACCGAAATGAGTCCTAACTAAAAAATGTAAAATAAAAAAAATGTAAAAAAAAAATAAACAAGCCCAGTATTACTTTTAACAACATTCTAAAATACTGGGCTTGTTTTTTTCCTTTTAGTTTATTTTACGCAGTCGGGTTTTTTTGTTTTTTTTTATTATAAGATAGCCTTTTCCCCTTTCTATAAAAACAAAATTTTTCAGGCCGGCCAGATTTAAAAAAAATCTTGCGTTAAAAATAGCAAATTGAGTAACATGTTTGGATATGGATATAATTTTCTTTTTCTTTTTGTTTTATTTTTAGTTTGTGATTTCTAGTAGTTTAAGTCAGTGTATGAGAAGGGAGAACAGCCTCGCACTGGTTATTCTTCGAAACCATAATATGTTATTTTGATTCAATTATCGCTTGCTTCAGTAAAGGAAACTTCGTGAGCAAATCTGCATTCCTTGGAGTTCTCCATAATGTTCTCAACCGTATGTGAAATTAGCGAACACACGTGGCTGAAATGTTTACTTATCCCTCTCATTCTCAGTATTACCCTGATCCTAATAGGGGGACATCTATGGGCTGTACTTATGATGGTAATTTGTTTTGTTATTTCCTTTTACAGCTTAACATTCTTACTTCCTAGTAGTAAATTAACTGTCGGATTTAAAGGAAATTTTGTAGAGCAAGAGTCAAGCATTAACTCATAATAATTAAATAAAAATATGTTACTTACGAAGCCCAGTTTTTTAGAGCAAACATGTTAAACATGCAGGATTTAATGTAAGTTTGGGGTGCCGTAGTAGTTGGGATATTTAATTTATTTTACATTCGTATTCTTACTTGTTTTTAAGAGAATTGTTGCACCTTATATGCGCTAACCCCTTGACCAATCTGTACTGGAGTAGCGCGCTGGAGTATGCTATAGACTCTGTGCTTAGTCGTTGACCATTATTATATTGAAGATTAGATCGAATATGCCCTACCAATATAATTACCTAAAGTTTTTTGACTGAACATACCAGGGTTCCCAAAAGGAAGTGAGCTTTCGGGTTGAGATGATTATAATCAGTATTGTAGATGCCGAGCTCTCTCGTATGGTTGTTTAAATACAGTTGCGAATGCCACCTTGAGAATTGTTTTCCCAAGTATAGGGTACTTGGTCGTGATTTCGAAGTTTGTAGAGAGTGGAAAGCGGGATCAGTAATATTGTACATAAATAAAAACATTCAATTGTTTTAAAAATGTATTGCAGGTAAATGACATTTTAGACGGTTGTAATAAGTAGTACATCAATTTCAGGTTTCTGGTATAACAAACTGAATACGGCACTAAAGTCTTAAAAATCTAAATGGAGAACATAATAGGTACATTTTTGTATCATAAGCATCTATTAGTTTATGTTAGGAATTTTTAATATAAATATATATAATTCGGAATCGAACATAAATTATATAAAATGAAACTAATCTAAATTGAATAAATTACGATGTCGGGACGGCCGTCAGTCCATCGTTTCTTGACTTAGGTCGCACGTTCGGTTATCTACTTAGAAGGTACAGAAATGTTACTTTTTACCTACCACTATCATTAAATCAGGCTTAATCTACTTTTAAAAATATGGTACAATACGTTATCGGATTTCCTAAAGAGGTCATCCGAGCGGCGTAAAGTGAACGAATGAACGACGTGATCTTGATAACGAGACACGGCCACGGTCCCGGTGGCGACATCGGCGAAGGGGACAAGCTAGCGTATTCACTCGGTACATGCATTCGATACACACATTCCTCGTACTCTCATCCATCCTCAGTCATGCACGCTCTTCTGGTCGTCCCCGTCTCCGTGTCGTGCTTTCCGCACCTCTTGCCCGTACGTAGCAGTCGGCGCGGGAACGCTCGGATTTTATCATTAATAACCGCTATCGTCGTCTTATACTCTGATAATGGTGGACGTATCACACTGGCAAATTACGACGACCACTGGAGCTAGGACTCGACGGGGGTATTTATTCTAATGGAGTATACTACTATTGCAGACGTATGTTACGCCGACATGCTTATATCTACTCAGAAGTGCCTCTGGTGCGCACGCGAGAAACTAGCATCGTATACTTTGCAGAGAGACGAAGGAGCATTAGGGCCTGGAAGAAGTTCTGCAGCCTTGGCCGCCGCACGTCTTCGTTGCCAACTGCACGTCCACGCTGCGAGTACGACTAGTTGAGCTGCTAGGAAAGCTGCAGCCGCCAGCATTGCTCCAGCTGCGTTGACACAAGTTAAATCGGCCTCTCTTATGAACACCGAGTCCTCAGTGACGTTCTTCGCTCGTTGTTTGTCGAAGCCGAATTTATCAGTGATCTGTATCGTTTGTACGAGGAGCATGTCATCAGTAGGTGCCGCTGGAGTAGAACGCCTCTTCCTACGTCCGTAAGACATAACAGATCTTAGCTCATTTGGACCTCCGTCACACTGAACTGGCTCGCACGTAGGCATGCATGGTGTTACCAGAGCACGGAATTGAACGACTTCCGATGAAGGGAATTTGAAGGCATCGAAGTTTGATAACAGCATCTGCAAATAAATAGATTATTGTGTTAAGTTCTGTCATAGTATTTTATAAAACTATTTGAGAATCTGAAGAATCATCCTCGTATTTGTTGCGTTTAAATTCAATTTAATTAACAAAATCATATGTATTATATTACCTTGCCATTTGGTGTAGATTTGAATAGAGGACCCATAATGAAATGATCAGTGGGACAACCATCGCTATCGATGAGGGTAATTTCACTCGAGTCAACGCCATCCATTGCCACAAGTTCTCGAACAAATATTTCGAATGGCGAATTCTGGTCAATGATTTCGAATTTAAGAGCCTGAAAATTATTAAGGTAAACGTTAAATAGAGATTCGACTTTTTTGTCCAAAGTGAATATTATCGTAGAAAGTAAGTTATTTACCAAGGGATCACCAACTTCAGCGGAAGCAATTGTGTCGTCTCCATTTCTGTCCGTGATTCTCATAGCAACATTTGGTGAATCAACAATAACCTCCTCTGAGATTCCAGTCGCAATGTCGCCAACAATTCCTAAATCAACTTCATTAGCTACCGTCTTGTTTGTCAAGTCGTATTGACAAGTTACAGCTAGACCAAGGTCAGAGGATGTGACGATAGTATCGTGGTGCTGAATAACGACATCATTTAAATACCTGTGCACAAAAAGAAACAGAATGATTAACGGAATATAATTGTTTGTAAGCAATATTATTTAGAAATGTTAAATATACCTTCCAAGTCCATTTTGCTTAACATTACATTCGATATTGTTGTATCCCATGTGCAATTCGAATTCGAGACTTTGTTTAACGTCGGTAACACATGAGTTCGGGCTGCCCTTAGCGTATATCTTGCCATCAAACAGTTTCGAAGTCTGAATACGAGCGACCATGTCACCAGCACGGCAATCGATGGACACATTGTAGCACGACGAAAGTTCGTAAGTGGCGGCTTCAGGTACTTCCAAGTAAGGATCCTACAAATAAAATTTGTTGTTTAAGAAAGTAATTACAGAAATAACTATTTGAAATTAATACTGTAGATTGAAATTTAACCTGTATGTCCGCAAGCGTTGCTTTCGAATGATGAGAAAGACGACAAACATTATCTCCAGTGTCACCATGATCGTACGAGTGACACCGGAAAGGCGAGTTGAGACACAGTTCACGGCATTCTTCGACAGTCGGGACATCTTGGTATACCGAATCGACCGTTTTCAAAATGCGTCCACTCATTTTCTTGAATTCACACAATTTAGTCGGCTCCTCAACACAATTGTTTTCCAAGTAGTCGGTATCTGTAACAAATTAAAAACAAATTTAGATGTCGATCTTTTACGAGTAGGCAAAAGCACACCATAATTGTAGTAACTGTTTTTGTACCTTCGTTTGGTTGAAAAGCGTTGGTGCCCGCCAAAGTAATACGGTCCATGTTTGATAGAATGCAATCTCCGGTTTTGTTGTTGTAGTTGGCAGATCTGGAATAATGTTAAGCGTTTATTTAATAGTCTTTTCTTTTCATTTCACTGTGTGAACTTTCCCAAGATCTTCACACCATCATTGGGTGTTTTTGCGGTTCGGTATCTGTGTTGAGATCATAATATTAATGTAAATTATAATGTAATTTATGTAACTAGAAAATAAACCACGGTAGAAGAACATTTTTCGCGTAAGTCGGTAGTTATTAAGGGTAGTCTTAAGTTCCACGCAGAAAGCTGAATACAAAGGAAAGACTGATTAGTTTTTATACTACTTTTGTTAGAAAATGCAATTATTCTGACAGGTTTTACTGATAAAGGTTCAACAAACAGCGTCCAGCATATATTATAATACTTAATCCATCTATTAGCTGGAAGCAATTACCTTTATATCATACGTAATGCAAGCAATATCGCATGGATATGAACTGGTTTTATTGCCGGTTTGTTGTAACTTTGACCTGTATGCCCTTTTGTATTATTTTATAGTGACCACCCACACAAGAGCTATATTATCTCTGTTCATCTCGCTCAATATTTTCTCTTGATTTACAATCGGACCTGATCAGATGACCTTCTAACCTGGGGGAACACATTTTCATAAAGGAACGATTCGGCGGCGTCGATATTGTAAATCATGTTTAGATTACTAAATAAAACGTTTGTCTCTGGAATTGTGGGAATCAAGCGTTCTTTTACTATTTATGGCTAGCGTATTAAAATGATCCAATATATTTGTTATTTCTAAGATTCCTTTGATATTATTAAGACCTATGCCATGACTTTAACTTGTAAATATGAGTTGAAAGAATATTGTTGGACCATATGGCGTCACATGCATTTTTTGAGAGTTGTATAAAATACATATATTTAAGGCTGACTGACATTGACGAGTATGTAAAATATGCTGATGTATGTCTGTGTGCGTTAGAGCTCGATAGATTGCAACGCTTCATGGCATAATAATTGCATCAACTAAGAGCGATACTTAGGGTCGTTGTCGTTTTCTTATAGACGGTACGTAATTGATGATGTACAAGTAGAACTTCTACCATTGCTACTACCAGTTGTTCAATTATGTAGTAATGACGGAAGGATTATAATAAGATTTCAACCGTTTTTGTTGTAATAACAGCAATCACTACTCTTTATTTAGTGTAATCTAAAGATGAAGTAAATTGTAACGTATTAACTTCTAAATTGTTTACTCGTATTATTAAATAGTATATTTTATACGTTTAAAAGTATTGTGGTACAATGCCTTTTTAATGATATCGGCTAAATAGATGAAAACATTATTTAAACACATAGTGATTACATCAATCATCGTAATAAAAGCACTTGTTAACAACAGCATAGCTTGAGAATAGAGAAGTTCTACTGATAAAAATGTATCAAGAATTGAAAAAGCTTCAACTAAATACTTACCTACAGAAATTAATTCATCAAATGCAGTTTCTACACTACAAATAATTGGTACTACAATCAAAATTACTCACGGCTGTCTTTGGTGATTATAATAAATTAGCTAAACGTAATTTACTGTGTTCTCATGGGATTTAATGTTATGGAACTGCATGATTTTATAGATAGTAAACCTATACTATATCTTTTAATATGAATATCCACAACAAACTATAATAGTGAGGCTATCGGTGGGATGTAATGTAATAATAAACTATTTTCTGGATCAGATAACCTGCTAATACCAATTAAACGGGATGGCGTGGCGGTACAATAGTTTTATTAACGCTAGAAGCGAAGAACAATATGTGCTTTATCGGTTATTGTATCGTGAAAGTAGGAAGCGGTAGAACAGGGCGCTCCCACACCGTGGTGCACATCGTCGGATCGTCCGCTACGTCCGGGAAATATTTGCCAAATGTCGTGACTGGCGAAGATCGCGATGCGCCGCCCGGGGTGAGTCCGCAATCCGCCCGCCAGGCCCGCCAGCCTCAATGAAGATACGACGATTTGTACCGAACGGTACACGTGTCGAACGAACCTAGACCACGCGCATTCCACTCCGCAATCATTGTTCCTAGTGTTCCCACTACGCCAATTAATAAGGCTAAGTTGTGAAATGTAACACGCCACGCTAACAACCCTCGCTCTGACTCATTCCCGTAGAGTTATCTCACAATACGGACCTGTGTCCCACCGACTTAACATTACTTTCGTGAACTGTTTGTGTAAATTACACAAACACTTACAAATTCTCTTGTAGATATAGTGAATGCTTATTTGAGTTGCTTAATAATATGAATACTATTTTAATTAAATTTATAATTTTCAATCATCGAATTAAAAAAATTGTGACAAATTAGTGAATCTTCCACTTGCTTCTTTTTATCCGATTGCCAGGAAGGGTTATGGTTTTCTCGCGTATATTGAATGTATGTTGGTATGTATGTATGCATGTAATATTCTTTATTTACCTCATATCTTCCAAACCGCTGAACAGATTTACATAATATGTAATTAAGATATCGTTAGATTCGTCTTGATAACCCAAGTGTTCTTAGATTAGTGAAATAAAAAAAATATGGTGGCTGCGAAAAGCTATTGTTTGAAGTATTAAAAAACAAAATAAAATACTATAATATTATATAATATGGATATCAAATTAAAGAGCTATTATGAATTATTTAAACATTCTCATAAATATCAGGAAAATAAATTTATTTTATAATAAAATTAACAAGGAAAATTCCAAGTCCAGACTACTGATTTAATAACTGTCGTATCTAGGTCTGGACATGCAGACGTAGATATGCGCTATCGAATTGAAGCGTCAGTTCAACATGTACACTATTTATGTTAATGATATCAAAAACCGTACAAGGAAATAACACAATAGGACAGTCGTGTCTTGTTGCATTAGACGCCTGAGACGTAGGCCTTGCAATTGGCCTCCCTGCTTTGTATATAATGCTCGTTTGTAGAACTCAGATACGGAATGGCTACCCTACCAGGAAAACAGCGAGCACAGAGTGACTTATCCACCGAGGTGCCCGGCAAAGATGTGCCATGAAACTCCATATAGGGAATGAATGGTAGAGTTTGATCGACTTCGTTATCCAGCTTATAAGTTATTTATATCCGTCAACCCGTTTTGTATTTGACTCGTCGGTGGACACATTTAAGTCATGTTATACAGTTTATTGAAAAACAGGACCGCGTGAGCGGGTAGTTGCTGTTACACGGTATAATCGTTAATGTCCTACATTTTCGTTTTTTGTCATCATTTTGTTGTAAAGAATATAGCGATAGGGCGTATATTTTATGATGAAAATAAAAACATAACCATTACATTCTATTAGTTCGGACAAGATCCGATGATATTTTTTTTTTATTCTTACACGTTTAAATGTAAAGCTCTCTCGCATACACGGGGACTTCTGAAAGTTTTAACAAAAAATCAATTGGAATTTAAATTGCGATGAAGTGATAAAAGGGATGCATATAGAAATACAAGTTTCGTCTACTTATTTACTTAGGACGTTATTATCTGATCCCAGCGAAATTGTATTTATCGTCGTATCGGAATCGGTAGAGGGATTTTAATTGGCCCCTAATTAAATGCCTATTACGTGCTAATACGTTCTCTAAGAAATCTAGAAACTGTCTGAGGCATGCATCTTGATGGGATACATCCATATCGAGACTCGAGTCGGCATGCTTTGGAGCATCCTCGCCACTGAAATTGTACAAAGTTTTAATTACGACATTTGCATTTACATGTGGATTTACTATCAGATTCATTGTATATTGTTGAATATTTCGTTTTAAAATCAAATTCCCCCTTTGGTTGTAAGGATTTTTGTAACTGATTTTTTCTAATGTTACTGACTGACAATCGTGTTTAATATAAATTAGAATTGATGTAAGTATTTACAGCTAACTTTTTACTGCCTTCAATCAATTTCTATTATATATGTAAATGTACTCTGTAATTATTTTTTACAGCATGGTAATTATCTGAACCTATTCGAAGAACGAGTAATCTAGTTTTAAACATTACACTGAAATGCTTTTACGATACACAATATCATTATTACAATTGAATTGCTTCTACTAAAAAGATACGAATGTGAATTAGTGAAATTGTATCGCGGCCGTGGAACGTTATGTTAATAATGTCAGCATGATAATGCAAAATATATTGGCGAGAGCATTCGACGATATATCGAACACGAACTTAACTAGACTTCTCAACGCCTATTTCGACTTTTATTTTATTTTGTAATAAGATTGTAAAAAGTGTAGGATATTCAGTTGTAATGATATTTGCAATGTTCCGTTATGCCATTTGATACCGATGAGCTCGCAAATTGTACTATACTGCAAACGTGATGTTCAAAACTAATGCGGTTGATTCACCGGTTCCCTGCGTATTGAATTGAATCGGTTCCAGATACAACGCAACGTGCAATATAAATCTTTACTATAATTCGAGAGTGGCTGTATAAACTTCCTGCTTATGATATAAATGTTCTATGCGATATATGTATATACCTACAGACCTACACGCAATGTCACGCATTTATTTTTGCATTATCTAATTTTCGCAATGTTACGTGTAGGTAGGTAGGTGTAGTTAGTTAATCCTACCATGATATCAGTGAGATTGCCATTAACTGATTAAAGACACATTACATCTACAGATAATTAAAAGCTTGAAATTTCATAACATTTGGTTTTTCGCCCTAGTAAAATTCTTGTCCTTTCTTTATGCTTCTAAATGTTGAATTAAGTAAACAATGTTTACCTGCAAACGAATTCGTTCTCGCCGAGGCAAAGGTCTAAACACATTTGCCTCGATCCGACGGTATGCGTCTTCTTGCCCTTTCCCTTAAGGTGGTAGCCACGGACACGATCGAAGCACCACGCGCGTTCACACGGCCTCACTCCCAAACAGGACTTTTGGGCGTAGATCGTGAATACGGGGAACTGAGATTTGGTTAGAGCTCCTGCAAGAAATAGAATACTTGTTACTTGTAATGCATGATTATTTGTTTTGGTTACTATTCAACCAGTAGCAACTATATGGGATTGATCTCATCTCATGATTAGGAAGGATTGGAGAATGTTGTACCCCATTGCGGATGCGTATGCGGATTTGTGGAAGAATCAGGAATAAATCGGACTATCGTATGGCAAGTAGAGTCACTAATACCGACTAAACGACTGCTATTTAACGGAACCAACGGATTAACTTACCGTCCAGTCACTTAAATATAAAACTTTATTTATGAAGAATATAAAAATCTTAATAGCATCTTATTTACATGATAATACGTACGTGTTATACAGAACTCTATACAGACTCACATACAAAACTCTACAGAAAACTTTTTTAACAAATATTGTTCTCTTGGTGTGTAGGCAAAACTTGACAGATAAATAGTTTGTACTCATATTACACTTCCTCATTACTAACTTGACTCAAAAGCTTGTTATCTTTACAGAGATCACTCGCCTTTACCTCTTAATACTCGTAACACATGACGGCTATAACATTAATGAAAGTGATATAGCACGTGTTTATTATGTTCCGTTGATCCGCACCTATGTATGAGTATTGAATAGTAATCATGAGGTCAAAGCTTAGCCTACATAGTTAAATAAGACTTCAAGGCTAATTTTTTATCAGTAAAGATTTGAATAGTTAGCAGTCATTCCGTTATTGATATTTAAATTATGAGATGCAGTAAAAAATAGGAACGTCTCACTTATTTATACGCTCGGCGTCGGAATAACGAGAGCGTTATTATAATCATAGCATTGCCACCTGTAAAGCTGGGGGTAATGAACCGGTTTATATAGGTTTCCGTTCCACTTTTTTACGTGGTTTTATTAGTCTGCGGGTAACATACTTTTCATTTGTAGTCTAGAAAGTAATATTAGAATACAATAGATTATTTATTTATTTATTTATTTAATCATCGGAAATCCATCACAGGTTCAGATAATTAAAAAGGTGATTAATTATATGGTTCTAACCGGAGATTTTGATTTGATTCTAGGTCTCAGAATAATTTGATGAAATGATATTTTCTATACTAAATAGATTATTATCAAAAACACCATTCGAAAGTGTTAAGAATCACTTCTAAAAGTGTCTTCCAGAGATGGTTTGCAGTGAAAGACAGTCAAGAACCTGCCAAGGATTCCTCTACTCATAAATGGCGTATCTGCAAGTTATTTTCCTGCAATGATATTGCTTCAATAAATTTCGAGGGCCTTAAGTTCACGTTTTGCATTGAGATTACAACTATTGGTTATGAATAGATATATGAATTCAGTGCTTACCAGGTAGTTGATCAGCATCGGAGCTGAAGAGCACACATAGTCCTGTTTCGTAATTGACCGCCCGGCAGGTGTCGTTGGCCTGGCACTGCTCGAGGCAGTCGGTCAACATCAGAGTGCCGGGGATGTCGTCTAGAATGTGCGACGGTGCCGAGAACACGTATCTGATAACATTTTTGCAACATTAATATCAAAACGTTAATTTTATATCGGATTGGTTTTTTACTTGTAGTGTTTTTATGACACTTATGGCTCTTTATGACTTTAACGAAATTATTTAACACTTTATTGTTAAATTTACAAATTCAGAACTAAAACGAGATAAAGACTTTTTCAAATGTATTACACATCAGAACCACATTAGATTGTAGCCAAAGATAATAGTAATTCTAGATCCAATACTAGGAAATAAATTTTCTGATGCGAAATTGTCGCTATCATTTATCAATTTAGCTTAGACACAATAAACTTATTAAACACGGTCTTTACTGGCGGATATTACTTGCGGAGAAAAGTGTTGTGTTGTTAATTTCTGAGTAAGTAGAAAGTAGTTCCAATTTTGAAATTGTAACACGCTGTCAATCATAGAGCTTTATACATCTTTTGCATTATTGAATAATTCAGAAGTTTTAGAAAAATATTGAAGTTAATTGCAATTTTATTTACCCTGTCACAAGTTCAAATCCAATCATCTCTGGATCACATTCTTCAAGCGAGTTAGCGGGTGCTGACGGGGCGGAAATTCCGCTTGGAGCAGATGGTGGGATCCCACCCGATGCTGTTTCTGGGACAGGATCAGCTGCAGGTGCCTCTTCAGGAGCCTCCTCGGGTGTCTCTTCCGGTGCAGATTTGACGGGTGGAGGTGCTCCAGGATTCTTATACTCCTGAGGAGCAGCCACTACTGTTGGTTCCGCTGGAGCTGTTTCCACAGCTAAATTGTCTTGTGGTGGCGCTTCCGCTGCTGATCTCAATGTCCCCTCGAATTTCTTCGCAGCTTCTACTGCATAGACCATCACCACTAAACTTAATAAAATCCGCATCGTGCTATGTATTGACGACCGTGGCATCATTTGTTATCTGCAACAATTGAAAAACACTTATTAATATAAATCTCGATATTCAAAAAACGGTCCTGAAAATAATTGTAAGAGTTCCCTACGACTTATTTCCTCGAACATAAACTTGCAATTATAAAATGTAAATACTTAAATGTGATCTCTGTTAAGACATTTACATTAATACGGCTCCTCATACTGCCCTTTGACTTTTAAGATGAGCATTACAAATTCTACGAAATGCATTACTCAGTTTAACCCATACCATAACTTTGTTTTTAACAAGGCTGCATTATCATAATGCATTCACGTTTAAATAGCTTGTCATGTTTGTTTAAACTTGAATCAATCGAAATGGCGTATAATTTTTTGTACGCTTAATCATCTTAAAAATGATAATTGAACCATGTCCTAACCTCATCAAGTTTGATTTCCGAGAAAAAGCTTCTCAATCAAATCGTGTTAGTTCGTAAATGGTTTTTTGTTGATAGTGGCAACAATATAGCCGCGGATGTAGCCGCTGTATTACGTTACGCTCACGTTTCATACACAATGTTTGTAACGGTCCACTTCTCATCGCGACGTCCACTTCGCATCCAACGGAATTACTTACACAGATTTTATTGTTAAAATATATTGCCAGTGCGCCCAAGGCACCAAGTTCACTAACAAACTGTATATTGTTATCGTGGAACGACGTCTATCAAATACTCATTAGCATGTTTTTGTAACAACGTTTTTGCATCCTACAAAGTTTTGAATAAATACTCAGTGTTCTTAAATTTTATCAAAAAGCGGAAGTTTAGTGTTGAGTTATTTACCGTAATATTTAAGAAATGGTAACGGTTTAACGTTTTATTTAAATTAAAAAAAAAAACAAAAGTTTGCCGTTGTAATCATTTGGTAGGTTCGATATGATTTTAGTAGACATCAGAGAAGTATCAAGCATGCAAATGATTGTAAGCATTTACGATCCCGGAAATACTTTAAGTTGTGGTTGTTTTTCTAATACCTATACCTCTGTAAAGGTACTATGGGTACTCAAAGCACTATAAATTGAGGGAAAGTTTAAGACTTGAGGACCAGTGCAGTCCTCCAAAGAAACAGAGCTGATTCACATGAAACCCAGCAGATTCTGTATTCGCTAAATGTTCCAGATAATTATTTACAAAGTAGAAGACTAGATACTATATAAGGAAGTATCATTAAAATTCTCACCTTAACTTGTTGAAGGACGCAAATATACATAGGATATTTATATAGGTATACTAAGAACAGACAATTAAATCTTTTGAAGTATATGAAAAGGGAAAGCAGCAACGTTAAAGGAATGGTTTCATTTCATGCAGCACGTTGCTGGTTTAAAAGTATTTCAGTGTTCCCTAGAGAAAATAAATTATACGTTTATAAACGTCTTGCTTCACAAAGGCGGTACTTTTTCGGTCAGTAATAGTTAAATTGATTGTCATTGACTGTATTGTTCGGCTCAAATAAAATGAAGTTGTTCGCCTGGCCGGAGCTCTAATAAAACTTAAATTGAATAGAACAGTTTTTTGAAAATAATTTTTAATCTTATTTTACAGCGCTTCTTATAATAGTTTTTTTTAATAAATTTTAATTGCAAATTCATTTAAAATATTTTACATCGTAAATGCTTTCTATTTTAATCGTCCTCTTCACAGGTCAGGATATAATGGAGCTCAATAGATACCATTTTGCTCAAGTGATAATGAAGTTATTTGTGTACTCGTACTATACTGTGAAATAAACATTAAAGTAAATAAAATTAGACGTCGCTGACGCTTATGATACAAAATAACTGGTGTTAAAACACTACATCACAGCCTCAAGTGCTTACCAATAGGTTAGGCTGCTTCGGGCTGTATCTGACCTACAGGTAATGGAACCGTAAAATTGGTCGCGGATTAACCACATATATTTTCGTCCATTCTCGCGCATCGAATAAGTTATTTACAATATTGGTTGTAGTCTACTTTGATACAGGACATGTTTATCGCATCACACAATTTGTCACCGAGATGCCCCGTTCACAATAACATAATGGCCGGTGTAGAAAGGTCGTGTACCAGAAACATTTCATCGCTAAGTGGGACGCCACCTGTACCGTGATATTTGCAACAATACATTTACCAAACGGATGCGATAAAGTGCAGATTTTGAATTGATAATCTCCCTCTCACATTCCTAAAACAGTTCGTTTTGACCTGTGCGGAATGTCCATAATGTTTATCAATTGGATACGAGGGTATTTCGACGGTCCTTACGTACTCGTACATGTCAAAAACCGAAGTTTACAGGAGAGCTAAATTAAGGTTCAAACCGCTCTAGAAATAATTGTCTGTTATTTTTTTTTCTATTCTTTGTATACTATACTTGTTCTCTTATACGACTTGTATATCTAGTAAAATACGTTATACTCAAATAAAAATCTTACATAAGTATGAGCGTATGGACAATCTTATACGTAGACTTATACGTAGGGACGATTTATATGTAATTCAAAGGATTGATGTGATTTAAAGCGCCATTCTAAGTTATCTAATACACTTGAAAAAGGCCATATAAGGTTTTTTACTGCTATTGTATTTTCATGGATATCAGTGGTAGTGTGAATGTGCAGGCACGTTCAACTCGCCCCAAGCACCGATCAGATGGGGTCAGCGCTTTCAATGAGCCGGATGCCTCCAACCTGCTATTTACGTTTCACCATACCAGTACTCGTTGGCACACTATGGATATCGTATTTGATTTCTTGTACGTGTAGATCCTGATACGCCTTATTGTAAATCGATGCTCGTATCATAAATCGATATTTACTCGGAACCACCGCCTTTGCATGTTGTACTACACAATATAATCGGGCTTACATTATTAAAATTATCTCTTACCCTCTATCGAATATCGTCGTGTATTGTGTTTTCTATTCATTTACAGAACAGCGATTATTTGAATAGTAGGACAGCATTATATTAATCCATTTTTATTAAATGAACTTGAAGAAAGGTCAGGTCAAGAGTACCCTAAACCGAAGAGCATGTATGCAGGGAATAATGAAAGTAGACGAAGCGAAACAAGTATGTAAGGATCGTAGCAAGTGGAAAGAAGTGGTCTCTGCCTACCCCTACGGGAAAGAGGCGTGATTATATGTATGTATGTATGTATGTATGTATTTTTATTAAATTGCAAACTATTAGAAACAGTAAATGCACTATGACTATTCAATAATATTTCTTCCCACCTCCCGTAGTCTCTAAACATTGTAATAGTCATGACCCGGGAATATAGCGGTAATGGTCTCAGGTTCAGATATATTCATTAGAGGGTAATAATTTAACAAACTGTTAAAGATATTTACAGCTTGAATTACCGCACGGAATGAACTAGCGCTATTCGTCAGAGCACAACGGGGAGGCTGAACAGCTCAATCCATGCCGTAAAGTATTAGGCGTGTCTAAATACGAACATTAGCATCGACAGGAGTTACGTGTATTCCGTTTGTATTTACATTGAATGAAATTGTAATTTGTTGTTCGGCGGCTAATGGGCGCGGCGATTTCTTTACGTGCCGACGTGACGAGATACTGGCGATCCGCCCTTACAAGGATGTCGATGGTCAAGCGTTAGTGTTATTCAGTGGCTCCGTTTCAACAACAAAACTTACCAAGTATTTTATACTTGATGTGAATAGGGATATTCGATGTAAGTATGCAAGTGTAAACGTAAAATATCCCACATTCAACCGTTTTCAAGATGTCCCTCATGAGGTCAGTGGGTTGATCACGATCGGACCGTCTCGTGCAGGGCGATTTACATTAATGAGAGATTCATTCAAGCGATTTCTACTGTTCCGATCGGTACTGTTTACTATACCGTAAAACATCGTAAATACTTGTTTTAAGATCTTTCTTATAATGTTTAATTAAGCGCCGGTAATGAAAACTGCTTTTACAGTGTAACTTAAACATCCCATCGTTATTATCTTTTACACTCCGAGGCATCTTTAATTATTATTATTGCGAGCAAATATATAGGTGTTTTAGTGTTTGTTCATTGACTTGTTCACTTACATTAATAATATTGAAGTAATAGGTATTTGCGTTCAAAATGTGCAATGAAATTCACATAAAATTTTATTCGTTCTGGGAACGATGGCACTATTCTAAACATACAAGACGTTTTATCTTTCTAATACTGTTTTGAAAAGGAATTTTCATAAGTGAGAAGATTATACTGTCGTAGGCCTATAATAATAATTTATGAGTGTTTTTGTATTTTACAAACGTATAGCAATCTTTGCAAGTAAAAGACCAGTATAATCTGTTTAACTAAAAATAGATGCTTTTGACGCTGCTCTCTATTCTTATCCCTTCAGGCCAATATTCAAGATACATAGATGTAGGCACATTCCGACGGGCAGGTGAACTTGACAGAGCTTCATTATGTACACTTGTTTCAACGAAGAACACATTTGCCATATTTTTTAACTCCTCCTTAACCTTGAAGTAAAAAATTAAGTTGAATATGTGTAAAGTGTAATAAATAAATAAAATAAATAAGATGTTTACAATGTATGAGTTATAGTAAGTAGTAAAAAGTACCTACGTAATTTTCATCTGTTAAGAAATATAAAATGGTTATAACATACTTTATTTGAGTTCCTTGCTTCAAATAGAAGATGGAACAAGTGATGCCAAGTAATTGCTGGTAACCTAAGTAGTTTAGTAATAAAAAGTTCCACAACAATAGGATGCAGGAAAAGTATGCTGCTCTTACTAGCCCTACTATAAACAAAAGCACGAACCTGCAATTTGACCTATACTACCTACATCAAGGTACCGCGGATAAGATCTATACAATAAGTGTAATTTGAAGACATCGTTGTTCTGTTCCAACTGATTTTTGTGAGAAAAATCAGTAGATCGTGGTTGAAATGACTCTACTAATGATCGGTACAGTGTAAAACGTGAGATCTCAAAGTACTAACGCGTAAGTCCGGCTAGTTTTCTCCGCGATTAATCATGCTAACTCAATGAGGGACTTGCACATAAATCCTATAATTTCGTAGTATTGTTCACGGCGGGTTGCCCTCGGTGCCTTTATCGGAACTAGGTTTTCGGTGCAGTCACTACATCCGCTTCTTTCCCAGCTTTCTTTAAAATAATTTTGCATTTTCTGCAGTAACAACATTGTTTTTGCTGATGAAATCAACAATTTCAAGAGTGTTAATTATTATTGTAAAGTTTTCATGTAACTTGATAGTAAAGATGTATCTACGAGTATAATAAGATCAAAATTATCTTAATTTACTCATTTTAATTAACTTTTGTGACTAACTTCTCTCTATTAAGTTATTTGCAAATTATACTTGACTAAATATGCTTATAAAATATCTCATTTGCAATTATGTGTTAGTACTATTTTCTTATTACATAAGAATACAAAATGTCATTACTCCTAAGGGTTTGCAAAGAAGGGTATGGTCGGTAAGAATGGTTGCGGTCGCTACTGCATTATCGGCTACGACATCGCAATTTGTTTCTATTTCTGTCCACTTCACCCTTTGTGGTCCTCTCCACAATTACACCAATTTTTTCTTCACTTTTGATTACTTTCTAGGTACATCCATTACACCTTATGTTCAGTTATTTTTTATAAACTAATGATACCGCCGCCTCAATTTACCATTTACTATTGTAATTTTATGCAAAAGGATTTTACACTTCGTTGTAATAAAGTATTCAAACGCTGGTGCTGTCAGCTGTACCAGGGCGAACTATGTTTCCTTTAAATTTATTAGAATGCCGTTTTAGGATTATAGTTTACCGGTACAGATGTAAATACTGGCAATATCTAAATTTATGTCAGGCTTAATAATGCTTTAAGGTGATAACGGTACGGTGATAACTTACTCATTTTAATTTTAATTGCCGTAATACTCTAAAACGTTTCCTTAGTCTATGGCTATGAACTCAATACATGCATAATTTTATTAATTCTCATGTATTTAATGGTAACCTTACATTTATAATAATACTTTGGGATTGTAGAGACGCTACTTTCTATTGCTCCTTTCTCAGCTCCTGAGCGCTACATCTTTAGTAATATCATACTTTGAAGTAAATTCCGCGATACATTTCAGATTACAGATTAAAATAGACTTTATCATACGTCTATTGTACGCTTGTGAAAAGCCTCAGTATATTGTAGTACGAGTAAATTATTGTGCGCTTTACAAACTTCGGTGTCAATGGGTATATTTCCGCAGCCACGTGGGATTTAATTTATCATTTGTACTGTGCTTCCATTTATTTCTTTGACATCATTGATATTTGCCATTAAATGTTACTTTATCGTAGATGTAGGCTTAGGCAAGCCCGTAAATTTCACCTAATACTGGTTTGCGTCCTGTCGTATCCATGTAGGGTCGCAGTCCCATTGACACCTGTTCGGCGGCTTAGCGCGACCGGTTCAATGCGTTTCCTCACAAAGAAATTGCTACTAGCATTCTACGAACGCTGAATTCCATACCTCACCATTATTTAATATACATAGTAAGCTGCGTGAGGCAAAATTACTTAATCTTAACATAATTTATCTAGCGCCGTGCTGAGCTCTGACGCATTTTGATTTTTGCGCAATAGAATACCCAAAGTGATCGTGCGATTATAAAGTAAGTAGCATAAATAATAATGCCGAGTATCGACTAGAATTTCTATTCACTTTAAAGAAAATAAAGCACAAGGTGTAATGATATAAACGACAGCTGCGCGCCGCTGGCATAGGCCGTGTGTTGCACTGAAGATGATGCATTTATTTCTATACAATGAAATCATTTAATAAGATGGAATTCTAAAATAACTTGTGGGTTTTCTTGTTCTTGAATAATAAGTAAGTATCTACATAGTGAATAATGAAGAATAAATTTATCACCACACTAGGAGAGGACTAGTTTTTAAATGCTTGTACTGACAGCACCTTAGCCAAAAAACGCTGTCGCAATTTTATGGTGGTAATTGTTTTTGCATTATACATGTTACAGTTTTAGTAAGATTATTTTGTAACATAGTTGATAATTTTTTTATAAAATAAACAAACAACAAAAATTAGAGAAAGTTAGTATGTCACAGGTAATTATTTCACTGAATTAACAAAATTTTAAATTCAATTTCATGCCACTTTCTCCGTCGTCGATAAAATTGACTACCACCTACTTACTTAACGCAACCTAAAAATCCATATGTTTGCGTATGTTTCTCTTTTACTCTCCGGAAATAAATATTAATGACCGACGCCGATTGGGCCAGAAATCAATTCGTTTTGTAGATAACATAAATGTTAACTTATTTCTCTCCCACAATCACTACATATTTTACTCTTTCTCGTCCCAATAAATTTCTGTTTTAATAACCTCGAATGCTAGACTAATTCTTTGGATTGCATGAAACGAATTTGAATATTTGAATTGTGTTGTAGCAATATTTTTATGTAGTAACGTATAATATTTTTGTAGTACCTAATTGAAAATAATAAAATTAGTCTGATATGCGCGTTGCGTACCGTAACAGCATGTCACATACTAGGTGAGTGTCAGAATGATTAAATTGCAAAGCGGAAGGACGCCTTAGGCATGTCAATTGCAGCTAACGTATATGAGCAGTCCAGTAGAATGTATCACAGTTGTGAGTTGTGAGCCATATTTAACGACACTGAAGTATTAGGTTAGGTTAGGGCTATGTCACGGGCAACGGCCAACTATAATTTATTCATAGTGACAAAAAAACGATTATTATTCTTCCATCTGGGGAACTACTCCTATAAATGACTTTTAAGTATAACCATTCAAAAAATCAAATAAATATTTGACTTAAAGGAACATAGGGTATTAATATCAGTTTAATATGGTCATATTGTGACGAGGAAATTTTCCTTAAAGCAAATACAACATGCGTGTCTCCGCTGACCTTAATGTGAAAGGTGGTCTAGACGGAGCATGCAGTAAACGCTTTTACAATTTAAAGCTTTTTGCAACGGTCCATCATCGTGAGCATACATACGTGCGATTACAACCTAATAATTCACATATTTTCGCAATAAATTTTATCGCGTAAAAATTTTTTAATTTTTTTTTTCAAAATTATATTTTTTAACAGTGGAAAAGTACTGAAACTTTTAAAATTTTTATGAACCAAAATTACCCTCGGAGTCCTAGTAAACTATTAAATAATTAAAAAAACATACTATATTTATCACAAAACCTGAAACATAATTGCACGATATCACATATTATAATAATAATTATAATATGTACTAGATACAAATGGCATTGTAATTGTAACATATACGGATATATCACATGATTTGTAAATGATGTGCTTTATACAGTCACCCGATGGTCATAATATACGGTGACACTTTTACTACGGTAACTTTTTGACCTATGGTAGGTCAACTCTCAAGCTGTCTGCACCCTATGGTTTATCTGCTACTAACGGGACACCCTGTATAACATTATAAAAAATTGAAATTTTCCAATTAGAATTATGGATAGATTCCCCGATTTTTTCAAAGTAGGTTGTCGAATTCCTATTACGCAAATGACACGGTACGCTTGGTTGGCGGGCGTCTTTGCGGCTTCGGCCGTGCTGTAACGGCATCATCAATCATCCGTAATTTGATTTCTATGCTCAATTATTGCGTTCGCAGAGGTCGCGCCGTCCGCACACTATTTCCCTGTGCCTATACTCACTGTTTTGATGATGCATGCCCTTATATCGATTTTGTTGTAACGACGCAGCTGATCAATCAAATTGGCTCATGTCCGCGGTTGTAACAAAATATAGCGAAAAGCACGCTGAATCTAATAGATATCGACATGTAGGCAACCCTACCGCATCAAGTTCGATGTTGCCTTTTTTTGTTTTTGAAAATGTTAACTATATTTTAATTGTATTATTGTATTGTAACTACTTAAGCTAAAAATAAAAATTGTCGAATATTTTTACGTTATTGCAAGATGCACAAAAGCTCATATTATAGCGATTTGATACATCTACAGAAATTGATGAATGGTCGTGATAGCAAAATAGTACAGGCAATACTGGATATAATCGCTGTCCAATAGTAAATTATTCGCATTGAGGCACGTGACGTTTGTCACGAAGCCTATTGTTGGATTAACAGTAATTCATGTTTGTCACTACCAGTCGTGCGACATGATATCCAAAGAATCAGAATTCCAGCTAAAGTTCATGAGTCGTTACTTTGCGAACTTTGCCATTTCAGCCGCATAAACACTTGATAAACGGCTCCTGTGCCCCTTTCTTGGCTTGTATAGAAAGCGACCTCGTCTGTGAATTCCTGTTAAAGAAAGAAACGAATGCTTCCAGTATTCACATGTTGAATATTGGATTTTACGGTAACATTGGAATAGAAGCATAAAGTAATGTATGTATTTAACTTCAACATTCTGTAATCAACAAGTTTGTATAACAGTTTTTTAAGGACCGTGACATTCAGTAGGCGCTAGATGTATCTAATATTCACAAGTGTCATGATAACACCGGGGCACGCGCGCCTGTCACGATCATAGCCCCGGGTGAGGTCTGCCGCAAACGTACTCGTATCATAGTCATCTAAAGTGTCTGATAATCTATGCCCCGTCGTCAAATAACATCATCATCGACATCTGGACGGTAGATGGGTAAGGGTAATGCAAATATGCCCGCGCCGTTATCTTTATATTGACTTCCTTAATTCCTTTATATTGGCAATAATATTTTGAATGTTAATATTGTTACTGCTCTTATTAGGAAGCTTCTTTTAATATAGCGTGTGTCTGTACGAAGGTCCCAATTTGAACAATATGAATCGAGTTTACAGTTAGCGACAGCCGACAGCACATTACAAATTTGCCCAGTTTCTTAATATTCTTGATAATAAATTGAATGACTAATAGAATCGATTCTTAAATTTTGAAGCCTCGAACCATGAAAAATGTCAAGCGTCAAAATTGGTTGAGGTATCGTGAAAAATTAGAAAATTATTATACAATTTGGTAATTTATTTTGAAACGCACGAAGTTTTGCGCCATTAGAACGGAATACCTAACTCATTGAAATTGTCTGAAAGCTTAATGATAAAATGACAGAAATGTTTGACTGTAATGTAATCTTTGTATAGCTAAGTGTGTTTGATAAATATTATTCTATTATTTTAATTTTAGTGGGTTACATGTTTAAAGCAATACAATTATATTTAAACAAGGAATCAGCCACGAAGAATAATGTAATATGATATGGTTCAAATAAAACAGTTCACGAAGATACCACAATGTGGAATGCGTGTTTTGCGTATAGGTAATGCACTGGCTGTTATTAAATCCTACAGACCAGAACATATCAGCGCATATAATCTGATTCATTGCGGGAACAGTAATTGTGGCGATGATACCAACTTGATACCGCAGGGAATTCTTAACTCAAAGCCACTCTCTTGTCGATATTAGGTTAAACAGCTGGTCGGTTGTATCACTTGTTGGCTTCCTCATCAATCATCGTTTCGTCACAAACTGACGGATGCTATTCTTACAACAACGAGAACACATGTATTACTTAACCACATAGGGGACCTCACTAACGATGAGTTAACGACATGCAGGCCGACCTTGCTAATGCCGCAAACAGTATTTGAGTGACATGTACTGGCACAGTAACTATGCACGTGATATTCTCGAAGCTCGAATTATATATTGAAACTGTCAATTTTAACAAAATATTGTTTACGTTTGGACCTGGTTTATAAAATTATTTCTCACAGTTAAACGATTATGTTGCTTACCTACTTAGTAGTGTACTTCCCAAATAGAAAGTCCTAAGTTGGATTCCCTATCAAGACCGAAATCTTTATACCTGATAAACTCTCTTGTGACTCTGAATCTTGGTTTTTTGTGACGCCCTGATCATAAATGTCCGCTCAATTATGGTGTGTGATTGTATTTAGTATTTAGCTAGTCTTTGTGCAATATACGTATTTTCGTTTAAAACACATCTAAAATAGAGGGCTTTATCTGTAAAATATAATAGTGCGGATGCTGCATGTAACTGTCCAGCGAAGTGGTGCAGTAACGGTAGGCGCAGCGTTGCGCACGAGCGATCACCGGTTCCCCCGCGTTCCCTGCACGCAGCAAATCAAATTTCGTCACCAACTTCCTCTTTTTTATCAAAATATAGGTAGGAGTACGACCCCAATTGTTCCATAGCCGAACTGCAATTGAGCGCTTTAAATAATACGGTTAGTTACGTAGCTACTTCCACCGAAGGCCTGGGAAATGATTGTGTATGCAAATAGTAAAAAAGTACAAATTGCACAGTACCGCTACATACCATTAGACGGCTGTATCGTTAACGTCTGAATTTAAGTTGTAAAGTTTATTACGCAATCCACTTCGATGTAATTGCACTCAATTACTAAGGTTCATAAAGCGTAACTTCAAATAAATCTCCAATTAACTACTGTTGCCATTATCTTCTGCTTTTTCCCAATGATTTTGCATTTAGTTTTATAATTATCTATGAATAAAATTAAAGAAGGAATGGTTAGGAATGTAGCTTTGTGTATTTTTTCTACCGAGATTAAACCAAACACTCTCGGCAAAAAAGTTCAGCGTTATCTTAATACTACTTAAAATAAAAATCCAATTTCGCCTCGGGAATCTTAAGAACTCTACGAACTGGATAAAAATATTTGAAGCGGACCTGAAAGAGTAAGCTTAATGTTAATGAAATAGATCGAATCCAAAACAAACAAAATCTTTGGCCCAATAGTTAGTGTATGTTGCCTAGGTATGCATACAATGAACTCAAAGTTCAATGACCTACTGGTCATATATTTTATTTACTCAATGCGAATATTTGTAGTAACAAATAGTACAGTAGTTTTGTTTTAGATGCAGTGCAGAACCATCCATAATCAAAACTGTAGAAATATACGAACATGCACTTCAATTCTTACATATCTATAAAATACGTCACTTTCAATCTTATAAACTTCCAGCCTATAGTATAACTATGTGTTTATATATAAATCCAAGCAGCATAAAATATAAATTCTCTCCTTCAATGTAACATTGTTTTCATCAAACTGTAGGTGGTCGATCTCGTCTACACAATTTCAGTCGCCAGAATAGACAAAGGGCCATTCAAAGGATGTCATAAACTACGTTTGAGTTTCCACCGAGACTTACTTGACACGTACCGATTGTCCACTTCGTTAGCTAAAAATCGTACCGCCTTACTCCTATGTTTCGCACTTGCAAACAGATGAAATCTGGTTTATCTGCGTAAGGCACCTCGTCGAAACCCACGCTCGTAAATCGGATCTTGTCTAGTCAGCCTGGTGATACATCCCTCGATACCGGATGAAATATGGACAAACGAAACAGGCCAATCTTGAGTTATGATTGTGATAGTAACGTACGCACTCGACGTAAGCAATTGAGTGTCCGCATAGCAATTACTAAGTCTATTAGCATTTGCAAAACACAGACGGAATGACATATCGATGTGAAAATGAACTCCAATGGAAATGGTGTTCGCGATGTCATCTCATCTCGCATATACCTACAACTGTTGACCGCAAGGAATCTACCGGCCACCGTAATGACGGCCACTCGTACGTGATAGATACGATTTACAGGTTCGTTTCAATCTTCCGCATCCGTGGCTGTACCAGCTGTAAATTGCATTGCGGCTTACTGGTGTCCATAGGAAACGAATTAACGACATTAGATGTTTTACGACGAGTAACACGCTATGTGTTGTGGTGTATGAATTGTTGTCGCTTTTTGTGTCTGTTTGAATCGATTCAAGTGTATTGTAATTAGCAGCCTGCTAATAACACCTTTTTATACATAAATGGTTTTTTGCAGGACAGCTACTATTTCCTATAGGTACTCCGTTACGCGTATGAAACTCACTTTATTTAAGTAATAAAGCTAAAGTACTTTCATGCAAGTAATACATAAACTACTGCCTATTACAACACCGGGAACAGTTATTAATAGATTATAATCTTCGGCGATCATTACACAACATCTTCCTATCTTCGGGAGAGCATTTATCAATCGTAAATATTTCGCTGTTAGCAACAATTTTATCGCTATTGGATGATAAACAGTTATATTAATGCAAGAGTGTTTAGGTAGCTTTTAAATATGTATTGACTGTGGATTTAATTGATATTTAATCATTATTAAAGCATTTACGTCCAGTATGACTCTGACACAAGTAATGAAATACAAAATTACATAAACATGTCCATCCTAATTGGCATCTATGCCATAGATTATCCTGTATTAGTGAGCGTATCACCGGTTTGGACTAACGGCTCACGACCAAGTTATTATCCAAAGTAGCCGTAAAATGCAAGCCCGACATTGTGACACTAAAGAGATTTTAATCTGACCACTATTCGCATATGTATTCGCGTTTGTGGCTACAATAATAAGCAGCAAGATATTATATCAGACTAAAATTTTGCCACAACATGACTGCATAATGTTGTATATTAGATAGTTTCAGATAGTAGAATATCCTGTAACTACATTAAAGCGTGTATACAAGTTATATCAAATAAAACCAAGTCACAGCACAGCTCGTAGAATGCTTGTCAGTATCTTTGTACAAAGCAGGTATTTAAGGACGACTTGTATATCGTTGGCGTTAGTCGTAAACAATAGTAGTTAGAACATAAATAGTGTAAATATATATTTATTTGAAAGGCGATTCTGAGAGGGCGGGCGGAGTGGCCAGCGGCGCGCACGAACCCGCCTCCGCCTACCGCTCACGCGGGTATTGTTTTGCTGTATTGCCGCCCGAGCTCTCTCCTATCCTACTGTTATAAGCGCCGCCAATTATAACGCAGTCGTGTATAGAAACACTTTAAATCGATCACACTAAAATTGTGTTTTGATTTTGCTTTATGGTTTGCGACACCAATCCGAGAGAATTTTACATCTTTTAAATTTTTTAGCTACGATGATGGTCATTTAACATCTACAAAACAGTGTTTGAATGAAATTCAGTTTTCCTTCGTTACAAAATATTGGCACTTGCTTAACGTATAACTTATTCATGTTAAGCACTGTTTAAAATAAAACTAGTCGTAACATACAGATAGGCTTGTCTTATTATTATTCCGACTATAAACAAGATTCCCAAGATTCTCTTGAGTTCGTACTCCGTTAGAGCAGCGATGTCAACGGTCCACCGTTTTTCACACACCATGCAAATGCTTGACGCAGACCTGCGGGCCATCTTCATCACATTAAGCTAATATGTAATTGATTGGCTTCGCGGTGCCCAGGAGCGACACACTCCTGTGCCATTGATGTAAAAACACTAATGATATAACGGTGTAGTCTGTCTTCCGGCAGAACACGCTGGCTCTTGCATTAATTTTTTGACTTTTGATATATTGAGCGATCATTTTCAAGTGACAGCTCTCCGCCATCCAAATACCGAATTTGTACCGCTGCATTCTTTAAGAGACAATGTCGATAAACGATCTCCTAGTCCAAACTTTAAACATCGGAATGAAAACACTGTCATAATGAATGATATTAAGTAAAGTAGGTTGTTATTGGTACAATAAACCGTTAATGCATTACTTCGCTTTTAATTATGCTTAACATATTTGATAACATCTGACTTTGATTGGCACGTGTTTTTTTCACTTAAGTAGTGTCAATATCCAGTCAAATACAGATATTTCTACTGATCTACATATGTATGTCGATATCCTAACTTTTGTTTATTTGTTCGTACATTATAATATTTTTACTTTTACTTTCCTTTCCTTTTTTGAAAGCTATGAATTTAATAACTCTTTGACGAATTTTCAAATATTACATTTGGATGTATCTGAATCATGGAAAAAACCGTTATACATTTTGAATAGGTTTACGTGAGTATCTATACTGTTAAAAACTTAAGTACAATTGATGTGATCGCTGATTGCAGAAATCGCATTAACAGAACTACTATAATTCTAGACAAATTAAAGGTGTCATTAAGTTATAAATACCCTTTTAGTTTTCTTTATAACACTCTTTTATGATTCATGTTTTAAACTGCGGAAGTATTTCGTTCTGCGTGAGAATACCTGTTGAGTAGTCATTGTTTAGCTTATCTTTAAAAATAATCTTCACACTTAAGTAATCTGTTTTTAGGAATAAAGATATCAAAATATATACATCAACTACATTTAGTAACTCAAATATTAATAGCGTTTTTCTAAGTGAAATCGGAATAACTAATATCTATGCCTTCTACCATCAGAAACGGTCGACAGTTTATCATTTCTTGATCGCTTATGTATGTGTGTTGAACATAAGGCGGTAAATGTATCATCAGAAAGCCTACTTTTTTAATTCATATGAAATCATAACATTTTCAATCATCGAAAATTTTACCTATAGGTGATTTATAAAAATGGCAAAACATTTCTTGCATTTGTATTTCATTTGTGCATCATACGTCTAAGCTGTGAATTGGATACGTATATAAGAGTAATTGGTAGTGCAAAACTTACTCATGATCTTAGTAAATTCAACGTCCGCTTAAAAGTTCAATAAGAAATAAAATTTCTAATATAGCTAGCTTTTTTTGTATACAAGTTTGCCTTTTTTGTTTTGCCTTGATACCTATTTCCAATTAAAATTTTTCTTCGACATGTGTATAGAATATCAAAATTCGAATTTAATTGGTTGTAAATTTGGTCCGTTTAAAAGCTCTCACGAGAAACCGGGTCTAGAGTGGGAACAGCCAAGTTTTTCTGGTATCACTATAGTTTACCGGAACAAGCTCGCACGTAATTTAAGTGGAGCGATGTATTGCGGCCGCACGATGAGACGCGAAACGATGTCGGCGCGTGAATCCCGTTGGGACGGACGCCATTACCGCCCACCGCACAGCGCACGCGTAGAAAAACCGACCCCGGTATAAAGATGTCACGCTACGATAACATTGGATGGACACTTGACAACAGCGACTACGCCGCCTCCTTTGTATCCACGAAATATATCTCTCTTTCGGATCAAACGCTTACGGCGAATATCCAATTATGTTGACACAAAGCCGACGACGGGTCATATTCATATTCTGGCTGTGTCACACGTCTGAACTTGAGACCCGGTAACGACTCTATCGCCTCGGGATTTAACAAAAAGAACGGCCATAAAAACAGCTATTACATACTAGAATACTTTTTAAACGTTATGTGCATTTCTAATGTCTGGTTTGACCGCGAGTGCACTAAGACTCGTCGCTTTATGACAGAAATGATAAAAATGCTTGCATTTCACTGCCGACATCTTTTTTTTGCGCAACCCAGCAATTTACGCTCTCATCATATTCACAACCGTGTGGTCTGTAATGACCCTTTTATAATTGAGACACCATTGAAATGCTGCAATCTTAAACAATCATTTGCGCTTTTAATTATACAGACTACAAGTTTGTAATAATTGTCTGACTACACGTTTAGTAACTGTATTTGTATCATGAAGATGAAGACATCGATATGCCCTAAGTATATTGTGATTAAGTGAAATGATTTAGTAACTGTCTCTAGAAGATTTACGATAAGAAAATTTAAGAAAACCGGGACTCCACCAGCTAGGTATAATTAAGGGAAACAGTCGCTGTATACCTACATCACAAATAATGAAGTATGTTATTTAGATGGACAAACATAGTAGTGGAAGATTAAACACGGCGCAGCGGCTGTGTGTGGCCCGCACTACAAATGTGCCTTCCACCTAATTGCACTCGCACTCATGTCACTGTAACATTTCTCTTCGCGTAGCATTTCACTAAGATATGTGCAATCAGCAAAACGATTATTTAAAGCTATGTTTCTACTGTCAAGTTCCCACTAGGCTGATTATTTGTGGAATTACCGCGTATATGGTAATAATGACCGCACATCAATTTATCGTCGCATCTTTCGAACTGTAAATCTCGGTTTAGTCCGTCATTAATTTATGGTCGACGCTGTGTTTGACGAGCTGTACAAATTAGGTTAGACCATAATCGCCAGAACGGGACTGCCATCACATTTAATATTTTACAAGGGGTTAAAGGTAAACTTTATCATACGTTTAATCTCCGTCGACTACAATCCATTGTCAATTAGAAGCCCCTAGCGAAAATGGCGACCGCCTTTTGCTTGTTCTAGCTCTGTATACAACAATTGCTCCCCGATGCATGCCTCGCGCCTCGGGGTGGATATGGCTCGGACATTTCCTGTATTACTACTTGTGTGCCTGCTTTGAACTAATCTTTATTCTTGACCCTCGTTGAATTAACATAAAATCTATTTAGATTTGAATCGTAGCAAATGATTGCAATACAATCAGGAAACAATAAGATGAACCGTTGATTAAATGTACACCGACTATTGTAATCCATCATTATATTGTGATGTTGAACAGATTATTTATGTATTTGTGTATTTAACTTTATATAAAGTACCTCCAAATGGCCAATCGCTGTTTTAAATAATTGAGTACTCTTAAGTTTACTATTTTAAATATTTCAAATTTATTTTAAAACTTAGTGAACTTACTTTTAACAAAACAAAATAGATCCCATGAATACTAAACACTGCAAAATATAAAGTAATAGAGATATTCACTTGAGAGTGATTATAGCTTTTATTAGCCTGTCTCAGCGAACGCGCCGCGTCGTGTACGAGGTGAAATGCTCATTTCAATGTCTAAGGATTGTAATATTGAATCTCTTATCGTTGCTAATAACGTTATAAGAATCATTTATTTATTCAGCGCTTTTATTATTTTCAGTTCACTTTAGCGGTCGGTCGTATGATAAGAATCCTGATAACTAAAAATTCTGATACAGTGTTGAGTTGGTTTCTTCTTTCCACATAGGAATTCGTTACTCTCAAATAAATAAATATTCAAAAACTCGCAACTGTTATAAAGTCTACATTGTTAGATAAATATGTAGGAACGATTGTTAGGTAAACTTAGACATTTTGGCAGCTGCAGGTAGTGATGAAATCAATGATTTACTCTTACCCAGAATAACAAGAACCAATTTTTCCTTTTGAATTTAAAATAAATCACAATTAAATGCAGTTGAATGTTCAAGTCGTAATTTATCTTCGTATAATGACAATCACGCCACGTTAGTTTAAAACATTCTCTTGCTAACCGCTACAGCCATAAATGTATGCGAGCGAGAGTGAATAATAAAAGGCTCTGGGGAGTGAGGAATTATGCAGACATAGAATAAAATTTATTATATTTTTCGAGTTCGTCATTGTTATTCTGTATGCTGAGATTTCCTTACTTAATCCTACGTATCAAGTGGTTCATTTATATTAAACAAATTCTCATAAACAAAGGGCATGTTGTATTATAATATATAATTTCATAATGATACATAATAAATTGTTCCCACTTGTGTTACGCCTTCTGTTGCAATTTATTTTTATTTAAATACTATTAATAATGGTAGTAATGTATTCATCACGTTGGATATTAACTGCAATATCTAAAAAATATGACAGTAAATTATACCATCAGCTGATTAATGATAGCCTATGAGCATACATTAAATATTGGTCGATGTGGGTCACATGTCGATGTGGCTGAAAACGGTAAAAGTAACAGGATTAAAATAAAAACTGGTCGCTGAATTTGGAAATCGAGAAGCTGACCAACAGGATCGTAGTGCCTTTTTTAGAAAGAATTATTTTGTGGTTCTCGATTTACGTCGCAAAATTGTGGGATTTTATACTCATGCGTGTACACCGTCTGCTCGTTTGCCTGCTGAAGGCATAAAAAAACATGTGCCGGTTCTATGAACCCATTCACAAGGTCACTAAATTCATTGACTTTTTAAGGTGTTGAAATTTAATGAGTATCTATACTAATATTATAAAGAGGAAAGATTTGATTGTTTGCATTGAATAGGCTCCGAAATCACCGATCCGATTTGAAAAATTCTTTCACTCTTAGGAAGCTACACCATCCCCGGGTGACATAGGCTATATTATATATTTTTTTTACTATTTTTCCCAAAGCGAAGTGAGGGCGATTTCCTAGTATTTAATATGAGTAATAAAAATTTTTCTCTGATTTATTTTTAATGCTACGATAATTATTTATTTTATCACTTACATAATCAATATTAATTTTCTAAATTAGAAATGAATTAACTTAAACATCCATAATTTAATCGTTTATCATTTGTTATCAATTTTTATTAACGAACATTGGTGTTATCATTTAAATCTTCATTTGTATCTTCATTTGAATATTCCAAAAATCTGGGCCAAGAATTTGAATAACTTGAATATGCTAAACCACAGCTGTATTTAGTTGTTTTCAACCACGACTTTCCTTCCTGCCAATTCGTGAGGATTGGGAAATTTAACTTTCGGCTGACGTTTCTGAGAACGCTAACTTACCGCCAATTTATTCAGACGAAGATAATGCATTTTTGAATAACTTAATACATGGGTTCGCAATACGTAATTTGAACTTACAGGTAGATGAGTGATGATTGAGTGTGTGGGAGGAAAACTGTATTTTTCTTTAAAGTACAGCTATGCTACCGTTAGGTAATGGAACTATACGATGTTGTGATATATCTACTTATTACTTAATGTAATTACTGAAAATATTGTTCCATGAAGTTACTTTAATCTATATAATGTAGTATCTTATATGCCATTAGACTCTGTTCCCAGATTCGGGTCGTTTCATACAGTCGAACACCAATTTTGGTAATAGACCCAGCGTTAATAATGCTCTGCGCTCACTTCTTACGAGTTATTCGCGAGTCACTACGCAGTCATTACCAAAACACCTAACTGTATCTATCTTTTATGTTCGCACTTCGTTGATTTTTGGGTTGTTGCTACTGTGAGTCATTTTGAGATAATACGACACAATTACACACTTATTTCGAGTGGGTAAGGTTCCGTAATAGATACGTTATGTGAACAACGGCTTGATACATTTATTTATACATTAACGCGTTCCTTGTATTTAATCATACGTCCGCTATTTATTACACAGGGTGTCCCGTAAGTAGTTGCTCAACCGTAGAGGGCAGATAGCTTGAAAGTGGGCCTACTATATGTCAAAAAATCTGTATTTAAGAAACAAGTTTTTAAAGTTCTGTTCCATACTTGCCCAATACATTTTTTTTTCAACCACCTCGCGGCAAAGTTGTGTCGAAGAAATTAAAAAACAAAGTATCAAAAATTACAAACTGATAATTGTTAAGCAACTATCTGAGAGCTCTAAGAAAAAAAAAAATCAAAATATCTGCGAATTCGTAGATTCAGCCGGAAAAAGTAGGGTAAAGGTGCCGAATTTTCGAAATTTTAAAAAAGGTCAAAATCTCGAAGACGGTGACACTTTTACAAAAGTAATTTTTTGACATATGATAGACTCTACGGTTGAGTCACTACTTACGTGACACCCTGTTTATTTTTATACGTATGACTCGTTCGATGCTCATTTTATGTTGTTTTAATAGTATCTACCGTTGTTTAACATAATATTATTCAACTATATAAAACGTAATAACAATAAACTATATCTTACGTAATGACCCCGTTTAAACTCGGGGGATTCATTATTTCAGTTTAGAACTTTATCGCCATTCTTTATGAGCGTGTTATTTTCTATACATTTGCTTTAAGCACTTCCTCGAAGCTAATAAGACATAATGACGTGTTATTTCTGAAGATTCACGAATTCCGATCGACAGTAAGACAGTATGAGGTGACTGACCTTAGATCTCCACAGCCGCTACCCGCTAACCGCCGCCGCCCGCCTGTGAACGAAAAGAAGAACCATTGTTAATTACGCTCTACACATGACTGTGTCTCAATTATGACTTGCTAGATTATAGGGAGGTGAATTGTAATCACACTCCGTCCGAGCAAGGCTTTCCGTGCTATCGAATGTGATTCAGGAAGGTCGTACTTTCCCGTAATAATTATATTGATTAATCAATAATGTGGTCCAGTACTTATTAATTGTTTGAATGTTTGTTACTCGATAGTAGGTATCCAGGAAGAAGATTTATAACTGTTTATTTTTATTTACATTACAACGTATAAATTACCAGTATTTGCATTGCGCTAATCGTTAACTAGTTATTACATGATTCGTCATAATTATGCAAAGGAAAACATAAATTACAATATGATCTTTGTGATTAAAATATCTGGGATTTACCTATTCATATTCATATTTTTTTCTGGGTCGTTTCACAGTGACTCTTCTTCACTAAATAAATGAAAAAATAAGGAGATAGAGTTTAATCTTAAGTAAAAGATAAAGCAAATACTTAAGAGTAGTTATATAAATATTTGTTTGCATTTTCATAATCTTTTATTTAAAGCAAATATAATTAGATATAGGTATATTTTCCAGATACTACGGAACAGAAAGTACCCCAAAAGTTTTGTTTTTCTTGCAGAACTACTACACTTCTTATTACGTGCTCTCGGAGTATAAATTTTAATATTCCGACCAAGAAGTGACCCGAGACGATTGTCTGATTTACATTTTAACTGTACACTGAACAACTCTGTGCGACATCTGAATTAAGATATTCTTAGAAAGTTTTTTCTTCGTTACCTGATTTTTCTTGCCTAAAGGAGAATGCCCATAGCCAGTACTCTCAAAAAAATTATTGGGTTACAATGATTTTTGGACAAAAAATTAAACTAAAATATTTCAAGTATTTTACCCTATTTCCAAAAAAATCCTTCTTTGGCTTAATTTTCTGAAATTAATAAGTAACTGTACTTCCGTTTTACAAAAAACAACCATTGGGCCATTTATGTTTGGATAAGCATTATCCTTGGATAGGCATTCTCCTTTTTATTTTCATTTAAGCTGACCCTAAGTTTGTTTTTCCATCAAGTAATAGTTACCCGCACATGAAAAGAAATAATTTACAAAAAACCATTCAATAATAATTAAAAAGCTAATATAAGCAAACAACTGAACGGATTCCAAATACAATTTAAAGGCCTTCCTATTGTTTCAAAGAACAGCCAAATTCATTGCAGTGATATATACCATATTTGTAGTGTGTACAGAATAAAACAGGTGTATAATAAATATAATATCTACAATTCCATATAGTAGTTTGATTTTGTTTTAAACTTAAACTTTTTAATCACTTAAATAATACAACAAGTGTAAATTTAACAGTGTATAATAAAGTAAATAAAAAATTGAAAACATAAAATAATGCATTATCTTCATTGATACACAAAATGATTGAAATTAATTAATTCGAAGATGAAACTTGACATTCCTGATTTACTTCGAGTCATAATGAAAATATTTAAAGCTTCGAAAAACCTAAATTGAGTTTGTGGTCTTTCATTAGCTGCCCGTCACTATATAATTCATATGCTCGTTTTCTGCCAACTCAATTTCCTCAATCTGATTCGTTAATCGAATTCCGGTACATAATATGATTACAATCAAATCAAAGCAATCCTACGTCCTACTTACGAGAATTGTTCTCATCAAAGTAGCAAAGGTACCGGTAACGGTTATTCCTTTTTCTCAATTGTAACAAAGAAATATAACTATTTCTTGTTATTATTGTTCTTGTTCTTGTTGTTATTATTTGTTGTTACGCTGATTTTTATGTCGTATTTTGGACCGTTCTGCGGTCAAAAAATACATAAAAATATTAACTTTCTGCACTCCTTCTTCATGTAAACTTTGACTAGCAACTACTTTGTTCAGTAATGGACCTACAAGGGCTGATAGATGGATGCAGGGATGGCACATTTATATATTTTTAAATTCAATTTTATATATTGCAACCAATTTTTTTTTCATTTTTTTGTTACCGTTAATTCATCGATTTACACTGACCCATTACCTTCTGAATGCCAAACGTTTCTCTTTGTAGTTGAAAGGCCTGGAGCTAACTCTATAACGCTATTCTAGTAACAATTAAAGGAAAATTAAATGGACAATCGTGTTAAATTTGTCCTTCAAAATGCATCAACATAGCTAGCTGGTTGATATATAAGATAAATAAGTCAAATGAAAAAAAAATTTTTTTTTTAAACGCTTTTATTTCAATAATGTTTAGTTTATAAAATTAGCTACAAGTTGTGAAAATTTCAAGTCTCTACGTAAAATAGAACATAGAGAATTATGCGTCTAAAGTCTGAAAATCGTTTTTTTTAATTTAACAACAAATAAACAATGAAAATTAGTTTAAAATATGATTTTCGTGTATTGTCATCGGAAATACACATGTCTGCCAAACATCAATTTTCATTAAAGGGAAGTCATTCAAATTAACGTTACAAGATTTGATGCTTTGATGCTCCGAAGTGAAGCTAAATAAAAGCGTTTAAAAACTAGATGTTTTTAATGCTTTATTGACCCTTAACAAATAAGTGGTACAAAAGGCGAACTCAAGGAATGTGCAGATAACAATGAAAGCGATACAAGTGAGAGAAAGAGAAATTACAAGAAAAAATAATTTAATATTTAATATGTCCTTCGAAGCTCGATTCCGTTTTGGAAAGTTCCTTAGCTAAATTCATACATTAATTACATAAAATTCATCGCCAATCAATGAAGTCGTGCTACAAGCGCTCTACTTCGTAATTTTTGGATTATGTTGGAGTGCAATCAACAACTCCCATATTTTAAACAGTCAATAATGATTTTTGTGCGTCAATAACCATTGTGTTGGTTTTAATTTGATAAAAACCATGGCCCAGAATCGACTTCATTTGCGCTAACGTGTTGTGCGTGACTGAGTGACACAGTTTACCTTTTTGTGTTAGAATCACACCAAACAGTTCACACGAGACGTTTCTGCTATAAAACGATAAGAAATATACTGCATAAATTAGTTAATTTTAGATTACACTTCCTAATCTTAGAAGTTGTTAATATTTTACTATAGCGCTTTCTTGTCATAATAGTCTCTTACAAATATTTCGACAAAACTTTTGGATAGCTGATATACAACCTAATACTAACCGATTAGTTCAATAGTTATATCAATTGGGTTATTAAATAAATAATCACCAGACTATTTTCTTTTTATACATAAGGACTTAAACTTCAAAAGTTTGTTAAACCTGTTGCTGTAAATACCTTGCTTGAGTCGTTACGCGTAACGTGGTTGCTGATTAATAGCTCATAAACTGTTTCACATCGCCGCACGTAACTAGTTTCAATGCTCCTACTCAAATTACTTCTGGTACAGTGATATGCATAAGATGTTGCAGCTGGATAGGATATGCTTAGAGTAAGATAAAAGTGATAAAACTAGATGAATAAACTCTCAAACATACACTAACACCTCCGTTTTAGGACCCCAAGTTACAGGTAACTTTTGAGTTCTGGCTTCGTGAAATATATGTCCTATTATTGCGATAAAACAGTTATTTGACGGTAACGACACGTAGTTTGAGCCTTATTAAGCGTGGTGTAATATATTTCGACAAGACGAATGTTCGCTCGTGTCTTCGTTGAAATAGGGCAAGTCTTAAAGATTAATAACCATAAGTTAAACTTTATGGCACCGTTACAAATACTAAATCAAAGTCACTTAGCGGATCCATGCTTCAACGGCATAAGTTTATAATATTTAGGATTTTGTAAGGTAAACTAAATAATATTGTAATCTTAATGTGGACTATGTATAAAAAAATATTTTCTTTATGCTAAAAATTACAACATAATCAGTAAGTACTAACTCCCACAAGAAATGTTCTTGAGGACGTGGTTTCTCATCAAAATCTATGGCCTTTTTAACAACTTGGCTACATAAACGAGTAGAGAGAAAATCGTCTTATGTGATTTATAGACGAGCTAAAAATACTCGCACGCGCTCTATTCAGAAGAACATCATAAAAATAACATTAACTGTTGAAAACGCGATTTCAAATTATGTCGTAATTTTATTTTCTGATTACGGTCGTCGACGTGTAAATTGAGAAATATTATCACTGTGAGTGCATTGAATGATGAATTTATATCGAGATGGACGAATTATCGAAAAACCAGCGTCCGCCCTCTCACAGTCACGCTACCCGCGCCCCATCTGTCAATGTCACGACAACGGCGAGCAATATTCTCACGTGAGCAATACGAGGAAGTGTTTTTATCGCCATTACGTAAAGAAGCCATTATCGAAGATGCCTTTCGTCGGCCCTACCGATGTAGGCACTGTTTTAAAGTAGTTTAATCTTAAGCAGTAAATTCGTACTAGATAACGGCAGCTGATCTCTGAACATAGATGCGTACTCGCGAATTCACGCCTTTATCTATTTGGATAATATTTTTAATTCTGATGCAAAACACTTCTCGCGTTTACTGTTTTAGAACTTACGTTCAAACAAAAATAATAATATTTTTTATGTTTCATATGTGATAATGATATGAAATGCCAATAAAATACAGAAACAACAATAATCTAGCAAAACCTAAATTTGTAGCTCTACTTGTTAACCGAACTTGAAATAACTTCACGAAAGTAGCACATGCAATGACTATTTATATCGTATCAGGTTGGCATCACCGCCCGCTCGAAATGGTGACAATCCCACGCGCTGCTACTGTATCGTCCTTATATCATACCAACATCTTTGCATGTAACTGTCGCGCCGACTCATGCTAAAATCTCAACAATAAACCATATCACGCCAATTCGGTTTCGTGTATTATGGAAATATTCATGCAAAACACAATTCGAACAATGGCGAAATAAACAATGTTCCACTTTACACCTCCGCTTAACGCGATTTAAAATATTCACCGGTTTAACGAGAGACGATTGTCTTATCTTGGGTACGATCATTTCAATTTTAATTCTACTTGCATTAAACCGGTCAGGTGTGATTTCATGCGTCTAATATTTTTTTGGTCGTTTAATGCTCGACCTATAGCGATTAATGTGCGTCTATATCGTAGACGTCGTTTTATGAAAGCCGAGACCGTACGCTCCGCAACTTGAATATTAGCATTAAGTCTGATCTGTCTCGACATAAGTTGTCGTTGTAAAATACCCAGTTGCTATAGCTTATTAAAATGAAAAGAACTATTAATAAACTTAATTATTCTTACCCGCCTCCCTAGTCGTTAAGCTCTAGGTACAAGTTTGCAAAAAAAATCTCAATTATTTGCAGTGTCATTTGTTTAATATTTGCACATAGTCCGTTGATATTTTTTATGACGATATTTAGGGATGGTTACTAAAATATTTAGTTATTTATATTATATATTTTTTTGAAAATTTGTTTTTTAAAACTTATTTATATCTTATATCAAAACCTGTATTTATTTTTAAAATTGCATATTAATGTAAAACATATATTCTACTCACATAAAAGTCATAAAATTCACTTTTATAGAAGAGAGCATCAACAGGTTATTTAGTAACACACAAGTACAAGACTTCGTGAAGTAATTCGATTAAATTTTATACACAGGCCGTTGACCTTCCGTAACGCAGGTGCTCCTCACTCTTTTCAACCTAAATAAGACCTACGTGATGTCATGCACCTTTATCGGCATTCCACTAGGCTGAATTGGTATTGGAAGATTTCACAGCGATGGACGTGATTTAGACTCGAGACACACTAAATAGTCATTTCGTTCCGTTTCACAATGCTTTGTATTCGTTACATCTCGGCATCAGAATATTGAAAGAATGCGCTGAATTCCGTTATACTCGTGTATACGTATAAAACTATTTTCCTCCATAAATCTACGTTTTATTTCCAGTAGTTCTTTTCATCTTGGTATCGGAGCGATCACGACATTGTAAAGCGGACACATCTAGTCAATTTTCATTCATTGTCAAGTCACCGGGTAATTGTTGTCGTTAGGACTCCGTAGCGAGCGGCCGCCGATGTGAACAAGGTTATGGGGCTTTAATTGACAGATCACAACGACAGCAACGGACATAGTAGTTACCTTCGGGTTAACTGTACCGCTACCGTACAACATGCACCGCTTTGTATCCTCCGTCGCAATGAAAAATACTCCGCGCCATCCACGACAACATTCGCGCTTCGATCGCCTCTGCACCGCAATTAGACTCAGATAAGACAACAGGCCCTGAACTTCACGTTGACAGCCTGTCTTGTTTGCCTCCACGTAAAAAAGGAAACTCATGATCGCGAAGGAAAGTAAACGTTTGAGCATTGACACTTGGATTGGTATTCAAGCGAGCGTACTCCTTTATGTGTCATCCTATTTCGATATTGGCTGTGGCGGTTGCTAAGTGAAACCGTTGTGAGAATCTTTTGTCGTCCATAATGCGAGCCGTTTCGGCTCTTGTTCGGGATCCTACTGTGACAGCCATTATAATTCCGAGTGAATGTGGAAGTGTACAAAGACGGCTTTGTACTTTCTATAAATATTTATGAGTAAGTGCCTATTTTCTACACACGTGGGCCGGTGGATACGCACGATACTGTCGGCCTAATTGGACATTTGTAGGTGCGAATTTGTTTCAGTCATACCAACAGGAATTCCTTATTTATATTAGAAATGGATTTCAATTTATGGCAGTGCAGTTTTATGTTTCTGTCAGACCGGAAATTGATTTATTGAATGAAATTCCTTCCTTCCCGGCATTGTGAAGTTTCTGCTCAATATTATATAACGATAAATACTGGGAAGATAGCAATTCTACTTTCTCTTAACTAGTTTCTTGAGGCCACTATAAGAAAGTAAAACCCCGCTATGCTGGCGCGCGATAGCTCGCCCCGTGTCCTGTTGACACACAAATCGCACTGATACATTATTCTGGAAGTCACGTGTCAATCGAACACAGAGCTGCAAATTTGCTAATTAATCTTTTAATTGTAGATTGTTACGAAATGTGTGATGTTTAATTAAAAACTTGATATCTGGTGAACGTTCTATTATACTGTACTGGTTACCGTTCTTGTCCTTTCCTTGTACTTCGGGAAATAAAATACAATCCTTAGGTTCACAAATACTAACCGCACCTTAAACTATAGTTACTCGGTTTTGTTATTACTGAAGGTTCGGTCCCCTTTACATGACGAAGTTTATTATTAAAGTCAAAAAATGTTAATAATGTAAAATATTATGAAGCTTATGCATACAATGTTTATACATATATGTTACTAATTGTTTTTTTTTCGTCGGAATAATTTTATATTTTTATGGTTCTATATCTAAGCAGCTGCACCTTATTTGCTATATTATGTAAAAAATCCTTTTGACTTCACTCGCTTTATAAAGTTTGAGGAATTACGCTTCATAGCAAAACGATTAGATTATATCCACACGTCAGTCAGTCTGTCTTCTGATAAACAGATTGTGTTATCCTAATACGCTTCTTAGCTATCTTTATCTCTTTAGGATTATATCTTGCATAGACTTCACATGTACATCGTACGTCTTGCACACGATGATGTAGAATATAATTTCTAACCCCCGACGAAAAAAGAGGGGTGTTACAAGTTTGGCGTATCTTTGTATCTGTATGTCTGTCTGTGGATTTTGATGTGAACCGATTTTGAATTTTTTTTGTCTAAAAGTGACTTATCGAGAGTAGTCTTCTTAGTAGCCATGTTTGGAGTAAATAAAACTGACGGAGGTTTTTTAAATTTTAATTTAAGATTATATTTATGATTCAGCGTATCGTAAATATGACATAGTCATGAAAGTTACATAAAAATTTGAACCGTAGTCTGCGGAAAATCAACTATCACATCGTTTCGTTCAGTTCGGAACACGGTTGGCACACTTTCTGGAGGTCTCGGCTCGAGACCACGGCGACGACTTCACGTTTCCCATGTTAAGAATTGTTTATTGAAGTCATGATGTGACCTTAACATTGTATTTTACGATTGTCTCGTCACCAGTCCAAGTACTGACATTTCAATAGAGAAGGTGAGCATGGGTCACGGCGTGAGGCGAAGCACGATTCATCATGTTGGATGGTCAGCGTACAGACACTACCGCGCCCGCCCTGTGTCACGCCACACAACTGTGAGCGTCTGAAGAGTTACTATTCTTGAGCCCTAGGGAACATTTCCTAATCCCCCTACGCTACGTAGCCTACAGTTCCGTGAACAGATCTTATAAAAACAACATTCACATTGTAGTGAACCTAATGAAACCCGATGCAGTGATACACACCTCGACGTAAAAAGCACACCAGTTACTTCTTTGCAAGCTTCTCTGTAATTAACAGCCGACAATCATGATCTTCGTATTTATCATTTGTAAGTTTTTCTATCACTGGTAGTATCGCTTTACATTATACAGTTTTTTGCTTGTTATGAAAGTTAAATACCTAGTTCGTACTTAACAAACGATGTAATTCTAAAATACTTCGTGTTAACTTCACAGAGCCGTGGAATGTGAACATTTTCAATGAATATAGGCAGACGATTTTACCTCCATTTAGATCTCGTGCTGGCGTATGGTTGCATTTCTAGAATTACCTCCGGAAGCTTATCCGCGTTGGTGTTGACTTAAATTTGCATCTAGTATTTTCTCGTCGTTACGTCGATTGTAGGTGCTCACGATTTAACGCTGGTATTAATGCATTATTCAGAGGGGTTTTCATTAGACTGTCGCTATCGGTGCGGGTGATCGCGCTCTCGTTAAAATATACGGATGGCATGACGGCTGCTCGTATTGGGCTCGAGCGAAATGACCACGCTAACACAAATCACAACTGCTCAAAAATATTGTAAACTGCTTCAGGATTCTCTTATTTTATATGCTAACGTGTTCATATCTCTTCATTGTAATCGCTCGCGTCCTTTGCTACGTGTGTAATGTGTATGATTTACGCCTTTGAATGCGCTTTGTCCTGCTTCAGACTACCATAAACCCTAGAATGTTTAAGTATAGACATAAAATATAAACAATACTCCCAATATAAAGAGTCTATAGTGTACTTCAGAATAGGATTTTGTAGCTCTTTTATGAACAAAATATGTTTATGTCCAATAAAATGTAGGTGTATGATATTTATTATGTGTTAAATATTTAATATATTTTCGTATAAAATTACTGTCACTTTCTTAAACTTACGCTTTCATCCAAGTCAACATCCTAATAAAACAGAACAAATATGTAACCATTATTATTTAGGTTCCACGCAGATTTACGACCACATTTTTTCCTGATACCTTAAAGGATGTACAAGAACATGGTTTATTAAAAATCTAGTTTGCAGCTTAACCAGTTGCGCTGAAACTGGTGCGGTACGGTCAGTCGGGGCGGGACAGGTTTAACAACCCTACATACGGCGCCTCGCGGATACGGTTTACTTTCTACATTAATGAGCGCATCCCGCTCAACTTGGCCCAAATGAACCGTACATAATCTTATGCGAAGCTTCTCTGTTAAGATGTTTGTAAACGTCTTTAAATTATGCATTTACAACGAATGGAAGCGTTGATCCTAAGTGATCGACTAAGTTAAGCAACAGCGGGCGCAGTCTGTAGTTGGATGACCGTTAGTGGCAAAAATTTCTTGAGCGTTTCCGTGCTTCGGAGGGCACGTAAAGCCGTTGGTCCCGATTGTTATCGTAAGATAACAGTCGTTGAGCCATGTCGGAGGCCGTCGGGTGGCATGAAAATTTCCGACACTTGGGTTGGCCACTAACCCCTCTACACCAATCCGCACTGGAGCAACCAGCAATTACTACGCCTTATGTCTTTGTTTATACAAGAATACACAATAAAATTAAGAATCTTGAAATTCTCGTGGTTCTCCTCTTTAACTACCATATAAAAATTGGTTTGAATTCAGTTAATGCCAAGTATGGCATGCGACAGCGGATGCGGTTATCATCCGTCGGTTCTTTCAGTTTAAATGGTTTCGAAGATAAAGAATTAAATAGTTGGGTACAAGTGCGAAGCGGCAGGTTATCGTTAAATCCCTGTTAATCGATCGCGGCGATAAATCGCGTCGGACGCTAATGCACGCGCGGCATACCTATTAAAACTGATTTTACAAGCGACTGACGTGGCTGGAATAGCTTCTGCTTAAAAGTCACTTATCTGGCGCGTAGGCTTAATTAAAGGACACATATTCCATTAACGGTTGTAGTTGGTTTATTCACGGTACAACTTAAATTCAAAGTGGCAGGGCATTTACAGCTTTATAGTTGCCGAGCACGCATGCGCCTGCGGTATCTTGATTTTGAGACATAAGGGCGACATTTGATGTATACAGCCACGCCTTAAAGTATCATTAACGTAAGCCCTCTATGCATATTATTATCGTAAAACGGTTAGTTATGGGATGATCTGTACCTACTATGTCAGAGGTAACAGCATAGTTAATAGTCAGTTAATATCATAACTGAATCAGTAATATTAAGTAATAAAGAAAATATGGAAATTTTATTATCTGTCGTAAATGCCGTACCTAAGGAGTTGCAAGTTTGTATGAAAATTAATGTAAATAAATAATCATCGCTAACACACTCATAGGTAGGTACGTACTGAGATCAAACATATGCTGATTCTCTTGCAAATTTTTAAAATGTTGTGCAATGGAAATAGCAAAACAGGGAATTTAAGTTACTAGGTAAAAATATTTTATTCTTATTAATATAAAAAAAACATTAACCATACAATTTAAATGATATTCACGCAAATAACACAAAAATAAATATTGTGACATTTTTAATATTAAATGTTTGTGTACGCTCTAAAAATAGCTTGTTAATTATATTGAGTAAGTAAATTAATTTATTCATATAAATATTTTGGTACCTATATTCTAAAATTTAGATAAATTAATATGCTTTATGAAGAAAAATAAAGGCGGAGAAAATGCTTTTTAACCTCCGACGAAAACGAAGGGTGTTATAAGTTTCTGTATGTCTGTGGCATTGCAGCTCCCAAACGGGTGAACCGATTTTGATTTTGTTTTTTTAGTCTGAAAGGTGACTTAATCGAGAGTGTTCTTAGCTATTTTTAATGTAAATAAAACTGTGGAGGTTTTTTTTAAATTTTAATTTAAGATTATAAAACATTTTTTTGTTAAATTATAAAACAGGTGAAACCTGTTGTCATAACGTCGTATCCATCTAATTAATGTTAATCCACCAACAACACTGTGGGTAAAATTATCCCAGACTTACTTTTAACATAGCGACACTTGTAAACAATAAGCAGCATTGACCGGGTTAACCTTGAATGGCAAATGTGTGTGGAGTTTCGCCGAGGAAAAATATGCCATTGATGCAAGCGGCGTGCGTGCGCCGGATAACGGTCACCACAAGCCGAATAAGTGGTTTAACATCGTACGTGGAATGATAATGTTCAGTCGCAACTTGTCACGCGATTCCACTGCCGTTTTACTATCTGACGCGTTTCATGGCTCACTTTCTAACATTACCAACTTAGTATGGCGTCTTTACTACGCGGACGCGGTGACTTACTGCAAATGTCTGAGACAATTCTAGGCGGTTGAATCTGCAGCATTCCAGTTTGCTTTCAATAAATAGCTCCATGGAAACTGTAAGAGTAACGCGATGATTGAGACTAGATTGAACATTGTACTCGTATATAACCAATTATTAGAGGGTGGTGTCGGCTAGGCGTCCGGGCTGCACAATGCGCCGCTAACGAGTTCCAGCCGCGGAGCTACAAGCGACGAGTGCCGCAACATTGACGTTACGGAACACCTCAATCCATTCTTTGTTTACATTATAGGACAGTAGGTACTCGCCCGCGGTGCTCGATCGCATCCTGAACGCAATAAAGCTCGGAGCTCGCTCACGACTCTGCAATGTCTACTCTTTATCGCCTCAGCCGAATGCGGTACGATCTTAAACGTATTTTAATAACTTCCCCCAGCGCCGCTCGGCATAATGGACTCATGCAAATCCTTGTACCCACGGAGCCCCGTTAGTCAGCGATACCACCAGTAACGAACCGCCCCGTGAAATAAAGAAAGGTATTAATCGCAACGGGAAATCCGATCACGCTGCAGGCGCCCAGCGGCGAGCAGGCTCCAGCGGTATCACGGGGTCTAAGCCTACAACGCAAATTAGAATACCTGTGCGATCGAATGCGCAAGAAACATATTGCTTCCTAATGAGGTCCGTGCTGTTACCTCATCGGATGTAAAAACTTGCGTAACATCTTTAAGAAAGTGCTCCTACTAGTTCCACGGCAAGTATACCTTTAAATGGAAAAGGTGAACTAACTTCAAGAGTGGAAGTATCGTGGGGATTTGAAGTTCCCTTTCGTGTTATGTCAAGTGCTTTCTCCGTTGTAATTCTTTCTACTGTGACATATGCACTCTTCCTTTCGATATCGCAAATCTTAGCGGAATTACTCACTGTTGGTTTCTATCTTGTGATAATATTTACTTTAGCAGTATTTAAAATAAGTAGAAAGTAGGCTAATTTAAGACATCTGTCAAGATACCAAAAAGTTTTCGGACTTATTGTGTTCGAAATGTCCTAAAAACGTAATAAGAGGAGGTATTTTAATTGCTTTCGAGTCAAAAAGTATTTTATCATCAGTTCTCGGTGGGTGCTATGACAAAATAAAGTTAATAATTTTCTCACGTTCACATCGAGACTGAGTTAGGCGACGACAACCTCTGCAAAAAGTAAGTTGGAAATCTAATAGAGTTTGTGGCAAGGCGATTATTTTTGTTACTTTTTAGATTCCCTACCGCTGAAGACTGCCACGTAACGATGGCGTAGACGAATCAACCCGACATTACAGTAATAACACTGAACCGCCCTTCTGTCATTACTCGCAGCCTCTTATAAAGTATCTGATCAACTTTCCTTTTTAATTTTTAAGGGTGCAATCTCAGCTATATTCAGCCACTTGTAGCAAATTGGGGTTAATCACCTTAGATTGTAAATAAACTAACACTATGTAATATGACTCTATATAATTAATATGACTATTTATTTGTTTGTCATCTGATGTCTTTGGATCATTTTAATTAATTAAAATTTTCTACATTCCAAAGATTGTTGGAATTACCGAAACGTTACATTTAATGACCATGCCAAGCTTACCGTTAGCGCTACCTTGAAAAGAAAAAAATGCTTTTTAATTCAAATACAATAAATCTGATTAGAAACGATTGATTTAATAAAGAACTAGAATAAGTTTATTAGGTAAATAATGTCATAGACGAAAGCATTAAAATTTAATAAAGTTGATAACGACGTTTTTGATACAATACTGAAGGTCATTCAGTATATTTCATTATAATATGAAATGTTAATTTTACGTTAATAAAGCAAATCATATATGGTGAGCTAACGGAATGATTTATTGCTATTGTCACCTACCATCTATAACCCATTAGATAAAAATTGCGTAGGTTACAAGGTCTAACTAGATATTGCTGATTTGAACTTGGATCGGCCGATCCGATGGTTTAATGACCCCTTACATAACATCGCATCTTCTGGACTCATCAAGTACTTGTTGGAATGAAATAAGAAGAATACTTCTGCGATAGCTATAGACGTGCCGCGGCGTTTCCTGCGTCATCCGCTGGTCGCTCGGTTGGCATGTAGGCTCTATTTATTGTAATTATGTCTCCCGGCTCGAACTCGCCACTCCGTCATGTCGATGCGATACTGCAGTCTTACTAGTCCCTTTAGATTATGTCATATTTATCTTTCACTACACATCTGTACTACGTTCCACGAGCAACGAAGGCGCCGCAGTCAATTTATTTTCAAAATGATTATCATTTAGGAATTTTGCGTTTTAAAAAATTATAAGGCTAATATTGCTTTGAGTAGCATGAAATTCACATATAGAGTAAGTCTGTAAGTAACCTCATAATAATAATTATAATATCAACCCTCTGTTTCACTTAATTTCATTGTGTCATCATCTCCATTTCATATTGTACTTACAAGATAAAATCAACGTAATCGCATTCCAATAGATAAAGCTATTCCATTATGTACTTTCAATATCGAAGTACTATCTAGCGCATTAAAACTAAGGGTTCTGTACTTAAAAACTAATTACGATTAGCACTTTCGCTAGACACCGCCGGTTATCTGGCGAAATTGATTTTCGAATGACGGCAATGGATTTTCGATAAGTATGTCCGATGAGAGCCAATGAGTCCGTTTGCTTTAGTGGCGATATCGGGCGCGGAATCGTAACTTCTTCCCACATAATTGGCGTGTGGGCGCGGCGGTGGCGCGTTATCCCGATCGCCGCCCACCGGGGACGAGGAGTCCCGATTAGATAGCTCGGCCCCGACACTCGCGACCTGGGAAACACCTCCCAATTTTCGAGACCCGTCCACCGAAAATGTTGCTATTGAAAATCTGGTGATATATATCGATTTGATTTCGGGGTACAACGATTTTCCGGTCCTAGGCGCAGTCTTATTACATTTGCAATGGTATAGTTGAAATAAAATATATGCTGAATAATTTTTAATTGGTATTAATTATACGTTTTTGCGATATAGGATGAAATCTTAACCTCAAGATACAATTGTATTATGTGTATAGGTATAGATAATATTAAATTAAAATTTAAAAAACCCTACGACAGTTTTATTTACAATAATCATAACTAGGAACACTCTCGATTAAGTCACCTTTCATACAAAAAAAAAACTAGATCAAAATCACCTTTTTTTGTCGGGGGTTAAAAATTGTACACGCGACTTCAATTTAAGAATTTTATCAATGTCGCCTATCACGCATTATCTAACAGTAACTTACTATTGTTCTTTTTTTACGTCCTAGGCTACGTCGTTCCCCGAGATTGAACCGAGACTACAGCATCCAATTAGGGTTATGTTAAGAAGTAAATAAATGTATCTCTTAAACCAATAACTCTGTAAATCGACCGTGACCGCCATTCCCATCTGTAGTTGGTCACAGTAACAGATTTTCTAACAGATATGATTTCGGAGAGCTACTAATTACGTGCCTATGGGAGTTTATCCAAGGAGTTACGCACAATCGGTGCTGTCGCATTAGATAAATATCGGCAGCAGTGCGGCGTTGCCCCTGATGCCCTGCAGGATTATACGCGCCCTTCGACAATACTCGGTGAAGGCAGCTCTCATTAGCGATAAGATGTGGCACCCGTAGGCTCGGTGTGCAACACGACCTACGAACGTTTCATTAATTACATATTGTCAAACCATCTACGTCAACGATTACGTTTCCGCATGCCGATGCGATGCTATCTTATTGGAAAGTAAATCTTTACCTTATTGGCTTCAACCGATTAGCGACTCATTTCAGGGCACAGGTCTTTCATAATTGAAGAGGTCAAGTGCAGCCTTCAAATCACTTAACGATACTTAAAGACCGGGACCGACTTATTTCAAGGCACTCCAAAGCACGAAGGCAGACTATTTATAAGCTATAAAACCGTACCTTGTATATTATTCTTTAGCTTGTAATGTAATGTAAGATTCAATAGAAACTGCTGTCTATTTTAATTGATATTTTAACTAATCCTATCAGGTACGGATCCCATCATTGGCATCGATAATTCAACTAAGCAATCAAGTATCAATTGATAAGTCATTCGTACTTGCCATCTTGTTTCCGCCCTCATTGCGATTGCATGGTGCACCTGCATGGGCTATGTATGTGGGATTACAGTGAAATTAATCGGAAGCATCGATGATAGGCTTACACGTTTTTGCCGCCAGGATAAACTTCGATAATCAACGATACCGTTAAGTAGATCCAGGGCGTCGGTTCCGCCTCCTGTTTGTACGGCATTAATACATTGTAATTAGATTCATATTTTATTTTCATGTGCAATATAAGTCTCTTAAATGCACTGCAGTCAACACAAACCCGTCTACAACGAACTTTAAATAAAACCTAAATCCAATATTCTGGTTGGATTTACACTTTTGTACCTTAAGATAAAGTATAATAACAGAATATATCTTATTTCGCCTATGCCCCCTAATTTCTACCAAGTGTAGGCTCGAATCCCAAAATTTCCTACACCTTAAGCTTGTTTATCTTATTGCTCTGTTTTTAATTTTTAAGACGAGCTATTGGTCAAAACTAGACTATTTTGAAATTTCGGCGATTGTGACTTCGAAACACAAAATCACAATTACGACAGACATGAATCATTGGACCATGAGCGTTTGAAAATAATACGTTTTACATACTTATGACTAAGATTCGCTCTTTAAATTACGTAGCTTCTTCGTTGTTATCTAAATGTAACCCTGTAATTTAAACTAACGCTTATATTCCACCCTAGATAAATTATTCCAGTACTTTAATTTATTTTCCAGTTAGTGCAACAAAACCCTTGAGGATAAGTGAAAGACCTCGCTTAAGTATTCACTATATGACATGTTTAGTTTGGCATTGTGAATGAAGTCTGTGAGCTACAGTGGACAGAGTTAAAAATAATAATACACTCTTATTTAATATCATTGATGACACAATGAAATTAAAGATGAGTATCAAATATTGTAAACTGATTTACGTGACTACAAATAGCTTCTCAACTTGCATTGGATTTATGTAAAGGCGCCCACTCTCGTGCATTTGTTACCGCGAAGTTAGTCTGGACATATACACTGCAGCGACCAATCGTCACGACTACACTGCACCGGCGGAATGTTAAGCAATTTTTATTGTTTTTATCAATACACATTTATTTAATTAACTCAACGGCACAAAAATAAAACAACGCGAAGAATGAGAAACTTTTTTAAGTTAGTAAAGGTCTGTTAATTAAAATAAGTCATATGAAACTTCTAAACAATGCACACAGTATGAATATTACCATTTTGGATTTATGAGAGTTCTCAATTCCTTTGTGGATATTGGTACCGGGTCACATACACATTTCTAGACTTAGTAGAAATGAAGAAAATGTATTGAACATTTTGCGGCGCAGAAGTATGAGCCCGTTGCATTGACATTCCCCATTCACAGTGCGCCAAATAGCCGTGGAATGTTTGTCGTATTTAGGCCGAATGATGCTTCATAATTTAAGTGTCAAGTTTAAAACTGAAGTTTACCACAAGCAATCTAGCGGACACATAGAAGCTCTCAACTAATTTGCGGATCGTGCGTTTCGGGTTGCGGTCACGCGCGAGCTCACCGCAACCGAATTCCGCTACTGAACTGAACGTGATGGCTCGCCGACTCGTTTGTGCACAGTTGACAAATATTACCTCATCATCTCAGAATTTGACGCGCATCGCTGATGTTTATCTAACAACACAAGCTAATTAACCAATCACGATTTATCTCTTTTACATACTTACTTTACTTCTTAGTCTTCTTACGTTACTTTTTTCTCCAATACAATACAAGCACTTTAATAGTAGGTAATGATGATTTTACTTATAATAAGCTTTTATTTGAGTTAATGACCACGTCCCATTGTGAAGTCTAGTCCAGTTTTACTAAAAATCACACAATTAACGATTGTATGCATCCAACATACAACTTCATCGCTATTATCTCCTTATTATGCATGTGGGAAACACTAATAGAGTAACGTTCTTGATAATTCAATGGTAATGAAACAAAATATTCTTACACTTCTTTCGTCGAATCAATTAAGAATATGCCATGGTTCATTATAGACTAATGTAATACAAACTATATGATTAGGGCTCTTGTCTTATCAGAAGGTCACTTAGGTATTGTTTCAAAAACTCGAATGACTGTAAACTCTTAAAAGGAATTTTGCGTCTCATTTTTGGTTTTTATGGCGGGATTTAAACGTCACCTAATGCTAAATCTCTTAGATGCAGATATCAGTTCTATAGAGGGCTATCAGCAGTCAGAAATACGCGACGACACCGTATATCATATCTCGTTACTGATCGCATCTGGTTTCACTTACGGTGCTGGCAGTTTTTAACCGGGAATGCGATCACAGCCGCGATCAATTGCTCGCATTGTGCTCGTCGCGGCTTGCCTGCTCGCCTGTATGCGCTCTATGTGCAGGTTGCATAATGCGTCAGTCGTGGGAGCGAGCGCGCAAGGCGCCGTTATGCGACGCACGCCACCACCGGTACCGTTCCATTGGTGATTTTATTAGACGATTCGCGTGTATCGCCCGTAATCAATTTGAGTACGTCGCACCGCCGTAAGTCGATCTACTTGCAACATATTATAGAGCTAAAACGTTTTACCACGTTCGCCATTAAAGCTCACATAACTAAGCCCCACGGGCTAATGTAAACCTCGAAAGTGCAATTCAGATCTATCCAGCGTACAGGACGTAAATGCCAGTTTTACAACGCCGCTTCACATAGCTATAAATAGATGCAATTTATGTTCTTTCCTTATTGGTTTAATTGCGTTTGAAGTGTATAAATTACCGTATCTTTAAATAGCCTACCTAATGTTGGCCACAGAGGTCCGAATTAAATTATCATACTGCCAAAATTTTGGGCATAACCGTGTCACGGATGACTCAAGCGTCCGCTCACTCCTTCTCGGATCCACTTCAAGCAACACTTAAAATGGCACGAGTTAGGCATTTTCTAACATACTCGTATTAGGAGATAACTGTCGGTTTTTTACGATCGCTATTAAATTTGTAGACACGACCATAAAACCACTGCCAATATTCTGTACTTCAAAGTACAAAACAGATTAGACACTAATCATGTCGCAACCTAATTAGAGGTCGAGTAAAGTCATGAATATGCAATTAAACGCTTCTCACATTCACGCTTCGCACTTGTCTGGTACAATGAATAAACACTTGAGTGCCGCTGAATTGTTAAGAGCTAGCAAAATGGCCCCTTTAGATTATCACAATGATTTTATTCTCCTTCATGACCAGCATTCTCGAGTAAACGTGCGTGCACCTGTCGATCGGATACCGAGACTACGGCTTTAAGTCGTGTTTGTGTAATCGGTTATTCGATGAAGGAATATTTGAAGTTACATGGACTGGGCACGCTAAACGTAATGTACGAATGATTTATCATATAATTGACAAACTAACCCAAATACAGGTAAACCTTAGCCATTTATTCTCATGCGTTCTCAAACAAACTTAGTCCACCTGCCGATCGTATACCAAGACTACAGGGCAGGGTCGTGTTTGTGTAGGCGCTTGTACGATGAATAAATATTTAAACGCGAAGCTGACTTGAAAAGAGCACCGTTTCTCCGGCGTCTAATGCTCTTTATATTTAATTTATTTATACGAAAGTAGTACATCACCATGTTGAATGTTAAATTCGTGTGGAATGTAAAAAGCACGTGTGCCAAGAAGTTTTCAAAATCAACAGGTGTTTTTCTATGTGACAATTTGCACTGTAAATCTTTTGCGCAAAAGAAAGTTGAAAAAATAACAAAGCAAATGACCTTAATAAAGATTATAATAAGAGTAGGGTTTGAAAAGATAAAAATTGTTACATTTTAGGGTTTGCCATATAAAATAACCAGCCGTGTATAATCGAGCCTAGGACTCATTCGGTATGGACAGGCCCGTAGTTTACGGCGCCACTTCCAACGCGAACGTGTGAATTGGTTTTAATCACTTCGTGTGAATTGTATTAAAATTTCTTCCTTAGAAAGAACTTTTTTTCACACATAAACTTTCGGCCTGAATTCCGTCCACACCCACAGAAAGCCTGACATCACTGAACAAACAAGCTACAGGTGCGTTACAGACCGCACGCTTGCTCAACTGTTGTCAAAAGTCACCTAGATGCTCGGCGCGTTGGTGTCAGGTCAATGAACCGCCGCCACGTAATTAAAATCCTTCATGGAAACTACGCCTGATGGAATCCGTCCCGACCCCGCTCACGACTGCGCAGTACCGCCCTTTAAACGTTACTTTATAAATAGGAGCATGCCTCGTCTCTGTTACTTCTTTAATGGGACTCTGTGACAATAATTAAGATAGATAGTTTTTGTCTTTTTAGCGATTTTGCGATTACGTCGATTTTAAATTAATGGAATTCATGAAATTTATTACAATAAAAGGGAAAATATAATTAATTTAATGTAATTTATGCAAGTAACTTTTTATATGTTTTTTTATGGAAATAGCCGGCAAACGAGCTAACAACCCACCCAATGATAGTTGATAGTTATCGTCGTCCATGCACATCATTGACACCAATTCTTTACTGATGCATTGCCGACTAAAAATACCTACTTTTATACTTGTTTTTTTTTTGTAATATCTGTAAATTAGTAGACTCACAGGTTTAATCTTTTCATTGTTGAAAAACTGGTTTAAAAGATTAGTGATTGGTGAAGACTGGTGATTTCAATAAGACGTGGGAATTAATAAAACAGGTGTTCACTGTCGTGGTAATATTCATTAGGTTGAAAGTGGGACCGCAGTGACGCCCAATACATGTTCGCACTTCGTTACTTTGTAGCAAAAAGTGCTACAACATTGATGTCAACCCATTCGTTCGTAGACGTGCAATAAAACTACTTTAATTGTATACGAGTGTTAAAGTCGCCAGTGCAACTCATTCTTTAACAAACGGAACATTGAATATTGCTTAGTAAAAGCATGGTTTTGAGGTAAAAGTAATAGAAGCCCGTTTACTATTAAGGGAAAGGTTATGTTGTTGTAAAATTAATCTATTTTGCCATATTTGTGAACCGGTGGAAATCGGAACGCAGAAAAGTTGCCTTGTGCTCGATCGTCGGCTGAGTAGCGTGTCACCGCTGCGCGCACGGTCACGAACGCTTGGCTGTTCTCACGTGACCCTCTTAATTATAATCTCGGCGCACCCGCAACGGGGTCAAACAGGCCCATCAATAGATAAAATACACTGACTCGGACAATAGGTCGAATGTTACGGTGATTCATGTGATTAATATTATGCAGAATCTTCTATCGCGTGTAAACAACTAAATGAACGGCCAATTGAAAACTCGACGCTAACAGCGATGAAAGCGTAGCGTATAGATGGATATTAAATCGCTGGGAAAGGGAGGCCTTGATGATAAAATTGATGATTGCGTTCCCTGTTTTATGTAAATCTTTCGAGAACTTATAAGTACTTAGATGATGAATGCGGGTTTATACTTGGTTATTTTGCTCTGGCGATGATACACTGCTGATAAAAACTTTTTTTAATAATGGTTTATCTATATAATTTATGAGGAAAATATTATATCTTCTCAGAATCGGCTAAAGCTCTTTGTTGCGTATTCATTTCTTTTCGAGAAAGTTTTCTTGTAATGTCTTGCGTAGTCATTTTATTTCCGGACTTTTTCCGTTTCTATTCAGCTTTAATAACGTAATAAAAAACCGGCCAAGTGCGTTTCAGGCCACGTGCAATATAGGGTTCCGAAGGTGTTTCTCAACTTACTCATTAATTAATTAAGTTAATCTAGCCGTGATAGTTTTCCTTGTAAATTCATCATATACCCTATTTTTGTAATTTTTTTACTGGTTCATCTTCAACCGCTTAGCTGCCAGGGAGGGACACTGGACTCTAAGCAAAATTGTTACTTAAAAGCCGAATATTTCGCAAACGTGCCCCTGAATTAAAAAACGTAGCAGACCCATAATGTTTTTGAAAGACCTTTTCAACGATACCCTAAACTATGTGGTACGCGACGAAAAAAAATTCATCACCATGTTACAACTTTAGCTTTACATTTAATATGACGTGTAGTGATGTATCTCATGACACCTAAGTACAAAGATGACGCAGTAACCATAATTTATTCATAGAAATCGCGACATGTTCCCCATAGTTTCTTGTTCCTGGAATTGCAATCGCCTAACATATTTCCATGAAACACGTACGCTGACTACTGCTAAGTTACCTACATTCTATCAGCTTAAATAATAATTTATGCTTATATATTTATAAATATTAGCTTTGAAATATAATTGTTTATAAGTAGCTTTGAAATAAATGACCAGTCTCGGATGATCAATCGAAAGTGCTTACTTATATTTAGTTTTCAAATCCATATCCAATTTGTAGAGAGTTAACAAATCGCGCAGTGAAGAGGCATGTTGACGACTACTTTCAAGTCGAGACGTCGACTCGTCTATTTAGTACAATCTTGACATTCAATAAAATTAAATGGCTTGGTCGTTTCAGTAAATTTATTTGACTGATTAAATGCGAAATTGAAACATTAATACACACTACTATAGAGCCACAATGCTGGTTTTATGCTTTTAATTTTATTTCCTCTAAGCAGGTGCCACAATCACCCAGGTAGACTACATAAGTAAAACCGCCCATAGGAAATGTAGTAAAAGTGTATAATAAACCTCAACAGCCTTCCACATCAATATTATCGTAATCCTATTTATTAACCGTAAAAATATTATTATCCTAGCCCAGCTTTGATTCCACCCGCATCTCTTGCCAAAGCTAAGCGAGTTTTCAAATTTAAGAAGTTATCACTTGCTTAGGTCTTAAAAATGTAGCCATAATATTCTAAAAGATTAATGAAATCTCCAGTTTGCCCTTGACGTAACATAGATCTAAGCCCAGAAACGGCGCAGTTATGCTCTCTGATGATGATGACAACAACCTTTCTATTTTTATATTTAACATGTTTCACGATTCTTCATATTTTATATTGACAATGAAATGAATCATGATCACGGCGAGGTAATCATGATCCATTTTATTTCAATAATAATCGTGAGTCGCTTTTACGAGTTTCATAGCAGCGCCGATTCAACCTTAAAATCCGGAGCAGCATAACTATGAGTCGAGTTTGAACTGAAATTATCTAAAAGAATTATGGAATGCTTCCTCAATATTTTCCGGGACTCAATTGGCCGCGAGCGTCCTGTAGCCGGGGACTGCGCCGCTGACCCCTGGTCGTGAGCTCGTATCGTTTACCGCTACCAATTGTTGCGTGTAACCTATTTGGTAAAAGGCCTAAAGTTCACTCTGTGAATAGATAGTAGCTTTGAATTTGAAGACCTAACAGTATTTGTAATAGAATTTCTTATTCTGTGAATTTGAATCAATTAGATGTGAGAATTGTTTTCAGTTGATAAGATAATTAATTGGAATTGTCAGGAAATTTGTTTATGCCTTTGTAATATATCTTTTATGGTACCTAAAAATAAATTAGAAATTTTGAATGCAAAATAATAATGATGACATGATAGAGTCGTTGTTGTTATTTGGCGGGCTTCTGAGTAGTTACATCAGATAGAGATTACATAGCTTCAGGACAGCTAGATAAAGTTATTAGAAGTTATTAGTCTAACTTTCAGAGCGTCATCTTCCTGTTTATTGTATTTTCAATGCGCTAACACACTGTGAAACTAACAGATATATATGAAATGAGTTTAAAACACGCTTTAAGTTTGTCTGACTGAGCTGAAGTATGGTTTATTTTTATCTCGACCGTATCACTACGGACGTGTTCTGTTTAAGAAGATATATTTTTTAATAGCACACCTTTCTCGTTATTAATCTTCGATAATAATTTATCTGTATAACTCTGCGTTTTGTAATCCCATGTTCTCACAGAGGCCTTATACTAGAATCATAAGTAAGCTTGCGTTTTATTTATAACACAATAAGAATGTGTAAAATTACTTCAATATCATTACAAGCTATTTGCTTTGTGTCGTGATTAGTCAAGAATCTTCCAATGTACGTCATCAAAAAGAAAATAATTTATCTTTCCTTTTCTTTTAATCCGTACGGATTTAAGTACAATAAAGATGAATAATTTTAATAATCTTTTATTGCATCAATAAAATATACGTACAGTGACCTAAGAAATTAGTAAATTACCAGTAAAAATGCGTTTAAACCTTTGTTAAGATTAAACGGCGAACTAATGCTGACCCTCGCCCCCGATCGTGCTTTCCGAATCGTTCCTACCCAATCGTTTACAAGCGATTGTTACTCGGACCTGCATGTGCAATCACAACTAACTGCATTATTTGGTGTTGCGCTATATCTTGTTAGCTTTCGTATGATTAACGAGCATTTTTATTATGCTATCTATATATATACTAGCTTCTACCCGCGACTTCGTCTGCGTGGACTTCAGATTTGGGTCCTTAGAGGAAGTGTGATTAACTAATAAAAAAAATTATACATAAATTCTATGCTAGGTAAAACTGTCAAAAAAATTTCCAACAGGTCATCCCTGTGAGCCACAATTACAATAAATTCGTTTAGCAGTGCGTGAGTCAATAAAAATATCCACTTAATTTCATTTTAAAAATGATTTGAAGAACAACAACAAATACATAATTATTTAGTTTTAAAGATAAACCATCCATCCATCCATCAGCCCTTGGAGGTCCACTGCTGGACATAGGCGTCCCCTAACTTGCGCCACTCTGACCGGTCCTGAGCCTTCTGAATCCAGCGGATTCCCGCTGTCTTCTTCAGGTCGTCGGTCCATCTGGTCGGCGGGCGTCCTGCACTCCGTTTCCCGAGACGTGGGTGCCATTCGAGGACCTTTCTTCCCCAGCGGTTATCGGTCCTTCGCACTATGTGGCCAGCCCATTGCCACTTCAGCCGGCTAATTCTTTGAACTATGTCGGTTATCCTTGTTCGTCTACTGATCTCCTCGTTTCTGATGTGATCACGTAGAGAAATACTGAGCATAGCCCTCTCCATAACCCGCTGTGCTACTCTGAGCTTGTGGATTAGGCCAATAGTAAAGCACCACGTTTCGTATCCGTATGTCATCACTGGCAACACACACTGCTCAAACACCTTCGACTTCAGGCACTGAGGTAGTGTTTTGGATGACAAGATATGACGCAGTTTCCCGAACGCAGCCCATCCGAGTTGGATTCTACGAGTGACTTCTTTCTCGAAGTTGGACTTACCCATCTGGATCACTTGTCCCAGGTAATTGTATTCGTCTACAACTTCGAGAGCAGCGCCGTCAACAACAACCGGTACGGGGTAACATGGACATTCATCTTAAGACCCACCCGTTGTGAGGCGCTGTTCAAGTCCCCGAGCATTGTACCTATTTCCTCCAGGGATCCTGCCAGGATGACTATATCATCGGCATATCGCAGGTGTGTAATGTATTCGCCATTGATGTTAATGCCACGTCGTTTCCACTCCATTAGCTTGAACACATCTTCCAATGCAGCGGTGAACAGTTTTGGGGATATAACGTCCCCTTGCCTGACACCTCTCTGCAGTTGGATGGGGTTCGTGGCTGTGTCGTGTACTTTGACGGACATGGTGGCTGATGAGTACAAACACTTTAACATCTCGATATACCGGTAGTCGATCCGGCACCGATAAACCATCAGGCCCTAACAATTGGTCAATAACTTGTTAGTTTTGCAATATCAAGTACCACCAACTAATATTAAAAAAAAGTTTCCGTTATTGCCATCCGATCAGGAGTTACAATAACATATCATTTTGTCTCCAAAATCACATTCAGGCCCTAATTTGGTCAATGATGGTTTTTCAATGTGAATGTTACCAACAACAACAAATACCCATAAAGCTGTTATTATAGAGCGTTTATTGAGCACGCAGCATGAGCCGCTGAAAGTATATCTAGAATACAATGATTTCTTTAGCGATCGGCAGTACGGGTTCCACGGAAACCGGTCGACGGGAGATCTTCTAGCGTATGCCACTCATATCTGGGGCGAGGCCCTCGCGAAAAATGGGGAAGAGCTAGCCGTTTCCTTTGACATCTCGAAGGCCTTCGATTGGGTCTGGCATACCAACCTTGTGAGATTCAACGCCACAAAAACTCAAGCATGTCGATTCATCGGCAAAAGAAGCCCTTTCATCTTAGATCCTACTTTTCAGAATATATCCTTGGAATACACCGACCACCTACAGTTATTGAGAATTGAGACTTTGGGTGGTTCATTGAATTCAAAGCTTTGGCTGCTGCTAGGAAGTTAAGACTTAGGCGTCTTAGGAAAGGTGCAGCGTTACTTCACACCATAACAGCTTTTGACCTTGTTCAAAATTCAGGTTCGGCCATGGAGTACTGCTGTTAAATTTGAGCTAGTGCAGCTAAATCATTGAATTCAATGAAGAAGTGTATTAAGTGCTGATAGAGACCTATCTCCAAGGCTTAGAGTATAGACGCAGTTTCCAGCCTCTTATTATTATATAGGCTACAATTTGGAGAGTGTGCGCAAGAATTACATGACATAATTCCCCCCCCCCTTCCAGCACTGAACATCCAGACGCCCGGTAGGTATTCTTTTCTTCGTCTTTAGCATCCAAACGGCACGGACGGCACTCTTTGCTTCATCTTTTATTATGCGTACTGCGAAGGCCTGGAATAAATTACTCACATGGTCGTTTCTATTCGATTATAATATGGCTATCTCCAAGTCAATAGAGATTAGGCTTTTACTAAGCTAGTGCGCTTAATCACCCATACTTCATTCCCGCTTACCATCAGGTGGCTTTTTAGTCAAGCATTAGTTTATTTCGCACAAAAGTTTAATTACATATTTTGTGTATGCAAGATACACCATCAGGCTTTAAGTTGCTCAACAATGTAGGTAAGTACTGGTTTTGGAGTGCCAACGTTACTAACAAAAAAAAATTAATCCTGTTCAGTTATTCCCATCCGCTCAGGATTTACATATTTTGCCTCCAAGATACACCATCAGGCCTTAATCACCATCACCATCAGGTCATTAATGTACTGGTTTTGCAATGTCAACGTAACTAAAAAATATTTTCTATTCCTGTTCAGTAATTCGCACCCTTTCAGGAGTTATTAGCCGTATAACCCGTAATGGGGCGGCTTAGAATACTAACCCCAATTCCACGATGGACGGGTGTCGTAAGAGGCGACTAAATCCAAACCGCTGGTGGTAGGGCTCCTCGAGGGGTTATATTTGTAATATTGATTTTAATTGTTAATTAATACCATTATTACTATTATTATACATTAACTCCATGGGGTTCGCCTGGATAGCTACCACCCTTGAGCATGAGTCAGCCGCCAAACGACTCGTCGTGTTCCGGCTGGGGGCTTGAGAGCCAGTTTTTTCTTTCTTTTTCTTCTCTTTCTTGACCGGCAACGCATCAGTGATGCCTTTAGTATTGCTGATATCCATGGGCGACGATGGCTTACCATCAGGTGGATCGTCAGCTCGTTTGCCGGCTATTTCCGTAAAAATAAAAAGTTATTTGTTCTTCGAAGCACCCCATGAGAGCCTTAGTTGTTTAATGAAGAGCTAGTTTTATAATGTCAACCATAACAAAAACAAACTATCTTTAAACAAAGTTCTATAATTTTTCCGTATCATTGAGAAGTTCCACTCTTTATCTCCAGAACCCATCATCAGATCCTCATTGAATTTAAGTAGATTTACTTGACAAAATACCCAATATTATACAAAAAAGAATAATCAAAATCGCTATATAAGTATACAACGAATCTATTAACTAAAATCAATGATACCAGTATAACTAACGATCTTATTCAAAAAAGTTGTAGGTTTGTAGTGTTCGGCCAAAAAAAACTGGCATATATATACCTACGCAGGCACAGTTACAGAAAAATAAATCAGTTTTGTCATTAGGCCAACACTGCACTGCACTGTTCATCCGACATTTCAATGATGGCTTGCTCAATCGGTTAAGGAAATATAATATTTCTTTCTATAAAGTAAATATAAAAAATAGAAAGATATTTACGAATGTTGCTAACCAAAGATGATCTTTTGCAATCAATTAAACTTTATACGATATCTTATACATAACTATTACTTTGATAGCACCTCTTGAGAGGTAGGAAAAAACTTAATAAGCTACTTTGAAGTATTACTACTGTCGTATAGGAACTGACACCGCGAACACAATGTATGGCTCAATGAATTGGCTGCAATGGCTTCAATTTTCAATGGATCCGTTCTATTTTGAAAGGAAAACTGAGGCTCAATTTTGAAAATATTGTTCGCGATGTATCTTCTCTTACTTTAGTACAGTAAACTTCAATAATAAGCTACGAGTAATTTTCTTTAACGTAAAATTTTTATTTTTTGTAACTCATTGATTGCTCATTGGGTGCGACGGGTGATTTACAAACGCTAGTATGTAAGCAGCCTTAATTTTTCGCAAAAAAAATGCTTTGTTGTTTTATTTCATTTTATACAAACGATGGCTACTAATTGGCATTGTGTGATAAAAATTATCACAATGTGCATCACCGCAAAATATGGTATAAGTTAGTTATTAAAAACAATTAAACATATTACAACTTAATCACTCAATCAGCTGTTTGAAGTTCGGCCATGTTTAATTTTGGTCAACTGTTACTGTAATGTCACTGTGACGAAAAACGACAACTGTTTTCCCATGATTATAAATTGTACCTCTTATCCCTCAGGAACAGGTATATTTCTGGGGATAAGAAGTAGCCTATCCGGTAAGTTAGGTTAAAAGCTATCCCTGTGCCAAATTTTATTCATATCCGTTCAGCCGTTTTTGCGTGATTGAGTCACAAACATCCAAACATCTAAACATCCAAACATCCAAACTTTCACATTTATAATATTAGTAGATAATATAATAAAACTCAACTGTCTGTTTGTCTGTCCGGGCATCATATGAAAACCCTTGAACGGATTTCAATGAAAATTGGTGAAGTTGTTACTAACACTCCGGGTCATATTTTAGGAAACTTTTTATCTCAGAAAATTAAAAGGTTTCCCTGGGAAATGGGATGAAAATTGTATGGAATATTTTTAAAACATCAACAGTTTTGTAAAAATAAGCATCTCAAAATAGCAACCATATGAGTGATGTCTATATGTAAGTCGCTATGACTCCGGGCTAAGTTCATTATATGGTACCCGAATAAGAAACCTCTAAATAATAGGACTAAAGCAACATTTGCAATCCATCACAGACGTAGATTGCTAAATGCAGAAATGAAACGATTAATTCGTAAGCTTCAAAGGCAATTTCACAAGTTGCACGGAAGGCAGAGTTCTTTCACGGCGAAATGTGTAAGTAAAAAAGTGGTGATATACCATACAAAAACCAGAAACCACGAAGTAATCTGTTTTTATGTTGACGAATTAAATTAAGTCTCGGATAAAGAACCATTGACTTTCAAAATTACAAAATAAAAATCGACTTGATTAATTTTGAGACACCTGTCGCGCGCAAATTCATTTCATTAAAACTTTTATTAAAATCCTTTTTTGCGGTATCGCGTTCAAAGCTTCGATCGGATTCTCTTTTTTGAATGTCGTAGCGCAAAAAGTGTCGTAACAGCAATTTTCGACAGTAATGGTAACCATTTTATCCGGAGAAAATTACCAGGTGACGTTTATTAAATAGAAATGATCTTAGCGTGTAAATTGTATTTTGAAAACACTGAATTAAATTTATCGAAAGCAATTTATCTATCGTTTTATTAAGAAAATCTTAAATAGCAATTACTGTTGTAATGCGGCTCCTTTGCATGAAATATCTGATCCGTCGGTATAAAAAGCTGAGTTATTTACCTTTGATTTTAATTGCGGTTTGGTATTATTTTCATGTCAGACGCGCATGCAATGAAATAGCCGCCGCGGGTTTTAGTTTGCGTCCGTAGAAAAATGCTCGTTGAAGTCTTTTATTTGAATGTTACTGCCCGAGCGAACAAATGAGTTTATTAATCGCTTATCCTGTATGTGTGGGTCAAAATGAGTTTGTTAAATGCTTGTGTTTATCTTGTTCTGTTTGTGTGGGTCAAAATGAGTTTATTAAACCCTTTTAGCTTACCCTGTTTGCGTGGGTCAAATCTTGCAGGCCTAATTAGACCTACTTCCTCTTATCCTGAGTTGAAATTTTACATTTCGCTTTAATTTTGAAGACAATTTTTGTTATAAACATGTCCTAATACTGCATTCAGGTTTGACTTATGACGAAGGAACTCCTTGACCGTTAACAGCACTGTTACAAAATTTTTTACTTTAGCACATCTATATTTGAATTTTTACATTTTATGCCATATACTGATATATGCTGAGTTAGTAAGGAATTTATATTGATAGCGTAAATGGTACATATTTTGCACAAGTCCTGTTTAAAGCTTTTCTACCTACTGTAATGTTTATTAGTTCCAATCGGCCCTTAACTCACAGATACGATAGAATAATATGTCGTAATGTCGTAAATCAAAAAAAGAAGAATATCAGATATGTGATCAAAGCAATATTAGTAACAAAGCAGTAGCGCTAAGAAATGTGAAAAAGAGGCTGTTCCAGGAAAGGAATCAAACGAAGCGAGTCTAAATATAGCGCAATATTTCTATCGGTGTATGGCTGTATGGTGTATGCGCACCCGAGCTTATCGCTCTCATACACGATTGAAGACAAGTACTCGCGGTGCGCAAAAACCTTCGTGTATACCAACCCTAACGGTTTGCAACTTAGTGCAATCTCGTGTATTTTTTTCGTTGAAAATACTCGTATTATTGTGAAGTTACAAATATAAATAACATATTATGTGAATTTAAGCATTGCTATGGGATAATATGTTTAAATTATATATTGTAATATTTTAAACAGAATATTAGCATTAATTATAAATTTGTTAGGAATGTGTCTGTAATTTGACATGCATTTTTGTTATTTTATTTCAATCTACAAATTAAAATAAATTTCATGGGCGATAAAATTTATTACTTATTTAAAAAATTTAATACCTACATTTTTCTAATATATTAATAGACATATACAAATAACAAATAAATACGTATATTCTCAAGTACATAAAATTTTGTTATTAAAAAAAAAACACTATTAACCTAATCGTAACTAAAATAAAATCAAACTGAACGTACCTTTTGAAGGGTTGAAATTTTTCAAAAATAAAAAACCAGCAACAAAAGTCAGCGTCACGTTAAAATGTTCAAAAAAATTCAACACCCAGTTCATGAACTTTTCACTGGTCGTATATCACAGGCGGGCGCACAGTCCTACGCGCTACGTTGGTCGCGAGCTTAGTGTCGCGGCCACTCTCGACGAGACACTGAACTTGCCGAAGTGCGCCCCAACGGTTATAACATAACACGTCTGACGTAACCTTAACCTTGCAAGAAGAAGAGGAACGAGCCGCCGAAGGACGGAGAGAGAGAGCGATAAGGCCGAGAGAAAGGGAGAGATGCCGGCCGGACGGACGTCGCAGCGTTCGGTCCGAGTTCGCTCGATACGTCCATTTATCGATGCCTATTATCCCTTACATGCTCGTATTGCCAGTATTACTGCCTGTGATCTTCGCACACACACTTTTTCCTTTTATCCAACTATGTGTAATTAAAATCATAAAGCGGCTTGTCAACGGTTAATGGCTGTTCTGCAACTCAATTTAATCGAATTCCTTAACTCGCGATTTAAGAAAAACCCAATCCTGTACATTAGTGATGGCCGGAAAATTGTAAAGAAATTGTCGATATTTATTTTGGTCCATGGGACAAATTAGATTAGATAATCTCTAATGACAGTTAGAAACTGATTTACCTACCTCCCTTCTCTCAACATCATCCCAATTTGAAGCGCAATTCAACTTAATAGCTCATCTGTTTCGGAAAAGTCGGATACCCATTCGGAAGTTATCGTGGGAAATAATTACCTAGTCGCACACGAAGAACACAAACGCTGGATTTGGAACGGTCGTTTCTGTGATTCAATGAATGGTTTTAATTACTCGTTGAATTTAGTTTTTAATTTTTCTTAGCAAATAGGCTTAATATATGAACATGGAGTAAAATGTTTGCTACTGAGGTTTATTATTGTATGTTGTAAATTACATAAAAGTCAAAAGTGATTGACCTGATGTATCAACGCACAGGCCAAACTTTTTGGGCTAGAAACTTAAAATTTCGCACACGTATTCCTCTTATGATGTAGGCATCCACTAAGGAAGAATTATTCAAAATTATAATATAATAAGGAGAGATAAATATAATAAGCATAATTTCCGTGTGAAGCTGCGGCCAACAGTTAGTAACTTATAAAGTGCAAGGAAAATTTCCCGCAGGTATAAAGTAGGCCAAACCTATCGGCGACGTCTTGCCTACCGACGTTTTACTTCAAAATATCGTTTATGCAGATGACCTCTACTTTCAATAGGTCACAGGGACACGCTAGATTATTCGGTTTGTTATCTTAATACCTCGTAGAATACTCTAATGTGGGATGATAATGCTTTCACTTGCGTTACTCCTATCGTGTCTGTTACAACGGGCTGCACTGCTATGTAATTTATCTACCATTTATCATTGTACAATAACCTTGGTAGTCGATTGATTGCCTCTTAAAGGAAGTTCCCAAGATTATTCACCTCTGCATAATTAGTCGTTTACGTCTATTTCCCATCAACAGCCGAGCATTCTGACTTCACGTTCAATGAGCTTTGGAATAATTAGACTCGCGCATCATTGAGTTCGAACCTTTACTTTTGAGAACGTTAAGTGAATGTGGTTAAGTGATAGTTAGGTCACTGTAATCAAAACGTGTCATTGTGAAGTTTTGATGAATAATACGAGTATCTATATTCAGATAACAAATGATTAAATAATAAAGAAAGGTCCTCGATTGGAGACCACGCCTCGGTAAAAGGTGCACAGGACGCCCCCCGAGACAGCGAGTATACGCTGGAATCAGAAGGCTCAGGACTGATTAGAGTAGCGCAAGTTATCGGAGGCCTATGTCCAGCAGTGGACTTCCAAGGGCTGATGGATGGATAGATGGTTGGGAAATAATAAATGCCGCTTCCCTATTTTACCCTCAATGCACCCATCGGCACGGTATCCACCGCAGCACGATTAACAAAATTATTATCTAATACGAATACAATAAAAAATAAATATGTTTTTCAAAAGATGCATTTCTGTGGGGACTATCAAATTTCATTGCTTTTTCGTACTTGTACGTTATACTATGAAATAATATTATACTTAGATTCCATAAACATATAAACACTCCAAATGCATGATGTCGTCCATCAATTGAAATAGCTCGTTATGAAGTCCTTAAACTCTAAGACCTTGTAAGTCCAACGCGGAAAGGGAAACCATTTCTGGATACATTCTAAGTATGGAATCTCATCCGATTAGCAGATTTATCGTGAACGTAAAGTTAACTAAGAGATGCCATTCTTTTTTATACTTCATTGGAGTAGACAACGACCCCATTGGTACCCGTGTGCCTTTTCTAGTAATAAACCATTTGTTTCTATCACTTTCACACGTACGCAAAGAAAGAGGACGTTTGCCCATTACTTCACTTAAAACAATATTTTTCCATGTCGTGCCTATAAAACTCCTAGGTCAATATTTTTTTAGTAACTTTCTTTTTCATTTTCGTAAAACTTTCCATTAATTTAATCGTTTTTATCGCACATTGGCAAGAAATTAATTTAAACATAATCAAATAATAAACTAACAACGGATCCATGCACAAATGTTATCATCTTTATATTTATAATATATCATGCATGTTTTACAGTCACTGCAACTGCGTGCAAATTACTGCTATTTGTCTATGCTAAAATCCTATAGAAAGATAAAGGTTTCGCGGAACGCACTAAGCCGTCGCGGCTTGGTTGCTTTCGCTTGCAACCCCTGAACAATAGAATTAACAACATACATACTAAACCCACTGACGGAGACTTGAGATGCAGTACACGCGTCGACTCGACAAAATACAGAGAAGAGATTTTGCGTGAAAATAAAGCGAGACAATGAGTTCGCATTGTACAACGTATAAATATATCTTATTATTACTTAACATGTTTTATAAATAAATAGTCGTTAGTTACCAGACTTTTTACAGTTAAAGGACTTAAGCGATAAATATCACTTTAACAAAGTATATTTGTCTGGAAATATGGTGAGTGGCTCTGCATTGCTCTTGTTACATGTTGCCAAAGCAAGCGTCGTGAACGAAAGTTATTTATTGAAAAATTATATAAATATTGACTCGTCCGAACGTAGAGAGAACTGTGATATTCTGTTAATGTGTAGTTTCTTAATCTTACAAAATAAATTTTCCAAATTTCTAAACAGCTTTTGGAACGCGATTCCTGAAGAAATCAGAAGGCCAGCTAGTAAGTTTACCTTTAAATAAGTTGAATCCTAAAAAAATTTTTTTTTTTAAACGCTTTTATTTCAATAATGTTTAGTTTATAAAATTAGCTACAAGTTGTGAAAATTTCAAGTCTCTACGTAAAATAGAACATAGAGAATTATGCGTCTAAAGTCTGAAAATCGTTTTTTTTAATTTAACAACAAATAAACAATGAAAATTAGTTTAAAATATGATTTTCGTGTATTGTCATCGGAAATACACATGTCTGCCAAATTTCATCAATTTTCATTAAAGGGAAGTCATTCAAATTAACGTTACAAGATTTGATGCTTTGATGCTCCGAAGTGAAGCTAAATAAAAGCGTTTAAAAAAGGTACACACCTACTTGTTAAAACATCGCTTATAAATTGAATCATCATAGTTATTCACGAATGTCTTTAAAGCTACTTTAGTAATATATTATTATATATTAATTTATATGTATTATTTGTATCTGTATATAATTATATATATGTATATTAATTTTTTATAATATTTTAGTATATATGTATGTATAATACTTATTCCTGAAAGAACAGTAAATGTAAAGATATATTTACTGTTTATTTTACCACCTATCTATCATACCGCTCTTCGTGTATTTTGGTTTGGCCTAATGGTTAGCATTAAGCTCGCCATTTGTACTATAATATTTTATATTGTGATCAATAAAGTTGATATGAATAAATAAACAAATTTATTAACAACGGATAAAAATAGAGTCATTATAAAACTAAGCGCCAAGTTTTGTCGGCACTAAATATACACGTCAGGTGATAATGTGGTAGTAGTTTTTCTTAGTTCACTTTAGTTGTAATTTGCAGTAGCCTTATTTAGCGGCTCTTAGCGAACTAATCTTATAAGTTTATTATGGGTCAATGGAAAATAAAAGAGGGTATAATTACATATCGCATATTATAATTTTGTCGTTAGAGTATTTTTTATCTTTATTTTAAACTAATAAATATGTTAAATTTCATATGTGAAATATAATTGATGTGATGATTTAGTGATTTGGATACTTTTTTAATTTGTACCTTATCTGCATAAAATATTGTTACAAAAATAGTTCGTATTTTTATTTAAATGTCTATAGTATATAAGCTCGGGAAAAGACGTAATACATTCTACAAAAGGAAGCAGCACAGAATGTCTTATCAAATAAATGTCATGTAATAGCGCCTTACTGTAAAGCGCCTGATATTATTACATTGTTCGTAAGACAAATTGATTCATGTAGAAATATTTATGTCGGAGAAAACACAATTTGTCGCAATATCAAGAATAATAACAAGACGATATGAAACGGCGCAACTTTTCTCATAAAATAATCTCTCCATTTGATAAAAGTGGTTGTAAGTTATTACCTTTGATTTCAAAGTGAACTATTGTTTGAGATATTCAGTATTCAATTGGCTATAAAGTACTCCGGAGGATTAAATTAAGGATTAAATCTCTTTTTATAATATTATTTTTATGGACCTAATAGAAACCAACAAGACAAATGTTTTACATTAAGCAAAGTCAGTACGCTATCTTACATATTTAACTAAGTGTTTGAGTTTTTGTATTTTTTTTTGTAATTTCAGATATACTTTTAGCCACTTATGAATTGTTATGAAGTTTTATGTACGTCACTTTCTTTTAAGTGAATTCAATGTCATTTTTAAACAGTGACTACATATCCTATCATTCTTATTAAAAAAAATTTGTTATGATTAACTTTTTAGAGCATCAAGCATAATCTGACATTTGGTATTTACTAACAGTAAGCCTGGTATAAGTACAGTCTGTACCACAAATACTGATGTAGTTAGCCGTGAGAAAACAAGGCAAAAAAGATATCTGAACTTGACTTACCGTGTTTGAATAATCTAAATTTTTGTGGGTAGGTTTGTACTACATCAGATGGTGACATAAGTACCTAAACACGAGAGGGTTTTACTAAAATTAAACAAAATTTTTTTGGAAGATAACTTTACCTATAAGAATCGATTTTTATATTTAAGCCCACGGTATGAAAATGTATGAGATGTAACAGATTCTGTTACTGTAAAGTGTAAATAAAAACGTCACGTTAAATGAAATAATTAATACTATACTAATATTATAAAGAGGAAAGATTTGATTGTTAGTTTGCATTGAATAGGCTCCGAAACTACCGAACCCATTTGAAAAATTATTTCACTGTTGGGAAGCTACACTATCCCCGGGTGACATAGGCTATATTATATATTTTTTTACTATTTTTCTCGAAGCGAAGCGAGGACGATTTCCTAGTATATTATAAATAAATGTATCGACCTGGCTTCCAGTAATATAAAAAATGCGTTCATTTACCCTCATTTACTAATCTGTGTAAGTATATATTTTATAATCGCTCGTAAGGAGTAAACTCCAGTCGTGCGTCGGAGCTGACAAACAATTTTTTTTTAATTAATTATTTTAGATTTATAGAACCAAATTAAAATAGGTGCACTACCTATGTAGAATGATGGATTAGAATACATAATATCAGATATTAGATGATGCCCGTGACTTCGCGCGCGTGGATATCGATTTTTTACTAATAGATATTAGATGATGCCCGTGGCTTCGCGCGCGTGGATATCGATTTTTTACCATTAGATATTAGATGTGATGCCCGTGGCTTCGCTCGCGTGGATATCGATTTTTACTATTAGATATTAGATAATTCCCGTGGCTTTGCGCACGTGGATATCGATTTTTTACAAATCCCGCGGGAACCCTGAACTTTCCCGCGATAAAAAGTAACATATGTATTAATCAGTTATTCAATTATTAGACCATCTCCATTCCGAATTTCAGCCAAATCGTTTAATTAGTTGTGGCTTAATTGAGGAACAAACATCCAAACATCTTCACAAACTTTCACATTTAGGATAACAGCAATAATTTTGATATATTATCACATTTTATATGTTATAGACCTAAATATTTCAATTCGTAAAATGAATAATAACTATATAATATATGTTACATTCTATGTCGACATACGAAGCAATCGCAGCGATCAGAACCCTTTCATGGTTTATCTTTATTACTACTCTGTTTTTTAACTGTTTCCAACCACAATTTCCTTGATGAAGTCTCCATTCACACGCTCCAAGTCATTCTAATCAACTCGCTAGTGCTCATTTTTTATGCGTTCATATGAACCAGGAAATTTTACCTTCACCTCGCTCTGTAATAATTACGGAATACGCACTTACGTTTGATCATAGCTTACGTAATGTAACATCTCGTACATTGATAGAATCAAAGTGAATATTATGTATATTTAAAAGTTAGCATATTTTCTAAGAGATAAGCCCATTAGATCCAGTTGTAGAGGGTATTAAATGTAATAACATAGATTGCTTACGATCATTTAATTCATTCATCATCATCACAAAATAACTCTGTCACTACTGAGCTCGAATCTCCTCTCACGATGAATAGAGATATACTATAGATAAACTATAGTCCAGCCAGCTGGCACTAGCATTCAAATACGCACACAATTTTATTGTCAGAGGTGCAAGATTCGAATTTTGAGATACCCGTGCATACAATCGATAAGCTTTATTAAGCTACAGAAATTACAATTTGCATTGGCCATGCAACGTTACATTAACTACCTAAATCAAATCCCACTAATGGCGTATTTTAATTCCTATTATTTTAGTGCACGTTACGTTTCACGTTACTTTTTACATGTCTCTACTTTCAAATATAAATGTAAAATTAATACTTGAACTCATCAATCTTCCGCGACCCCGCCATGCCGTAATAACGTGTTTGTTTGCAATTAATTGATATACGATCGAAAATTAAAAGAGTGCCTTTTACATCGATGGACGTACCTTATTTAATATTCATTAAATTGATATTAATGTTTTTTTATTAAATGTTAGAATTTTTTGCTTGAGGATCAAACGCCGAAGACAGGATGAATGATTTTATGTTGATTAAGATGTCGACGCATCTGAAGATATGCGAAGACTATAAAAAGGAACATGAAGCATAAAGTGAGATAACCCTTTCAAAGTTTAATTGTATATCAATTTTAGTATTCCGCATTTGATTGTCCGCGTCGACAATCTTGAAGATTGTTGTTTTATATATTTTATTTTTATGCATGAAGTTCCCTTTATTTTTTTACGTGCCATGTTATCGTCCATATTCATTCAATCGATTATATTATAATACGTTTATTGATTTAGCTTTCTGCTTATCACCTTACAATCTTTAAAAATGTTAGGTTGGTCTGTGTAAGCTTTAAAAAATTGGAAAAGCTCTTCACCGATTGAACTCAAATTTTGACGCAATATACTTTACGCTTCAAGGATGGTTTCTATAAATTTTTCGCGTCAGTAACTTATATGCGACCGAAAACTTTTATATATTGGAGAACAACGTCTGCTGGGGCTGCTAGTTTATTACAAACGCAAGGCTGAGCTGGCTGAGGATCGTATTAAAAATATATCGAAAGGTATACATACTTCACCTTACATTGTTGTTACAATCGTTACAAAGTAGAGAGAGTTAGTGCCTTTTATTAGCCTATATAATCAGTACAGCAATTAATGTATGTGATTTCCTTATTTAGTTATAGTAGTAGTCAATTTTCGTCTGGGCACTTCCCTCGCCTTCTGGGAGCAATTAACTTTCAAATAATCTTTTACGTACAACCAAGATATGCAAAGAGTGCCTACGCGCGTTCATTACACCTAATTGCATCGTAATTATCGGCTATTCAAAGCGGTATACGTTGGCTATAACCCTTGCTGATACATAGACTGCTTTTGTTTTACTTATGTATAATTGGTATTAGATGCTACAAGGTGGTTTAGGAATACATATTGGGAAACAAGCAAGAACGAGGAATATGTAGTAGGAAAGATTGAGGTCAATTTGATCTTATTGTATTTTGGTAAATTGTAAGTTAATCGACACACAATTCAGTTCTAGAAAATTATTACTATTGAATAAGTGTTTGTCGTATGTATGAGGTTTGTTGTGCTGTATTGAGGTTTATTGTATGTATGAGGTATGTATGTTAGTATATTAGTTCATTGATGCAGAGTGTTGATCGATTAATTTCGTAACACGTTGATTTTTTTATTTATTTTTGTCTCATATTGCTTTGACTTCTAAAAAAATCCGGATATTTCGTCCGAATTATTCCATATTTATTTCTTATAAACCATCTTTTCCACATAGGCTGATTTCCTGCCACGTGGCGACGCGACGGCGCAAATTTTTTTATGTACCTGCAATTCTTGTAAACTTTCTTAGTTTCTTCCAGTCTACGTTTATATCTCTGTAAGATTTAAAATCTGGACCGCTATATTCATACCTGAAATCATAATTACGTTTATTTCAATTAGGTGTTAAACTTGATCGTTTTTATATATGACGTCTAGTCTATTCGTTATAAAATAGCAGCCTAAGTGTAGTAAATCGCCCGTAACCTACACATTAATGTGAATGGAGATAGATTGAAATAAACAATATTAAAAGTTATATATTCTGTATTCTAATGGACATCATAAAACAGTTTAACCAAGGAAATGTAACATCTGTTAGTCAGTAAGCCGGTAGTTATGTGAAGATATTTAAATTTAAATATGTAATGTATCTTTATGCACTTTTGATGTGGCAATCATAGCCAATAATAGTCAATTACAGATAACAAAATACTTGGCATTAAACGTTATTAAAAAGTTTTACTTTATATCTTACATTTCCGATTGACATACTCGTATTTAATGATTCAACGAAGCAACCAACAACAGGCCTAATGCATTTTTTAAGTGACCATTAGTACGACAGATTTTGGACAACACATTACAAGAACCAATTAACATTAATTGAATTGCGTTTGCCTCTTTAATCTTCATAGACTTCTTCAATTAGTTGTTTATACAACATAACATTTTATATTATTGTTTTGAAATGACAATAAAACGTCTGATCTATATAATATATGTGTTATATGTATATAACACTAAAATGTTTGTACGGATGTCTTTTATAGACTTTGAAAATCCAAACGATGTGCCCCAAATTGGTTTCATTTGAAAGGCAATAATACGAAGATGCTTTGAGATCACTAAAACAATGCATTAGGCACATTTTAGTTTTTAGACTTTTCCCATATTTTTTTTTTGCGTAGCACATAACTGGTATAAAGACGATGAATATGCTTTAAGTTATTTCCTCTGACTCATTAGTATTGACAATAACTTAAGGTTTTTTGTCCGCTCCGTGTTTTAACACAATCAAATATTTTTGTGGAGTGTGGGTGGTGGTAATCGATACAACTTAAAGGTCATGTTCTGTAGCTTTCAGAATTTTACATATTTTATATTAATACTCGATGAGTCAGACTCGCACAACCTTCTAATATTCAAAAATTTATTTTAATTATTTTTGTTATAGCATAAATAGGAATACACAATATGTAAAAGTTGCAAGTTTCTACCAGGTCTTCTTATCACCTATAGTATAGAGATATAGTAATAGTCCCGTTAACACTCTTTAGGATCCTAATCAAAATTATACTTCCTTTTAAATTACATAAAATATAATACATTTGTAAACAATTTTTTAAATCTTTTTTTCTACACCGCGACAAAATTTTTCCACATGCTACCGTAGATTTTTTGGAGTGTTATCATGGATTTTATCGACGCTTTAACATGCTCATAGCTTTGACGATGAAATGCGATACGATGCCTAGTTGCAGGCAGGCCAGAAAGTTGTGGGACAACGGCGAAGACTTACGCGGCGCCGCACCCAAGTGATATGGTGGGGCCCTTACATGCGATAAGTGAATGTGCTATAACAGGATCATCTATAAATAAAACGATTAATATTCATTAGACAATTCACGTACTAACAGTCTCGTAATAGCTTTTGGTTTTTATACTACTTGTTTCGGTACAATATTACCTAGAAAAGGATATAACGAGGTATAAAAGTTTGCAACAGTATCTTTGGCATTTTAATTATTTAAAAAACTTGATATAAAATATTGTGAGGTCGATAAACGTCTAATGAAATCTTCTTTTTACTACCTACTGTATATCGAACTTTTAAAATATCAATCATCTCTTTTTATTTTTAGCTTTTTATTTCCTTCTGTACTTGAAATATAATGAAAACGTTATTTCCCCAGAACTGTTCACCGCTACTTTGAAGATGTGTTCAAGCTAATGGAGTGGAAAGGGCTCAACATTATCATCAATGGTGATAGATGATAATGTTGATAGGGGTGGCCATATCCAGCAGTAGATTTTATAAGGCTGTTAGATAGAAGGACAGTGCCAATGCGCGCACAAAATGTGTTGTGAATTCCAAACAGTTTTGAATGTTTTTGTATTCGTCGGCATTTTGTTTACAATAGAAGCTCTATTATGATATGTTAAACACGTTAGAGACGTATTACAAAGTATGCGCACTGTCGCTTTTAAGTAAAAGAAACTGCCACAGAATCCTGTTGAAAGTTTAGCGTTAGTCATTGCAAACAAGGGTGTACATATCAATTTTACTTTTCCTCGTCTGTCATGACTACATTCGTATCACGATCGAGGCCGCGCGTGCTAACTCACTAAGGCACATGTACTAAACTGTTTCCCGCCATCTGTTCTGTGATAAGTACAATATTTGTGCAATATACGTATATTAGGTCTTTACTTATGAAATTGGAGATTTGTATGAAAATTTTAAAATATAAAAATTTTGGTGTTCTTATATTCGAAAATTGTACGAATTTTCATTTTATCCATGGCGCCAAAAACTACCACAATTATTTCACAAAAATAAAACATTATCTAAAAACAAATGACTGAATTTAAATTTAAATTACACGGCTTTCGAATAAAATTAATTTGAATATCAAATTGCGCGCCAATCCACATAATTGAATCTGAAAATGCTGGTTATAAAATCTCCAGTTTCATAGATAAAGACCTATTATGTAGCTCTGTACATAACATCATAAACCATTTAAGCATAACATATGTTTTATTTTAGCTGTGAATTAGACATAAGAAAAGTTACAGCCGCATAGCTTAGCTAACTACCATCATATAACCGTGATCCTGTGTAGCAATTTAACCCTAAACATTGACTATTTTATACAAGTAGCCCGTGTTATTCGTTATAAAGTTAATAAGGCTAATCATTCCAGGGACGGAGAGATGTTTATACAGGAGGAACTGTCCAATAAATGACAGGAAGACGGGATAAACTTTACAAGCGAAGATGTGTGCTCAATTGGTAGTTAATGCATTTTAATGGCATATTGCTTTAGAATTGAAAATTAAGGCCATAAATGTACCTATCGCCACTTAAGTACAGGAATTAATTAGTTGTGTTGTAGAATAATTTCTCATTAATTTCGAACACGGGCACCTGGAAAGCTCGCGAGCTATTTCCACGCTTTGTAAAGTGCAACCATGAAACTGAATTACCATATGCAAAACTCGCGGCAGACGCAGTTTTATACGGTTGCTGGGGTTTAATTGCGTTAGGAAATAGGATTGTGTTACAGTAAAATATTGGTAATTGTAGGCGAAGAATAAAACAATTGACATTTTTCAAACAACCTTAGAATTGCAGCTCTATTAGAATGCCATATATATGCATTGTTGGTCCGGACAACTGAGATTGAACGTGTTTCTTTTCATTACTATACTACAGTAAAAGGAAATGGCGGTTATAAAAGTTCTATGGCATATAAGTGCAAGAGAACGCATTTCAAACAAATCACGATAAACTAGCTCGATGTTATTAGCTTTTACTTTATAAAAAAACTTTAATCCTCGCATACAGTTAGTATCTATTAACCAAACCATTTATTTTGAGATATTAATCTCAGTCTATTTAATTTATAAATACAATCGTCGCTCGTACTAAGCAGTAACAACAAGACTAGGCTAAACCAATTCTTTTATATAAATGATCGTTAAAGGATATCTACGATCACGAGGTAGCGATAGCCAAGATAGCGATTATCTTCATAAATAAAATTTATTAGACGCTAACGCTCTCCTTATAAGGTAACTTAACAATTTACAATGTGTCTTCTTCTTTTCAGGTAAGTAATACTCATCGTTATGGGCGGTACATGAAAAGATCAAATAATGATTCTGGCCGGTAAGTAAATTATATAACCTTTAAACACAGATACGTAAAGAAATTGTAGAAAGTGCAAAGTGAATGAGCCGCTTATAAGTCGATGCATCTACGTTGCTACAAGGACGCGTTTATAAACGAGGACGTTTATAACCCCCCATGTCAAACAAACAACTTCTATTTTATAATCCAGTAGTGCATTTAGTGTAATGTTAGTAATTAACGTATATTATAATAATTTACCTAACTCATGTGCTTACAACGTTTTCCAACCGTCTATCAAGGAGATTAAAATTATATTTCTGTATTAATATTATCCCAGACATCTCTCCAAAATAAATATTAATCTATATTTGTAGCAGCTTTCGACGCTGTTTCAAAAGTTTTTATCTGATTAGATTTTGAATTAGTTCCGTTCTTCTAAAGATTTTAATGACAGCATTTTTAAAACCTACTTTCAGTTGTTGTCAAAGTTTTAGGTTATCGAATTTCATCGTAGTCTTTTCGAAATCAAATCTACATTTAGGTAGGTATACATTCATATACATAGAAATATAATGAAAAAGTACTTAAGGCAGTCTATCTAAATCTAAAATCCATAGAATTATTACGGATACATCGATCTTGATAACAAAGTTTGTGAGGATATATCATTGAAGTACTATTACTAGCGCATAGAACAGACACCGCGAACACGTGGCCCAATGCATGGGCGCCACGTGGCTTCAATCTTCAATGGATTCGTTCGATTTTGAAAGGAAAACCGGGGATCAATTTTGAAAATCGAACTTCCCGGGCGGGACACACATTTTGTTCGAAATGTCTGTTCTATGACATTATATGTATTTCAATGGGATATATGGATGACTTATTAGTTTTTCACGTAAAAACTACAGATTTTCATGAAAATTAGCACACAGATAAACCATGGTCTGGAATAAGATATAGGATACTTATTATCCCGGATAAACCGGATAAACGGAGACAATCCCGTGGGTATACCGCTCGTCAATTATAAAGCTATGAAATTATAAGTTATTGTAGTTCGCTAAACGTGACTAAAGTTATGGATAATGTAACTGTTTTTAATGTCTCGTGTAACGCATTCTCGGTAATAAAGGATCGATGTCCTCACTCATTAATAATATTCAACACCAAGTCACGAACATGAATTTGATGCTTAATCAGAAAGGTTTTCCTCAACCCATAACGGGTTATGACAAAATGGATTTTTATTCCTTATAATATTGGTCTTGAAATTGAGAATCCTTAGGGTGAAAATTAAGAAATTAATCGAAAAATTACATGAATTTTAACAGCCATAAAAGCAGTGATTGCCTAGCGGTTTAAACGTCCAGTGGCTCTACGAGGAGGAGCTCAAATCCTGCACGGTCCTAATTAACAAAGTTATGCGCGTATTATTAAACAAATAAATGCTTACACACTCATACCCCCGCAGTAGGTTTTTACCTGTGTCGCGGTTGGCATAGACGACACATTATAACATTTATAACACATCACAATAACACCCATGACCCGAGTACAAATATTTATCTATATATTAAAAATTTGTGATCACTTGCTTCATTGAAACGCCTTACGGAAACCTGCACGCCTAAAAGTTCTCAAAAGTGTGTGAATTCTGCTATCCGCAGTTGTCCAGAGGATGGAATAAAGACCATACCCCTTACACGTACGAACTAACGAAAGTCCATTTGTGTGACAGTTATTACTTCATTTGACTGAGTTTAGACAATGAGTAGGTACGAGTATAATAATGATCCCTCAATTACGACGAATTAGACGTTTTTATTAAATACCATAATAAGAAAAGGCGCGTTCAACTGCGCGGTAAATGATTTATCACGATTATAATAAGAGAGCGAGATATTATCCGCGGCGCGTTAGTTGCGATTCTCACGCTGGGTTATTTTATTTGTTTAGCATGTCATTTCCTGCTTGCACTTGGCGTTATTGAAGTATACACGAGTTACAAGTACCGTTATTGTTCGGACACTAACACACTGCGCTAGACAAATTTACTCCACTTTCCATTTTTCACAGGCCATTTTCTTGGACACAGACGTCTTAAGTGCAGGTGATTCGCGGAACGAAATGTAGAGCGCCAAGGCTACCGGGTCCATTGCCTACTTTTGAGTTCCTATGTATATCAATACTTTTATAATGCACATGGTTCGCATAGCTTCATCGTGTGTAATACGAACAAACCTTTAGTTCATGTTCCTGTTGTACCCAAATATATCTCATTTCTTTACTTTGCTTTAAGTGACAAAAAGAAAAAAATAGCGAAGAATTTAAGCTCGAGCGCTGGGTTTCATATCTGTCATGGTTTAAAACTACAAGAAATGTCTGAGTATCCACATATATGCTTTCGATACCCATCAGGCCTTAACGGGAGTGCTCCATAATTCCCTATTAGTTGTAATTTGTAACTGTATGTACAGAGATAGAAAGCAATATTGTAATAACAATATTATTATAACAAAATGCTGTTAGCCTGCTATTGGTTCAAAACGGTTAACGAAATACAAATTTTATATCAACTTAACATGCCACTGACTAGTTATGTTTTCACACAGCGCAATATTTCTAGATGTAATGCTTTTGTTTAAGACCAATAAATTACAACACTATTTTGTAATTACGCTACTACATTGCGGTAGGCGCTGCACGCCATACATCAATCTTGTCAGGACTGTATCGGCACTTGATATTATTTATTACTTATTGACGTCAATCACTTTGGCGCTTACTCGCGCCCTGCTAAGTGATTTTTCTGTCTATTTGTATTCATCGATGCGTTCCTACTTGACGCTCGCTGTACATGAAACTTTGTCTCGTTCGTGTGTCACTCGCTAATGACAATAACGCGATGCTGACACTAATCCGCATGCACTTGAGCTTGACATGAAAAAAAAAGAAAGCGTGACGTATCGCAGTACAGGCGCCATATGCGACAAGAAAAACTCGCGAGTCACACGAAATTTCGAATCCTACATGAATGTGAACGATAATAAATCGCTTACATCAATCGTATCTTTAGAATCTGATCTGCGAAAGTTAAAAATATTACCTGACACTTATGTCAAAAGTGTGACAAAATAAATACGACGACACATTATTATGTATACAATTTCAATAGTCCGAACTAAAAGCTCCGGGTATTTTTATCTCATAGACAAAAGCTATGCATTTATAAAATGAAAAAAAAAATGCCGGCATGCATATGCATTTAGACAACGCTGGCATTTTATAGTCTGTGCGCTGCGCAGTTTATTTGAGTATATTTTTAATCCATCAGATATGTACTGCTTTTTATGGGCTTTTCTTGTTTCAACGCTGGGTCGTATAAGCTATTAATAGAACTGTAAGCGAATTGTTTAAACTGTCATCGTTTCTGAAAATCACAAATAGGATAGGTTATGTTATTATTTATTAAAACAAAATGTCAAGACAAATTTAATATAGAATGACTGGTAACCGTTAACATGTTTACTACTAGTAACAAATACATCTACTAAACTGGCTAGCAAAGAACTTAATCACTTACTCGTACCACCTGTTCTCAGTAAAATTAACCTGTCTATCATATGAGTCAACAACGCATCTTCCAAAATGTTACTCTACTTTTAAAAATATCCATTGCAAATCAGCAAGATGATTTTTAAATTATAATTCTTACCCTATATTTAGTGTGAGACCCAGAGGAATCTCTCAGATTAAAACTGAGAGAAAATATGAAAAAATCATCTGGAATTCATTAATTCGTCTAGACTTGGTTGGCTGTTACACTCACTTTTAATTAGCCGTCTCGTAGCTGATAGACTGCGTCTCAACTACTGAACTTCAATTATATTTAACTAAAAATACTTCATCCCAACCATAGAGCTGCCTGGTATGTCCCGATGTATACGATTGGGTATCCAGTCGACTTCTGAGTGATTTAAACCTGATCATTGTTGTTTGTAACCTTTTTATTTTAACTTCATTTGATATCAGGTTTTTTGTATACTTCCCGATTTGAACGATCAAAATACCTTATACCTAAGTGACTTTCAACTGTTACTAATTGCCATAATTATTCTAAGAGTAATATTAACGCTTGTAATGAAACATTATTATCTCACAAAAATATTTCCTGATCATTCCAAGGTAATAACTTAGACAGTAAAATCGTTTACTGGTTACTGCTTTTATAATTAACATTGCTATTACGTTCAAAGAAAGCCATATAATATGAGGAGCGCTTTCTAAATATTCTAAGTTAATGAAAGGATTTTGTTACGATCATATGGTAAGTAGAGAAAACATTAGCGTGTCTAATATTGGTATTTGTTACAAGCACCGACTATAATATCGGTATTTGGTATTTCTCGGACAAACGATTAAAACTTTACGGCCGCATTCATCAACGAATGAGTGCATGTGTATACCCACGGTGCGTGAGTCTTTCCCTACGGTTTAGGAGACTTGGAACTCTACCATGGTGGCCACTTAGATTGGATTATTAATGGATGATACAGAGCTTTAATTTGCCTACAACTGAAAGCAATGTAAATCAATGTAATAAACGGGATCAAGAGCTTAACGTGCCTTTCAAAGCATAAAATTGGTCATGAATGTGTTCCCCTGGTAATGGTCGCACATTCAGATATTATATAATGTCATGAAGTTTGTCGATAAAAAATGATGTGTTCGTTTTTTCCAAAACAGATCCCTCCTATCCTTAAAGGACCAAATAGGACTGAATAGGACCCATATCAGGATTTTTAATCATTTTCTTAACAGTTAACAAGTTAATGTTTATTATTAAATTAATTGATTACTCCATTCATGTAACATGTTTTTAAAGAATAACATGGTAAGTGTGTAAGCTGCAAATCGATTAAATGTATAATTTTTGGTAACTTTTTTACTCATAAACACCTAATATAATTATTTTAAAATGGCTATAGGTTAAGAGTGAACAAGTGCCAATTACTGCACGCAATATTGTGCACAATTTCAACTGAGTAATAATAGAAATCAATCTATGATGGGAGCAGTGGGCAAAAAACCGCTAACCGAACTTTGTGGTATAACGTCGACTCATTCATTACTTGCAAGACGTGCGGTTTAGCTATTTAATGAAACGTTACTTCGATACAGTGTAACCACATTAGGACCGTACACAGTTCTACATTCGAGAGCTATATTAAAAGTAATAACGAATTAAAGCGAGACAAATCTGAAGCTAGACTAATAATACAATCATGAAATTAATATCAGTTGCGTTGTGGTGATGAAATTGATCATTCTTCAAATCATTTTGTACTTGAATAGGCAGTTGGCTTTAAGTTGGTTATTTTTATAAAGGTCAAAGACCTGCTGTTATTGTTGTACTCCTTTTTGATAGGCGTGGTTGCTGTTCGGAAACCGTTCATCCCCATCAGTTGCCCAGCGGGTTCTTGGCTTCGAAATAATATTTTAAATAGAGACAATGGGATCAACTTGTATTCAGAAATATAATTTATAAGCGAATAAAGTTCTTAGCTCTAACATTTGAGGAACTTCACGGTAGCTGAACGATTTCGATGTAAACAATTAAGGGGTTTATGAGGCAAGGAATCGAGTTTCACGATTTAATTTTCAAAAGTTTTCCGTTTCATGCACAGTTAGCAGTAGTGTTAGGTTTGAAGGGCATGACACAAAAATGGAAAACGTTCCTTAATGTTTAATATATTACAGCGCCCTGTAATCACAACCGTTATCAATTTTAGAATTTGGTATAGTAGCATGACTGTACTTTTAGAGAAATAGGTTACACAAGAAATAGGTGAATCCGTTGAATTCTTCTAAACTTTTAAAGTATAAAACAAAGCTTTGCCAACAAACATAATAATAATAATATCAAGACGGGTATAAGTGTTCCATTTCACAGGTGACAACGCATCTTGAATACATACATATAATTTATAATCATGATTTATTGTATCTGCGTTCGGAAACCGATGACATGTACGTTGTACATTGCTGCACCGGTACCGCGGTGGTGCGACCGAGCGACTGTCGCGCGTCACCGATACGCATAGCCGCAATCGATAGCCGAGGTGAGCGCGGTGCACCGAACACCTCTGACAAATGTCATTGGCACGCCGCCGCGGCCGGCACCGTTACTCGATCTCACGTTCGCCAAATTAATTCGCCAATAGAATCCGCGCAACTTTTGATTCCTTCATTGATTGACATTATGATGTTCCTCAGTTTATCAGTCTAAAAGGATAATTAACGTTATTGTCTATCGATGCGATCGTCGCAAGAAGTGCAAAACAAATCGGCGCGAACACCGATACAAACAATGGTATCAGGCGAGACTCGAGTAACATCTCATTGATATCGACAAGTGGAGCTCGAGCTATCCGTAATGAGTGTACTCTACATACGAATGAATACATTTGCTATATTTTCATTGGCAGCGGCTCGTTAATCCCCGCTGTCGAGGCCTCATGCTGTTAAGCGCTAAAGACCATTTGCATGACTCGCTGAAGCGTAACTAAAAAAAATCTCTTTACTATTCAGTTCTCATCTTCCAATATAAATAAATAGAAATGGAAGGCTGTCGATCGGGCGCCACACTTTTACTTACATCGATCGCTTTGTGCTGTCTACATTCTGATTTATATCTTGCGCTCTTAACTCTGTTAATCTCTTATTCGTTTTGTGTATCATTTCACGATTTAATGGTGTTGCTTTGTAATAGCTTTCATATTAATTCATTGTATTGGTCCATTTAAAGTTTATTTTTTTGTCAGATTAAGTGAAATTAACCATTGAATACAAAATGTGTATCTACAGCAGCACTGCGTGTTATCTCTACAGTAACTGACAGTAAATTGATTGTTTCCGTCTGGGAAAAGAAAGATAAAAGTTAAAGCGCCCGGTTTATTTTCTGTATATTATCTTTTATGAGCTAGATGGTTGCTCCAATAGAAAATATGTATTCCAATTTCCTCATCGATCATACTAATACATCTCTCCACCTCGATGTAAAGTCGATATATTCTTACAAATATAAAAAGAGCATTGGGATAATTGCTAACAAGTTTTAATTAAACCCGTTTGTAAAATTTTCATCTCTCATAAATGCTTCCATTTGATAGTTATCGTTTGCAATATTTTTAATCGCAACCGGCTATAAACCTATGTGCGACGTTCATTTTTATATCAAGTAGTTAAAACGGGATGTTAAAACAATACGCGCATTGACGCTAACTAGCTAGCGTAAGTAATATGCGTGTCTTAACTTGGTTCCAATTATAACTAAACGACATGAATTTAATATAGAAGATTCAGTTGATAAAGCAAACTCGTTGGGCTAGAATAAGCATGACTCACTAAGGATATATTTATTTTGTCACTGCCCCAATGGTCGGTCGGTTTATCAATGCAGTACTAATCTTAGCCCTAAGAGCCCCTGCACACGACGTATTTTTAGGGCGCGACGACGGGCGTTTACGGCGCTGCAGATGACGAAAAAGCAAATTGTATCGATGAAAATGCGCCAATAATTAAAACGTAAATAAAACGTTGAATCTTTATACCATTTTCTTTCCCATGATCGGCGCAATACATATAATATTAATGTATACTCACTATACATATTATTATACTAATATTAAAGTAAACGAATGCCAAATAATAGTTTTCTACTACTACGACGGAAGTACTTCGTAATTTAGAAAATCACAATAGATATAATTATGTATAGGTCTTATTATTTACATACATTACTATTTATAAGAGCGTTAAAAATTTAAATTTCATAATTTGGGTTCACTAAATGTCATTTTATTACTGTTGAGAGGTCTGAGCTTTTTGTACAATACTCTTTGCTACGTGTAGTACGTATTCGCGCTTCGTTTATTAATACGGGTACATTACGCCAGCTAGATAGTTAAATAGTGCTCTAGCATCTGTAACTGTATAGCAAATTAAGAAATTTGGGCTCTGATAGTTTTTAGTTATTCAACAAAAATGTTTCCTGCTAGGGTAACGTTACCCAAGCCAGAAGTTTTTTTTTGGCTGATAATATTGAAATAAATTTCAGCTAAATAATAATATAAAGTAACCTTTGTGTGTCTGCTGAACTTCAGAAACGTTTAAGCATACTTTTATAATTATTTGCACAGGATTTACGAGTATAATTAATTAGTGCTAATTTGTGCAGTAGTGAAGAATGAAAAATATTGCATCGTTTAGAAGTTACTCAAGTAAACTGAATGCCCTTTAATAGTACCATTTCGAATAATTCCACAAACTTAATAACAAATTTTCATAATTGCAGAAGCTGAAACTAATTACATATCTGTCTAATTTAAATTATGAAATTAGGCAATAATCTTGCCGGGGCGACGTACACGATTTTACGGCGCGTTATATCGCGTTCGAAATCATAGTACGTGTGCGGAGGTTTGCGTTTTCTGCGTTTGATCACGTTTGCACCGCGTATCTATACGCGCGTTTTCAGCGCCGTAAAAATACGCCGTGTGCAGAGGCTCCAATAATGGGGCATCGAGAATTCAAAGTGGAGTTGAATCTGCAGATATCTGCTTATTACGCTCAACCTCCAATACAAATTCTTAATCATTATCTTAGTGCGTAGCAAAATCTATATCGGTAAGTTTTGCCTTAATACTTTGTTCTATAATAATATATTCACACTTGTAACCGAATATCAATAATAATTTCCATACATAATCTTAATTCTTTTAATTCTTCTAATAGTGTTAAAATATAATATGATACGTAATAGGTGCTCAAAAATATGCATTTGAAATTATGTTTCATATAATGAGTAATAGTATTCTCAATACGCAGTGCTGCTGCTTGCGTTCTTATTCTTTACCAGTTTTTTAAACAATCACACGAGATATGTACTTTGTAATGTGTTTTCAAGTATAGGTCACATTGGTTAAGAAGACTTTAGCTATAAGTTTATAGTATGGACAACGATACATAAGACTTTTATTTAGACGCCTATGGCTATAGCCAGCGTCATAGTTCATTGCAGTGTCTGTGGTACATTTTATTTTATTGTTAACGGAACATTTATTACTCGAACAACTACTTAATATTGCATGGAAATGAAAATAGTCGCCTTTTATCTCTATTTAAGTTGTGCGCCTTTCAAACCATTTTACGACTCGTTACGTGACGACGCAATTGATTGTGAAATTGCGTCTGGATAATACCTGAAATAGCCTCCTATTTCTCATTAAATACCTGAGTGATAATAAAAACTATTTAAGAAATGCTTATTATTTAATTAACTAGATTTTACGATAGACTTCAGTGATTCCCATCTTCCAGTAACTGCTCTTTTATATAAGCAGGTTTGTACGTTTGTGGATGTTTGTAATGTCTTATTTGTCTTGTCACATTTGCAACAGTTGCAGTTGCATTTTCACAGTTGCAACCAAGTTGCATGAGTCGCGGCTAAACTGCAAATGTGAAAAAGTGTACTTCTGGCAAATATAATAGTCGGTATTTCAAGACAAAATATAACGTTAAACAAAATATTTAAAAAGTTTTTTTTTGTTTGGGAGCTACCATGCCACAGCAGTCATGTCAAACTTAAAATGTTAGTATTCAGAAAGGACCAATCGAAAGTTTGATACAATTGCATAACTTCTACGAAACGCCAGCCCAAAACTAATCAAGTCTAGGCAATAGAGACCATGAACAGAACAAGGCTTTGATATAAATTGCTCTAAAAAGCTTAACGTTTTGCGCTGAATAATCACAAACACTTACTTGTTATAACAATAAACATACAAATGCCTTACTAAATTTAATTAATGTGCAGAGAAATTATTTCTTTATCAAAACGAATAATGGTTAAACACAGAATAGAGCATAATTTTATAAAAGTTGAAATAATTGTTTCATTTTCACCTTACATGTAAATAGCGTTTGCGAAACAAGCAGTCCAGTAATGTTACATAATGTATTGAGGAGGTGACATGCCAGAAAAAGGCTGCGTCGCGTCGCTCAAGTTACTAAAGATGGCACTGATCTTGAATAAAAATGCTTTGATCATCCGCCGTACAGCGATGACTTTATTCGCATTGTCATCGAGACACGAATAGCGGCTGACGAATATTTACTCAAAAACTGGGGTCACGGAAGTCTATCGAGCTTAAGTAGAAAAATGTAAGAAAAACTATTGTACAATTTTTTTCCGCAAGCTCAAGTTTATTTTCTCTAACGGCATCAATCGGTACATTGTAATACTCATAAAAAATGTCAATATTGTAATCAAGTACCTAAATATAGTGTTATTGTAGGTCAATCATGATAAAGTACTTATAAACGCAATGAGGGAATTAAATTATACGAATTTGATGTAAGTAATTTATCAATGAGATTTAAGTCGGTATACTTAAAGGCTTAATAAATAAAATATAGGTATGGCCTTAAATTCCAGTCATTTAATAGTAACTAAATAAAGTTACAGTTAGACAGTACTGTCTAAAATATACCTATTTAACAACTCTTCAGTGTAGTTTTCCTAGATCACATTGGAAAGGTCAAAAAGTAGTGTTTTATATAATTGATAAATACTTCTTTTCAATTATGTAGGTCCTATATTCATTAATTGGAGCACGATTTCTCGCAGGGAAATTTGATCGTATTTTTATAAAGTCCAGTTGATAAAATCTTGACTTTACAGCGAATTCCAGAGTACACCAGTAATGTATTTGGTATGCTCGACAATTTAACAATTTCAACGCCGCATTTGCGCTTTGAAAAGAATTATCGCGATACAATTTAACTTGCATGCCACGTAAAAAATATCTTCAGAACGTTCCATCCATTCCTCAGTGAGGCTATCTATCGAAATTGTTAATTTATTAAAATTAAAAACCACGGACAGTTTTATTAAAATTAAACATAGCTAAGAATACTCTTGATTAAGGCACCTTTCAAACAAAAAACAACTATATCAAAATCGGTTCATCCGTTTGGGAGCTACGATGCCACAGACAACATACAGATACACAGACACACAGATACACAGACATACAGATACATAGACACGTCAAACTTATAACACCCCTCTTTTTGCCGAGGGTTAATTAATGAAAGTTAAATAAAACAATTAACTTACTTTTATCTACTTTTAACTTTCCAATTGACAATTATAAAACGCATCTTACTCCTTTATAAACATGCAATCGTTATTAAAAGTATAATTAGCAATCGGCACAGAATATGACTGTGTTGATACATAAAATACAATTTACGTTGCATACGACTCTCGTTTAGGGTTGTCGCTCGCTATAACACAATGAAAATATGTGCGTGTACATGTTCACCCCACGCACCACGTCATTATAAATGTGAGGCTGTTGTCAACGTCTGATTGGCGTATCACAAGGCAGGGGTCCCGAAGACCGACGGCAAGCAATACAGGCTAACGACACGCGAGCGGCCTTGCGCTGCGTCCTTGCCCGGCCCAGCAACCATTGTGCTCCTTCCTCTCGTACCCATGAGACAATCCATCGCTCTATCTCCCTCTATCAACAGTCTTCGCCGCCCCACACTGATCTGCCAGGTGATAAATCCCTCACAACGGCTGCCCTCGCATTCGCTGGTACGGGACGAGTTTACTCACGTTGTTTGATTTTTTTATTGTAAATTTAACTATCTACCCCCTTACGACGAGTATGTATAGGAGTTATACGAGGTGTGTATAGGAGTTATTAATAACCCAATTTTTAGGGGTCCACACGAGAGGGGGTGAATCCCAGCAAGTATTCACAGTTGTCAATTCAGAACAAAAAAAGGCGCCAAAATATAACAGTTTACCAAAAGTTATGAGTCATAGAAATATGTACAAACTCAATGCCTCCGTAACGTGCTGCTTACCCGACTGCCAGGGAGGGTTATGTTTTTTTGTGATGTATGTATGCATGTAATATTCTTTATTACCTCATATCTTCCAAACCGCTGGACCAATTTATAACTAAGATATCGTTAGATTCGTCTTGATAACCCAAGTGTTCTTAGTTAAGTGACGTTAAAAAAGTGTCTGTAAGATACCATTGTTTGAAGGATCAAAAAATAAAAATAATCGAACAATACAAAATGGATATTAAATTAAAGAGCTCATCAGAAGGTTTTCAAAAAGGTATATCATGACAGCCGGCGGGGTTTTTTCATTTATTTTAATAACTAAATTATAAAAATTATTATGTGTTTACGATCCTACATTTCTACCACGCTCACTGCACTTACATGTGTTATCATTTTAGATTAAGTTTTTTTTAATAACTAAAATGTTGTAATTTCTTAAGAAAATAAAGGTTTTTAAACCTAACTAACACTACAAGGTGCCGCGTTCTAGTATTTTTTTAAAAATTTAAAATTTTTTATTTATAAATACCGCCTATCTATTCATTTAAAAACTGTTTAAAAAAGCTTATTGTATCAGAGCTTTTATAATATTACTACGTTTGAAGTAACACATATTTAAGCGTAATAAAAATTTTGCACAAAATTTTGAAAGATTTTTACTTAGAACATAGAGTGTGGACGTACTGGACTCACACTTGACGGATTCTTCATATTTTCATACTACTTAGTAAAACGCGTTGTATTTACTGCATTTTGTAGATAAAGTTAGGCTTACGAATGCGACTGGTTCAATTATATTACATTGTTACAGGGCGTTTACGATATTTTTTAGTTTGTTGTTATACTGCATTGTGTGCATCGATTTAAAATCGTCCATAAAAGCAGTTCTCATTTACGATTTGCTATCCAATGAATATTTAATGGGACTATCCCGTGCGACGTGGGACGGTAGCACTGCGCTATGTAAATGCCTAATGAGGAAGACCCTTATAGAGACTGCGCCGTGTTTGAAAATACCTAATTGTACCTAACTAGGTCGTTGATATTCTAACCGCGACTGTTCTGGGACCAATTAAACTTAGTGCTATCTTTATGTAATTAAATACATATTTAAATGTTGAGGTTTATCATCGAATATTTGATAAGGTATGCTAAGATTTTGTGGTCATTAATTATCTTGGCATGGTTCCGATTTTTAATAACTTTTTGATCTTTGTGTGATTAATAAATGAATATAATATGGATTATCTTGTAATTTTGGACTTATTTTACTAAACACTTTCAAAACGTGTGTCGTCAAAGACTTTCTATCAAGTCTCAAGAATGACAAATCGAATTGAGGAGTGAAAAGCGGCCTTGTTCGCATCTTCCTTGTGTATCAGTTGGCAGTTGGCACTTATCCTGAATGTAGTTAGAATGTAAAGGCTAGGATTCGATTCCCATCTGCGGCAGATGTTTATACTAGAAATAAACATATATCGGGGTGTCAAATGTCCTCGTCAGGTGGAAGTACCTACTGTGGGCGCCCTAATTTGTTCCGTTTTTTAAATTTTTGATAGAGTCTGTTTGCGAAATGTTTAATAACGCCAAATATTCCCCTCCCCCTGCCAACTAAATGGTAGGTGTACAACATGTGAAACTATCATAACAGCGTCATATCACAGCTCGGGTAGCGTAAATAGTGAATAAGTAATCGATGAACTACGGAACCCTACATTGTGCGTGGCCTGCATGCACTTGGCCGATTTTTTGAAGATAATTGCTACGAACTGTAGTATGCCTTTATACTTCTATCATAACAAGAAAAATGCTTATATTATGCACACGTGTACACACAGCCCTACTAATGATATGAAGTTAAAGGCAGATAAAAACCCGTGTCGCTGCTGTTGAATCCCATAAAATGTAAAATATTCGAATGGCGACAATATTAAAATCCACATATTGCGATATATCGCATATCCTCAGGGCTATGTGGGTTAGTTGGTGAGTCTGTGGTCGGGGGCAGGTTGGCAGGTTAATGCGTCTATTTACGGCGATCGGCTCGCATGCCTCGAGAGCTGATTATTGGCGCCTCACTGAATAATGAAACGTCGATGTAGGCTAATCAATGCGAGACTTAACAATTCTTTTTCGTCATTTTCTTGTCCTAGCCAGATAACATCTCTAAGATACAACCCCACATCGGTTACGGACAAACTTACGCAATAAATATACCCAGTTTATTATAATTGACCCTAAGAGGAGCTGCATAATTGTTTCTATTTTTGTAATGTTTAATATGGAAGCTAAATATAAGCCGTTAAAAATAACTGTAAGAAAACGAGAATCATTTAATTTGATAAAAACTTAACAAGTTGGTAAATTTTTGTCGCGCCTATTTATCTGATAAACATCGAGAGATTTATTTATGATGTTAAATTTTATTTGCCTACCGAGAATCTTAACCTATTCAATTTGTTGTTCGCTTTATCTTATCGTGTCAACAGGCAATATTAATATAAACAGTTAATATTTGAACAAAAATTTAATTGTTTTTTTATTAAAAATACAATTTTAAATATGACATAGATGATTATCATGAAGATCACAACTTAATCGAGGGATCTTTACATTATCACGTATGGTGAAAATAGATAAAAAGCTTTAAAAATAAAATTAAGAAAATGAGTTTGAGAAATTAAAAGAATGAAACGAAATAATATTTTTAGTAACTTATCTTATAAGATATAAATACATTTTATAATATTTTTTATTTGCACACGATCAAAATGTAAAATTTAAACTGTACCTATAATTTAATTAAGACCTTATAATGTACACATTTTTTGAAAATAAAATATTAAAAATAAAGTCCGTAGAATTACTTGTTGGCATAAAATATTATATATGGGCTACTTAATTACAAAATCAAAATCTCGCCGTCACTTTCATAAGCTTAAGTCTCGTGCAAGAGAGACAGATTGATTAATCGGAATGTGTACTCGTATGTAGTTCAACATCACCGTGGGCGCTTATTTACATATACAAACACAGTACCTATGTAAAAACGTTGTATGTGCCAACTTTCGTTAATCGAACTGTAACTGAATTTCATTCTCATTTAAAAATAACCCTAACTCATTATCATAACAGTTTTATTCCCATTTTCATCTTGATTTTAATGCTTTTTTCAAATGGTTGTAATCTAATCAGCGTTTCAATAATTATATCCCATATTTCATTTGTCAAACATGAACTAGGTATATGGCGCCGTATTTAACGCTGCCACTAATAACGTGGATTGAGAATGGCTTTTGTACGGGCGCTTAACTAGATAGCGATATAAATCGATGTCACTTTATTTACGACCGTAGTAATTACCGTTACTACGATGTGCCGAGTATTTTCAATTTCGAAGTGCAATCACATCAGTCGCACGTACGTAGTCAAATTACGCGGGTGTCTTTCCTGTTCAGTTTTGGGCAGTGATTTACAACTTCGCCAAAATTAAGCTCACCCACTTGACATGGATTTATGACTGTGAACTCCAGTCATAACTATCGTAGACGGCTAGCTTATATCCCGTTGCTTTTAAATAATCACGTAATGATATTTTTTATGACTCAGTGTATTTTTGCAAATCATGTTGAAAATGGGACACGTTTTAAGCAATTACCTATTTATTTATTATAGCATAAATAAAACGATAACGGTGACTAAATGATTGACAGGCAGAGCGCAGTCTGAATCAGTGAACCTAGAACCGTGAATATCTGTATAGGGAACCTTTTTATTGCTGTGAAAGTTTTTTTAAATTCATCCTCTGAGCTGTAAAAACTACATTTTACTTGTTACAATTGTAGTTAACAATATTTCTACGATCGATGTTTTGTAGATAAATAATATTTAAATAAATAGTGGAAAATAAAGATTTTTTTTATAAAATCAATAAAATAATATACTTGGAGTATTAAAATGCATTGAAGGGACAATTTAAACTATTTTCTACTACTAATAAAAACTATGTACATCGAAATAAAATCGAATTTCTCAGGGATCTCTCATCCATGATAAATAGAAACCTATTTATAACTTTACAGAATACAGATATAATATTCTATGCCTAAGCATTCACAATAAATTCAGCATGAAACATCGCATAATTTCTCAAGTGACAGCAATCCTACTAATTGTGTAATGACCAAAGTGATTGAGTACTTCAGCCGAGAGATGCTTTGAATGCGAACCCTTATAGCCTGTTGGCGTGGTACGTTGTATGTTGGTAGGTGTATTCGAACGATCATGTATGCGATAAATTACTCATCCCTTTTATCACTCAACATCTGAAACTTCTTCGTTTTTTGCTCGTTCATTATTTGTCATGAGCACAGCTTGCGTTGAAGAGACACTTATTTAATTACATTACACCTCTAAACGAAAAGAAGCTGTCATCTCATCTTTACTTGAGATTATTGGGTAACCGTTCTGGTCAAATAATACTACCTATATGAATAAACGTGAGTCATATTTTTGGAGTTTATTTCCTTTAGAATCGATTTTTATAGTTAAGCCCGGGGTATGAAAATTTATGAGGAGTAAAATTAAACTTTTTCCGTTACGTTATGCGTTATACGTTAGTTTTGTAATTCGTAACACAAAATCTAGATGGCGTTGTTACTGATTTGACGATTGTAAAATGGATGGCGTTAAACTCCAGTCATGTCTCGAAGCTGACACACACAATTTTATTATTTATCTTGAATTATTAAGAAACGTTTGAGATGCTAATTCAATCCTTAATGATAAAATTGCTTCAAGCTCACAGCCGGGCGGCGTTGACACTGATTACTTTCCAAGACAAGCAACGACGTTCACGTTGACATTTTCCTTATATCACCATATTCACACATTATGTCAGACAGTTACCTACGTCTACATCAAGAGTTTACAATCTGGAGACAATATTCAGGTTGCCGATAGTGTTAATGTTGGTTATTTATTTATTTAACCTTTATTGACCACAATAAAATGACAAAAAAATGGCGAGCTTAATGCTTAGTGCATTCTCTACCAGCTAACCATTGGCCAAAATAGAAATGCACGAAAGGCGGTTTGGGGGGGTTGGGTTATTGAATCGTTTTATTTTTTCATTGCCCAAAAGAAACATGATAAAATCTCTTAAAGATACAGCTAAGATTAAATCATATTATTCATGTCAATGGTGATTAAAAAAGTCTAGCAAGTTTTATAAATTACCTAATAAAAAGCCTGGTCGATAACCGGTCGGACTTTAATAGATCATAATAGGAGATTCCGAAATTCGCCAGTTGGCCAAAAACTAAAGGTGATGATCGGTGTTGGAAAGGTCTAGTGGGAATAGTGTCATACTGATTAATACAAATAATATTTTTTCCCCTGACACTTTCCCAACACGGTCATGGCGTGGTATGGTATAATAAACAGATTATGGTAGATTAAACATATTAGGTATTTCTTATCCTGTGTGTCTTTTATCCGTCGCGGGTAGGTACATCTTGCATATATGTTATTTTGAACTCGGGTCACATGGAAACCTTTGCATAAGGTTAAACGGTGTTTTCTTTCTTCCGTTACTTCTAGTAGAGTCTCACCCACAAATTACTGTAGTTATTCTAATCTAAGTACGCCATCATTACGAAGTCGTTAGGAAATTACAAGTCTTAATTGTATTTTTGTTTTTCTTTAATTTATTTTGTAGTATATCGCTGAGAAAATCAAATAACACTTTAGTGAAGACAGGTCGGTTTCTCAGTTTGAATCTTTAATTTCTTTTAAGAAAGGACAATAAATCGATTATTATTATGTATATTAATGTGATATAATATTTTAAGTTCGTAATCGACTTTTTTCACGGTTAATGTTTAGGCCATTTAATAATAACAAATGAACAAGGAAACAGCCTAGTAGAATAATTAAATTTACTTAATCTGTCATAATTCTGTGGCGCGGTTTCATTCCTTCCTATCCCGTCCCCGCCCCCTCTCCCCTCACCGAGCGGCGCACGCGATTGGTGGATTGACAGACCTCAAAGACAGTATTTTTCAAAACGGCGTATAGTCAACATCATTTTCCTTGCAAATAACCCGATACTACTGGGTTTATAAGTTTAGTGCACTAAAATACCCATAAGCCTGTGATCAGTGTTGTGTCAGTGAGAGTGGCCACTCAAAACAATAGGTACCTATCTAGAATTCTAACTTCGAACAAGTAAAAGTGCCGGCCGGCACGTGGCGTCAACGAGAAGAAATCATCGAACTTCGGTGAGTCTCCATATTTTCTACCTTCCAAGCCCTCCCAGGTCTAGCATATCAATCCTTCGAACCAGCGCAAACATTTTTATTGGTCACTTCGGCCGTGGATAGCTTGAAAATAATTAAATTGCGACCATTTGCCGGCCGCCATATTGTAATTGCGTAAGAATACTTGGCTGTTTCAGTGTTTAAAATCTTAACTTATTTATCATGGCTACCTCTAAATCACTAGACCAAACATTTGAACGCAAAATGCGTAGATTGCAAGCTAAAATTAATACCTACTTTGCTAGAATGCAACATACTTTCGATAGTTCATTAAACATTAATACAGCGGCTCAAATAGACACATTTCTGTCTAACGCCAGCACCATTGATATCATACGATCGGACTTTGTGTGTGCATTAGACGAGCGCAATGACTTGATGTTATCGCAAGGTGACGCAGGTGATCCAGACTACGCATCAATGCTTTCCTTCGAAGATCTATACGCGCGCGTAAAATATAAATACTCGCAATTGTCTTCGTCGTCGCGTCTCAATACGCAAAATACGACAACCATTGAGAGCAAAATGGCCTCTCAAAAGCAAAGCCCGAAACTACCGCGGCTTGAATTAATGCCTTTTAATGGCGAACTCGAAAACTGGCCAATATTTTATGAGACATTCAAAAGTACTATACATGAAAATGAAGACTTGACAGATATCGAAAAAATTCAATACCTAATGGGTCGACTTACCGGGAAGGCCCAGACGATCTGTCAAGGTTTCATACCTACTGCAGAAAACTATTCTGTTCTCTGGCAGACATTAGTGAACAAATACAATGATAAACGCGTGCTGGCTGCTTCATACTTTGAGAAGTTATTAAATTTACCTTCTGTTAACGAAAATGTTTCGAATAGCTTAGACTCATTTATTGATAAATACTCTTCTTTAGTAAATTCATTAAAACAATTAAATTTAGACAGCTTAGAAGATTTTATTTTAATTCATATTGGTTCTAAAAAGGTCGGTATAAATATGGTTAAGGCATTTGAATTACATAACCAACAGGGTTGTTCAGTAAAACTGTCGACATTCATTGAATTTATTCAAAATCAATCACATATTTTACAACGCGCTAATAATGTCGTAAGTACAAAGCAGTCTAGCAGCGGATCGCGTCCTTCTAAAAGTTATTCATCTGTTCCAGCTTCTCGTCCCGATTATAATAGTAATAAAGTAACTAAAACTTTTGTTATTCATGATCAAAAGAAATGCGTTTGCTGTGGTAATGCTGACCATTTTCAGTTGCGGTTGTGTAAGAAATTCAATTCTTTATCGCCCACGGAGCGTTATAATTTAATTAAATTAAATAATGGCTGTGTCAATTGTCTCAGTAAAGACCACACAGTTCGTCAATGTACTTCTGAATCTAGATGTGCTACATGTTTACGTAGTCACCATTCATTACTTCATTTTCGCACGGAGTCGAACCCGAACCCGCGTTCCAACTCGGCTAGCGATCAGCGCAAGCAGCGAGCTAGTTCAGCTGGACAAGCTGTGACGTCACAGGCGAATGCAAATTCTTCAGCGACGCAAGAACCCGCCGCCGTGTCATTGTGTGCTATCAACGCTACTACGTCACAAATGAGCGCGAGCGCCTCACGCGATATTATCTGCGACGGCGTGTCGACTGCGCGCTCGGCTTCGTCCGGTCATACTGTCCTCTTGGGCACCGCGCAATGTAATGTAATCGATAGCGCGGGGAACGTACATGTCGTTCGTATACTAGTCGACAGCGCGTCACAGCGGGATCTAATAACTGTTAAATGTTGTAAGAAATTAAATCTACAATTATTTCACTCTCCGACTAAATACGTATATGGTGTAGGTGATCATACTAATCCCGTCGAGGGTTTTACTCGAATTACGTTGCGTTCTCGATTGGATGATTCGATGTGTTTTACGATTGAACCTTTGGTGACTCGTCGCATCACGAGCGAATTACCTTCCGCTAAAATTAATAGCGAACAGTTGGAATATTTAAATGAAATTCCACTAGCGGATACCTCGTACTCGGAACCTAGTGATATCGACTTATTAGTTGGTTCGGATTTCTTTGCTCGTATTATACGGCCGAATATTATCGCCCGAAAAATTACCGAACCTGTGGCTATAGAAACCTTATTAGGTTTTATAGTCTACGGTCAGGCGCCGGTCGTGTACCATGATACCGATGTGCATACTTACTGCACACTCGATAGTACAAGCTCATTAGAAACCTCACTCGCTCGGTTTTTCGAATTAGAGGACGTACCATCCGCGAATATTCTTACTCCGAATGAGCAGGAATGCGAGAAGTTTTACGCTGAGACAACTGTGCGTGATAATGACGGTCGGTACATCGTTGCACTGCCTTTCAAGGACGACCCTATTCAATTAGGAGACTCCATGCAGGCTGCCACGCGTAGGTATTTGTCTTTGGAACGTAAATTATTATTAAACTCAGATACTAATTTAGAATACCATAAAGTTTTCACCGAATATTTAGAAAAGGGCTATTTAGTTCCCGTAAATAATAATAATACGGACTTTAATTGTCAATATGTAATTCCACATCACGTCCTTATGCGGCTTGATAAGAGCACCACCAAATTACGTGTAGTACTTGACGCAAGTATGAAAAGTCAGTCAGGGTTGTCACTCAATGATTTATTACATGTCGGCCCTAACTTACAGAATGATTTATTTAAAATTATACTAAACTTTAGATTATTTCCTGTTGCGATTAGTGCGGACATCCGACAGATGTACTTACAAATATTAGTAAGGAACGAAGATAGACGTTTTCAGATGGTTTTATACCGAAAAGGAATTGACCAGCCGCTTCGACTGTATCAGATGACGAGAGTACCATTTGGCTTGTGTAGTAGCCCGTTTCTCGCTATCAGAACGGTCCGTCAGCTGGTCGCAGACGAAGCGACGCGGTTTCCGGTCGCCGCTCCCGTGGCTGAGCGCGATTTATACATGGACGACCTCGCCACCTCCTGTAGGACTGCCTCTGGGGGGATTCGACTATCGCGCGAGTTGATCGACATGTTTCATGCTGGGGGGTTCGATTTAGTAAAGTTTTCGAGTAATTCCTTGGAGGTTATGAAAAATATTCCGCCGTCTGCTCGTGTATCTAACGACGTGGATTTTAGTCCCGACGACTCATTAAAAATATTGGGTCTTCGGTGGTTGCCGGCCGAAGATTCATTTGCCTTCACAGTAAACGTACGCGAATGCGAATGTACTAAGCGTAATATTTTGTCTGCTGTTGCCCGATTGTGGGATTTAATGGGATTCGTAGCCCCGGTCATTTTATTAATAAAACTTATAATCCAGTCGTTGTGGGCGAATCACATTGATTGGAATGATAAACCGCCTCAAGATATAATAACATTGTGGCGTCAAATCGAAACTGAATTACAGACATGTAGGATTCAATTCTCAGTGTGTAGTAACTATTCTGGGTTTCGCGGATGCCTCCGAAAAGGCTTACGGTGGCGTCGTTTACTTGCATATTTATTTTCCGAATGAAAATAAATTAATTATTAATTTAATATGCGCTAAATCGCGAGTCGCTCCAATACGTACCGTTTCATTAGCGAGATTAGAGCTTTGTGGCAATTTAATTTTGGCAAAATTAATGCGTGTAGTCATTGACACTTATTCACAACGCGTCAAAATTAATGGTGTTTATGCAATTACCGATAGTACAGTGGCACTGGCATGGATTAATGCGCCTGCTTCCCGGTGGCAAACTTTTGTCGCTAATAGGGTTGCCAAAATTCAGGAACAAATACCTCCTAATAATTTTTATTTTATATCTGGCAAAGAAAACCCTGCCGATTGTTTGTCACGTGGCTTAACGCCTGAGCAGCTAAGGTCGCACCCACTTTGGTTTCACGGACCTCATTTCGCTCGACTGCCGGTGTCTCAGTGGCCCATGCATAAATGTGATCCCACTACCATTAATGAGGCCCCTGAAAAGAAATCGCAGGTGTTAGTTACAGTGGAAAAGACTGAACTCCCTTTGCTAGTTTCAGTCGCTTTGCGAATTTCATCTTGGACAAAATTAATTAGAATTGTGGTTTACATTTTACGGTTTTGTAAGAAATTACCTAAAAGGTTTGAATTATCTCATTTAGAATACGCCGAGTTGTTAATAATTAAACAGTTGCAATATTTTTACTTTAGAGACGAATTTACAAAAATAAAAGATAACAAACCTTTGTCTCCCGCTTTTCAAAAATTAAAAGCGTTTTTGCATAACGGTATATTTCGCGTCGGCGGACGTCTAAGTAATTCAGATTTGCCTTACGATAGCCAACATCCAATATTGCTCCCGTCGCGAGATCATATTGTTAATTTGATAATCGATTATTACCATCGAAAATACTTGCATACTGGACCGCAGCTTTTGATGTCATTATTACGTCAAAAATATTGGATTCTGTCAGCGCGTAATATTGTTCGTAAAAGAGTGCAGTTGTGTAATATTTGCTTCAAATATAAACCTAAAAATGAATACCCTATAATGGCAGATTTACCTACCGCCCGGGTGCAAGAAGCTAAGGCGTTCTTTCACACTGGAATAGATTACGCGGGTCCTCTGCGCGTGATTCCTTTTCGTAAGCGTGGGGTACGTAGTTTAAAAGCGTATATTTGTTTCTTTGTGTGCCTTGTCACTAAAGCGGTACATATTGAATTATCTAGCGACTTAAGTACGGAATCATTTTTAAATTCATTTAAGCGTTTCATTTCTCGGCGTGGTCCTATTAAATACGTTTATACCGATTGCGGTACGAATTTTATCGGCGCGAAATCGTATCTCAACGAAATTTATAAATTAACATCGTCTAAAAATTATCGCGAGGAGTTAGCCTCCGAATTATCGACTAATTCGATTGAGTGGAAGCTGAACCCGCCCTCCTGTCCACATTTTGGCGGGATTTGGGAAAGTAATATCCGCAGTGTCAAAATGCATTTACAAAAAGTAGTTGGTAATCAACTGCTAACCGTTGAAGAGATGACTACTCTTTTAACTCAGATCGAAGCTGTGTTAAACACGAGACCTTTATCCGTGCTGAGTTCAGACCCGTCTGAACCACTGGCTCTAACTCCAGCTCACTTTTTAACTTTGACTCCGCTACGATCATTTCCCTCTGAAACTGCTTCAGAAGGTGTCAGCATTATCGACAGGAAACAAATGGTTGATAGTCTTATGTTATCGTTTTGGCGACGCTGGAGGCTGGAATATTTGAATACCTTACAGTCTCGTAGCAAATGGTTGAAAAATTCCTCCGAAATTAAAGAGGGCACCATTGTACTGCTTCAGAATGAGAATAGTCCCCCATTGGATTGGCCTTTAGGCATTATCGATAGGGTTATTCCAGGCAAGGATGGAGTAGTGCGGGTCGTAGATGTACGCACAAAGTCCGGCGTATATCGTAGACCGGTGGTAAAAATATACCCATTACCAACCCAATAAATTCATATTATACAGTCCACTAACTTACTTACTATTTACTTAATATTTATTATTAATATATTTTATTTATTAACACAATTTAAATCCCTTCGATATTACAAAAATGCGTAATTCTGCTTCAATTTAATATTATGTTGAAAGAACGGGGTTCTGTCAAGCTGGGGGGCATGTTTAGGCCATTTAATAATAACAAATGAACAAGGAAACAGCCTAGTAGAATAATTAAATTTACTTAATCTGTCATAATTCTGTGGCGCGGTTTCATTCCTTCCTATCCCGTCCCCGCCCCCTCTCCCCTCACCGAGCGGCGCACGCGATTGGTGGATTGACAGACCTCAAAGACAGTATTTTTCAAAACGGCGTATAGTCAACATCATTTTCCTTGCAAATAACCCGATACTACTGGGTTTATAAGTTTAGTGCACTAAAATACCCATAAGCCTGTGATCAGTGTTGTGTCAGTGAGAGTGGCCACTCAAAACAATAGGTACCTATCTAGAATTCTAACTTCGAACAAGTAAAAGTGCCGGCCGGCACGTGGCGTCAACGAGAAGAAATCATCGAACTTCGGTGAGTCTCCATATTTTCTACATTCCAAGCCCTCCCAGGTCTAGCATATCAATCCTTCGAACCAGCGCAAACAGTTAAGCTAATTTGATAACACTGAGTATCATATCTAATAAAAAATATATAATTACACTCTCAAACCTCCGCACTAAGATTCTGTGTTCCAGAAGCATGGACACACTAAAAATCAACAATACCACAGTAAAGAAATATATACTACTTTACTGTGACAACACCCACCCTTATATCAAGCAATTATCCTTCACATTAATATATCCGGCCGAGAATCAAGAGTCTGTTCTAGGGGATCGTCAAATTATAATTTCGTGCAAAGTAATTACCTGTTAATACCAGATACCTGCTAATATATAAGAATGCTAAGAGTAATCTTTAACTACAGTTGCTGTATTAAGTATGAATTTAGTTACAATAACTTCACAAATTAGAGAAGATTATATTGTGCTATAATTTTCGCCACGTTAAAACTCCATCAAAAACTAATGTAATGATCGCGAAATTACATACATTTAACAGGCATCCTAATGTGTAATTACTATTGGCATAATGATAGAGGTACCTACCTAATATTACCTACCTAACCTACCTAATTTTTGCACTACTTCCAATGTCTTCACAAATGAACAGCCTTAATGGAGATGAATGATATGTAATTTAGTCAACTGTTAAAATTTTGAATGAATTAAATAAAGCCAGTTTTTATTGATTTTACGGGACTAGTTATTTTTATTTTTATTAATAACGATAGGTAGCCAAGTGACGAAATGATGAAGTCAACTCATGTATTATTCGACGATACAATTAATCTCCTTCGAACACTGCTACTACTTTATATATCATTTATTTATGCTAATCGATGGGTATTGAAAAATATTTACATTACTGTTATTCTACCTCTATTAATGCCATTTGCCCGTTCACCGTTATGTGAATCACTGGTAATGAATATATGTTGTAAACTTGTTTGATTCCTTGTCACACCTCTAATCTTGTCACGTTATCTTTTTAGCAGAAAAAATATCAAGTCTACTATGTAGTAGGTGTTTAGTAAAAAGCAGCGCTTGTTTTATTTGTGAATACGAATAACAATATGTTAGCTCTTACATTAAAATGCAATTTATAATGTTTGCGAGAAGACACGAGGGACTTTGAACACATAAACACAGTACCTCGCACCTGACGACAGGTGTAATCATGCACTACGTGTACACTGTTTCAACAGAATGCGGTTTTTGTATTTCTTAGCTAAATCTGTATCAGTTTGTTGCATTTACTTGCTTTGGTGTATATTGTTATGTTTACAGTCTGTCATATCAACATACTATAAAGAAAACCAGTTTGCATAAAAAAATCTTATCTGTCTATTTTTAAAATAGTTTACCATTACAAAAAATATTCAATATAACTAGCGCGGCTGTCGATAAATGTTAACCAGGTGAAATGATCTATAATTTAAATAAGACAATGATCACAGTTGTGAGTCACAAACAAGTTATCATATCCTTTATTTAAAACCATGATAAAAACTTAATAGTGTGACGACCTGACGACGCTGACCAACATGTCATGTGCCATGGCACTTAATCTCCCCATAACTATGTTTTTGCTTCTAATTAGCACAATTATTGGTACAAACATCCCAGAATAACTATTGGCTTATAATTCTGAGTACTCTAGCCATCAATAACTTTGAAAATGGTAAGTCTTGTCTTTAAAGGGACTGCGGCGCGGCAGATGCGCAATTGCTAGATGCGATCAAAATCTTAGTTTTTTTTATTAAATATATTGCTATTGCAGTAGGGTTGTTTTGTTTTCTCTATGCAGTAATGTTTCGTTTGTTAATGTTATAACGATCAAATAAATTAAAATATATAGCATTTTTGTTGTGTACCTTATTCCTGCTGCTTTCTTTGTTTTAAAACTGAGACAGTTTGATTGGTATAGACTTCGTTTAATGTTAAATCTGCCTTGGTTTCGCTAATTCAGTAGGTTGCAAAATAAATTAATTTAGGAAAAAAGTTGGTCATACCTTTTAGGTAATTTTTATTTTGTTTATTAAATAAATAAATAAGTAGTACTTTTTAGATCGGCATGAAGATTGTTCTCTACTTAGATGTATTAACCAAGTAACACAATGAAATGTGATATTTCACTGATAACGTAATAATTATAACGTCATGTATTTCAAGATGACGCGCATTGTGGACGCACTATGCCATTACATATGAATTACAAACACGCATTGCGTTCCGCTCCCATCGCCCTGGGGTTGCTCGTTCCCCACAATCCCCACTCATTACGACTGCTCCAGACCCATGTGTGCTATACTGGGATGCCCACGGTCCGTCATTAGGTATCCTAGTCCGTGATCGGTTCAATATAAATCATGATAATGGTACATTATTCTAGATACATCGGTAAAACAGACGGAAAACGCGCCCGCAACATCGATTACACAGAGCCCACTGTCGTAATTGCACCGCTCATTGATACCTCACGAAATGTAATTAGACTTTGTTCCAGCTAAGTGCTGCCCGAAGATCCGCTTTCATTGAGCAATTTTATCTCGGGTAAATGTTGAGTCGAACTTGACTTACCCACATAATGGACCGAGCTTAATTCAGGTCCCGATTGTAAACGTTTTCAAGCTTATGCTCAGGTCACGGTCCACTTAAGCCATGTCTGTACGAAACGATCCGGATCTTTTTTATCGATTTTTTATCACTCAAATCCGTAGGGCAAACTCAGTGATTCGTTGAAAATTTCAGCTCCGACCTAATGTTAAGAAAACATAAAGTCTGTAAACAACAAAACGAATCTCAGGTTTTGTAATATTTCCGTGGAGCTTTTCAAATATGAATACAAAAGTGGCTGTGAACCGTTATGACTAATGGAAGGGATCGTAACATCGTGAAACGTTTTACTGCCTAAAACAAATAGTTCACCTTCGTGTTCCAGGATACTTATCGGTTCTTAGACTTAAACAACTACTACGACCTCGTAAACTTTCACAGTCAGAGTATTTATTTCGGTTCCTGAACGTTATCTTGCCGCATGCCTTTAAGGGTTGCGCGATTTGCACACCCAAATGGGAAGTCGTAAAGGAATCTACATAATTAAAAATTACATTTGTTAATGCCAAAAAATAAATGAATTAAAGATCTAAAATAACTCCAAAATAAATCAACATGTCATCATCATTTCATTGATCATGTCAAGAAAAAAATGCAGTCTAGAGCATGTTACGTCGAATTATTTTACGTAAATCGAAATTTCATTTGAATATTAAATTAACATTTAATATAATAAAAATGTTTACTGACTTGCTATCTAAATATCTACGTGTAAGTTAACCCTAAAATGACCAACATCGTCATTTTGACCCTTGAATGTCCTTTGAGGTTTATGTGAAAATATTGTTAAGTTTTTTACAGTTTTAACATGATTATTATTTAATTATTTTTACTTAATTTCACAGGAAACACATTTAATACAAATAATATTTTTTTGGTATATTTTATATGTACATTTTCCAAGAATTTCGTATCTTACTAGAATACTTATCAATAAAGTAACATTTTCATTTATTTTACATTTTATGTATATTTTTATGGAAAAAATTTGACAAGTTTGCCTTTTGTTGGACTTTAGGTATCTCAAAGTAGACAAATAGGTTTTGGACATTTTAATGATGTTCTGCTCATAAATCAGTTAGAGTTTAAAATTACGCTGAAATATATTGACTACTTTGTAAATTAGTTGTTTTGTAAATAACCCATGTAGTCGTGAAAGCTGTGTCTAAAACACTATAAAATACATCCATAAGTAATCCAATAACCAACTCTCAGCTACGTACGTTTTGGTAGTTGCGCTAATCTGGACGGTACTTTGTGTATATTGGTACTCACTTCCAACTAGTGTTATTACTTGCAATCAAAGCAAGAAGTGCTGACTGTCATGAAGAAGAACATCCACTATGTCTATCTTGTCGTCTACTGTGGCTGTTTCTTGTCTGATACAGCAACGATCAGGACACTTTCACTAGTCATAGTAGATAATTGTTTTTCCTCATTATAATTTGAACTACCACCACTATGTTATTCTGATCACTGATGTAATTTGTATTTGCGGTATCAACAAATTCAAATGCTTCAAACCTTATCTTCTACACCCAATTCTAACTCTGATTGAAGTAAATTTCAAAACTTTGTACTTGTTTCTGTACTTCAATGTTTGATATTTTTACGAGCACTCTTATGTATACTTACACACCATTGAGGATTTTGACACAGTACAGATTAACTTTGACACTAATCAAACAATAAGCAAGCGCATGAAAATACTTAGCGGTTTACTTTAGTAAACAAATATAATATTTGAGGGTTTAAGTACCATAATTGAACGCGGTCTTTGTATTGGGTCATTTTGACGACAGTGGTTTCGATTTCAATTTGACCACTCCAGTCTTTCTAGTGTTAAGAACAGTATCGAAATTGTTCTTAGCGGATATCCTATGTATAGGCTGCCTATAATTGTTTCTATCTTACGATCAGATCTGCCCGTATAATATGGACTAATTTCCAGTTATCCAGTATGTTACTGTAAATCGGCATGTCGTGCGCGGTTTCATGAGATGTATATCGTTGAAAAATATGTGTCATTCCGTTACTCGACATCTGGAAATAATACGGTTGTGTGAAGTACGAAATGACGATAACCTATCGCCCCTCAGCCGAACGGAGTCTACGGAGATGCGCCAGGCATTATCGGGTCTAATCAGGTTTGCACGCGGCGCGGTGGCTAAATCATTCGATTATTGATTTCCGATGTCGCGGTCGTGATCGGGCGCGGAGTACGTTCGCCATGACAGCACGGCCATTGTCGGCGCCGAAGCTGGCTTGCGTCGCGTCGCGCGCTCATTCTCCGTGATTAAACGCTTGTAATTCCAACAATATCATCCTGCCTGTCCGTTTCAATCTGCACACAAGTACGCCGCTCTCATCTTGTGTCATCTACTTCCCGCTAACTGCCCACCGCACGAACCATTGCTTTGTTCTAAAAACGTCTATGATATCAATCTTTTACACTAAATAATGTTATATACATATCCGCTGTCTTTCAAATTGTAGCTGTATCAGCTCAGATTGCATCGCACAACCTTTTTGAAGTATCTCTGACATCGTCTATCTATGTACTGTTTTATCAATTTTATTGGTAGTAATATCAGCATAAATATTAACTTATTCAAACTCTTTCAGACGGTAATAAAATTCAGGTATCAATAAATTATAACGTGAACAGAATAAAATTATTCGCAAGTCGATAACCCACACAATAAGCCTAACGTATGCATATGTAATATTATATCAGATAAAAGGAGCCTGTTCGCAAACTCTTCCTCTTATTGCGCGTTTATGCCGCTTTGGACAATAATAGGGAGGCGATTTCTAGCATGAGATCGTCGGGTGGTAACGAACAGTCCGTTGTCGTTATTAAACCCCTATTGTTGTGATGCGCCTTAAAAAGCTTAAGCTCAACTAGACCTTTTCTAATGTTGCCAATAAAGCACTAAGGTGTATTTATCGTCCGATTAACTCTCTCATAATGGGGGCCGCGCAAGGTTGATAGGTAGGAAAGCGAACTCTATTGTCGCGTCTGTTATCGAAAGTAGGTAGCGGAGCGGCGGCTCGATCCTCTGTAGTAGGAGATGGGCCTGCGCATTTGCATCAGGAATTGGGTGCGCACGCTTCGGCATCGACTCGCGGGTGTTTCTCACGCTACTCGCCGGCCGCGGCACCCGCGCGCCACCCCACGCTTCCTCTCCGCTTGTGGTACATTCATCACGCCGCCACCGCTGCAGCACAGCCACCGACCCTTTCCCTTGCACTTTTGGTTCTGACAAAACCAATATGTTTTGTGTATTTCGTTAAGCGAACATTTGTGCTTTAATTAATAACAAACTGTACCGATCCAATTTCTCTTGGACTTTTCTGTCCTACATTCAGATCGTGGGAAGAATACTCATCGACTGTAAAAGGTATTTTTTATTTCAGTAGAATTTTCCATGTCGATTATAACAAACCGTACATAGTTAAATGCAACTAAATCAGCTTAGATATGAAATATGCTTATCAATACTAACATGACGGAAGTCTTTCACTTTGAATAATTAAAACGTTTAAAGATAACTGTTTAGTGAGTCCCATAAATCTACCGAGCTGTCATGTCGTAATAACCCATTCCGAAATAAACAAGTGATGTAAGTATATAATTATAAACAAACTGGTGTCTAGGCACCATAAACAACCGTGTAGCCCATGATCATTTTTCACTATTATGAGTATTCAAAGTATTCATTGGGCTGTGAGTATTAATTTTATATTGATAACGGGAGATTAAATGCAATAACAGACGCGCCGTAGGCACGGACAGGAGATGCGGTCATATGTTGCAACTCGTTCTCATCAAACGTAAACTTCAGACCCATAAAAAGAATTAATTATTTCAAGCAAGTACGAGAATTACGAGTATTTATGTTATGTTCTGCAACACAAAGGTGCGAGAAACCTACTTTTAACAAATTTGGTTCGAAAAAACATTCCCGCGTTACTAATTCCAAAACTGTACAACATTCATTGTGCGATACATCAAAAGCATCAACTATATTCCTAAAAATACATTTTCGTATCTCGTTAGCCGTTTCAAAACATTAATTACTCACACAGACATACCTTTGTGGAAAAAAGACAATAGCCAAATGAATATTGCATGAGGCACGTATTTAATGAGTGCGCCCACAATGCACTTGTTGTATCAATTAGAAGTCATTCAAGAATTATTTCTCTTATCCAGTGATGTAGAAGATCTGTCCCATGACCTTTATCGCATACACTCCCACAGATTTATGCGTTTTACCAGACATGTAAGAAAATAACAATAAATACAGGAACATGGTCACTTTACAAACAACGGCGATGAGTTTTTAGCCTGTAGCAGTTTAATTTATTTACATTGCTTACGATTCTTTTGCTTGTATGATGACTAGCAGGTGGCGCCCGGGCGCTCGTAACTTCATAGCAAAATTTATCATAGTAAACTATTAAAGTAACCTTTATAGTATTTCAATCCTAGTAACATCAGAATGTTGTTAGTTTTGTGTTTTATTTAGTAACCTAATTAATTATTATTAAACGGTTTTATTTAGCTTAACGTAGTTTTTTGGGTCAAATCTTGCAAGTCTAATTAGACCTACTTTCACTTATCCTAAGAAGTCGAATTTTTATATTACATATAGCTTTAGTGATAACAATGCTTTTATGATAACAATGCATTTTTGTGATAAGCATGATACTAAACAGAGGCTTAGCTCCAACCGCGGGAACTACTTAATGGCATACCCAAAATTTTGTATCTACATTGACACTATGAAACCGTATATTTAGTTTTTTAATCTATTGACTTGTTTTCAATATAAATTGTACAAAATTGTTTCAACAACAAATCGGTGTACCGATTATGCTACTAGCACTGAGTAAAGTACGACTAGGAACGGTAAAGTTATGCTTACCAGTCTAGTATTATTACATGTAACATAATGAAACTTTTACATACTTGTATTGCGTTTGATTGAGGTAGAAGTTTGATTCACTGTACTGGAATTGTGAGAGTAATTACATTGACTTCTATGAATTATTTAAGTCGGACAGTAATGAAAAGAACATAGATGCTGAGAGTACATCTGTACTTGTAACCGTTATATAAAGTCTCACTCAAAGTCACTTCGAATAAAGGTAATGCTTTACTACGTTTATATATTTGACATGTAAGAAATGGTGTACAGGACGCAGTGTTAAGTCATTAGTAACATGCTTAGAATTAACTGGTTAATGTGGCAATGGGAATTCATGATGTGAAAATCAATCTATCGGAGAGAGGCCTGAAAGGTAAAGGGGAATTAGGACGCTCCCTAGAGAAGAACAGTTCGATCAGTCTTGAAAATGGTCGGTATCACTTAAGTACTAACAGTGTTACAGGAAGTTGTCAATTTAACATTGGAAACTCAATCCATTCTGAAACCCACGTTTACCTCCACAGTTCGTAATGAAGCTTGCTAAACAATGTATTGATTAATACCTCCCGTTGGATGTCAAGAGTGTACTTCCTCTTAGCCCATACCTCTGACTGATCTGAATTTTGGTATAATCATGTATTTCGACGCGCAGATAACTAACGTCGTAGGCAAAATACCCGCATAATTAATTTTCAAGGTCAACTTGAAAATACCTTATATTTAATTTTTCACGTTTATTTGGCAAAATATTGATTTTACAGAAAAATGTTTATTTATATACTTTTTAAAGTTGTAGCCCTTAAAGAGACTGATATTATATGTCCAATAAATACATTTTTGTTGTAGAGCCAGTGGCTTAAGAGAAAAATGCAAATTTCGTTACGCATAATTTCTTTGTACTATTTCACTTGACATACTATGAAGATGGCAGATTTATATTTGGAATATTTTATTAGGAATATTACCATTAGTATACAATTACAATAGCATTTAAAGTAACTTAAATTAAAGTCTTAAAAAGTCAATATGTTATATAACATTAATTAGTGCATAATACGAATTGCTGCAAAACCGATTCTATGTAGTCTTGTCTGCCCTACCCCTAAAGTGCAATGTATGCCCGCGTAGGCGTAGAGGGGCGAGGCGGCCTGCGAGCTGAGGAGCAGGGGGTTAAAACGCTGCCAAAGTGCTTAGCGTTAAAACCACATGCGACGATAAGTTTTTTAAAAATACGATATTATAACATACGGAACCTGAGGTTTCAGATACCGATTAGCACTTGGTTGAGTTTTTAAATATTTTACTAATATTTATTTTCAAATAACAAAGGTCTACAAAAAAATGTATCACCTATCTAGCAACTATGTTTTGCTGACGCTTCTAACCTGTCATTACAAGTACCGTCCGCCATTTTACAGATAGATTCGTTTTTTTAATGGCGCGACTTATACCATAGGATCTAAGTTAGTTTGTTTTTTATTTGACTACAAATTTTCGGTTTTCAAATTTTTTACAAGTACCACAATCATTCAAAAACGACGGCATGAACGGCCGTATTTTATAATTGAGTTTACTTAGAAGCACGATTTTTTACATGTCCACATATAAATTTCAACTTGATACCTCCATTAAAGTTGAAATTGAGGATTAAAAGACAGACAGATGGACAGATAGACGGACAACAAAGTGATCCTATAAGGGTTATTTCCTTTTGAGATACGGAACCCTAAAACAACTACAATTATCAAGAACTTCACTGTAAACTACTATTACTGTGTGAAAAACTTAAAATTTATGACGTTTATTTTCGATTCTTGTCAAGCTTCACTTGATTGTGACATGCCTTTTTCTAACAGTTACCGGAGCTCAAACTTTTTTGTCGTTTAGTGCTTTGTTGAGGCTGTTGATTAGTTTTTATGTGCCCCGCCCTGGCTGTGCCGTGATTAAATACTTGCTAGGAACATAATGGTATTATGTACCGACTCTGCTTTTATTATACAATATTTTGTGAGTTTAAATATTTTACGTTATTTATGCAAAAGGAGGTACTGATACGTATGATCAATACTACATGCATCACCGATACTTTTTTAAATTCAACACTGAAGTCAAAACTTATAAAGTATCGAAACAAGGATGAGCTGTCTGTTCGATATCTATACCTATCCTACGCAATCTATAATTATTTCGTTGTTTCCGTGTCTCCTCACATAATGTGAGGGGACTTAGTTCACATAATCTTTCGGTCGGTCAAAAAGTAATAGAGAAATTTGAGTAATTGAAACTTTGAAAATAAGAAATACGTAGGTAAACGACCAAACCAGACCCCTTTAGGTGTAGACCAATCGAAAATCTCTAGGCTATCACTGCTTACAAAAAGAAAAAGATTTATTTAGAAGGACATTGTCTACTACAATGGAAATTAATACGATAGAATGACTACGTGCGAGTGAACATAAAAGATTTGATATACCTACTTGTAATTTTATCCTATTGCTTTATTTTATTCAAAATAAAATTTATTTAAACACGAGAAATAATAAATTACAGGATTTACAGTAACAAAATGTCCCGTATGATCTCACGAAACAGGTTGCATTTTCTTAACCACATTTGTGTTTAAAATGTTAGTTTAAGCTGTATAGTGAAGGGACGGAAAGTGAATTCGACAGTTGTATTCGTAGTATATACGAATATTACGAATGCGTTATAGACAGAGATCCGGATTTTTATGGGTTCAGTTCTAAGAAATAAATGCATGGATAAGTTGTTAAGTACTTCAATTCCTTTTTAGTTTCATCATAAACATAAAATTGTCATTACCTTTTGGTTGGTAATATGTAGCACTGACAACAATGTCCAGTAATAATTTGCTCTGAAACGTTTTAGACTTAAGAATTTAAATAATGTTTTTCCGTAACATAAGGGTAATTGTTTTATTTTTGTTCTTTCTCTAAACAGTGCTACAATAACGAAATATGATTTACATTATACGATTTACAGTAACATAAAGTGTGGCAGTGTATCGTTTTATGGGAAACATTACTAAATTCCTTATATTCAGTCAACATTCTTCGCGTCGAGTCAGGTTATACGTTAATAACGCTGAGGTGCACGCACTGCACGCTATTGTTACAGGTGGTTTCCAAAAATATTTTAATTATCTTAAACATGACAATTGGCGGTGGCAGACTGTGGCACGTCGCTAGGCCTTAGAGCGCAGGGCCTAGCGCCCTAGCGGCCTAGCGGTACGCGGCGCGATGGCATCGCGCTCGTGCGCCACTCCTCACGGCGCCCGCCGGCGTTCGCGTCGCCGTGACTTATGGCCCCCGCGCGAACTTCGATCGTCCGATTGAATAATAATATCCGATTCCCGTGCACCGAATTTATGTTAGGAAGTGAACAGTGTCTCGTATCGACGACCGCATCGCCCGCTGCTCAATTTCTAACCGTCCGCCTGTCCCAGGGCACCGATGTACCTTCCCGATATCCGATAAATAAATTTTCGTGTTTCTGTACCCGACGGACGTCGGCACTCCATCCCTGGTTTATACTGCCTCGCTCGCAACTCGTCCGGGTTATTTAACTGTTTTCTGACACCTTGTTTCATAGATCTACACTATTCAGTACAAGGGTCTGGGGGCTCCAATTGATAAAAGCTTATATTATTATGGAAAACTAAATCAAACAGGAATTCAGAAACAGTTATGTAGTCCTGATCAAAATAAATGATAATTGTAGGTTTATCAGCTTCAATATCCACATCATAATAATATATCACGACACCTGTCACCATACAAGTAAGTCGTATTGAATCTATTAAAAATACAAAAGCACAGGATATGATGACATTCAAATAGAATTTATAAAACAAGTTTCATATTTTTATAGTCCAAGTTATGAGTCACGTTATAATGTTTTACCAACATAGAGGATGTTATTTATTATCAAGGTATCTTCTAAGGCTTATTTAAAAATTAAAACGGGATATTCAGTGAATTTAAGATTTAAATTTTTACCAATAATATTTTTCGCACCGAATGAATTATTTAAAATTTAATTCGAATCCGGTCTTTACTTTCATGATATCATTCTGCTAAACCCAAAAAAATATATTAATTCGTTTGTCGAAACATAACCGCTTAGAGGCTAAGGTTAAAATAACAGATTCTAATAACTCATTGAATTTCTCGATGAAAGTGTTGTGTACGAGCGTTTATGCCCGGTTTTACTCACATTAGCAACTGACTTACTCGACAACCGAACCGAAGTAAAATATATGGTTATTTATTATGTATGAAGTGTACAAACGTCCACGCCGGTCGCTGGTGAACCTGCACGATCGGGGCTTTAAATTATTTCACGTAATTTGTGCATGTCCCTACAGATTTACTTAAGTTTTATATTCGATACACTCTTGCTCTTTATTTTTGACACTTGAACTCGAGTGGTTAATATTTAAGAAGTAAATAAACAATTTCTATGTAATGCTATTGACCAATATCCGTTCCATGTTAACCGTGTAGTAATACGTATATTTGTCAACGTGCTACATCACTATGATTGTCGCTTCGCTTGAGCTCTGCGTCAGTTAGATTAGAGCATAATAAACAGCCTACTTGATGTTAAATGGTTATACACACGCCATGTACAGCGATAATCAACTTCAAACAGAATAACTACCATTTGAAGTTAACTACACATTTATTGCTACTTGAGTCAGAACGCCTCATTTTATTGGTATATGATGGAAGCATCATTATTATGAGGTTAATGCATATTTAAGCTTCCGAAAAATGTCTACAATATTGAAAAACGATTTCAGTAGAATCAGAAACGAATGATTTGTTTTAACAAGCTTCCCTTGACAAGCTTCAATTGACCCCACTCAGTTTGATCTTATTTCTAGGGCTGATAGCTAAATACAAAAATTAAATTGAGTCGTTTATCTATTAAAATCTGTTACTCGTTTTTAACCACGTTGGTACGGTCTGGAGGTACGCTATACCGTTAGAGTACTCCCACAGTGCTCAACGTCCGCCGAGAATTTGTATTTACCAAAAATCCTGTAGCTCGTACTGGATGATATCCTACGAGATTTTTAATAGCTAGAAGTCCCTTATATCCTGACGGAACAACCCCAAGTACAAAAAGTTCCGCTCTACCAAACCTACCTTCACATGGATGCGAGTATTTTTAATTTACTCGGCCTTTGTAGTAGTAACTTTTTGTACTAAATGACTAACTTCGTTGATTATATTAATGCACATGATACATGGTACTATCGTCTGTTAATGCACGCGCTTAAACACATTTTTATGATCGTGGTCATCTTCAGTAATGACTCTTAAATTGAACATAAATTATGACATCAGTAAAACTAAAACTGCAATATTACACTTTTAGTTACAGTTCTTTTGCTTAAGTGCCTGATCATTTTGAATCCACTTACTAAATTATACCAAGTTCAATGTACCATAACTTTTGTATGAAATGACTGGTACACACATGTAATGTTTTCACTACGCCATGTAATCTGACCACAGTGCCTAATTATGTTGAGCACCGCTACTCACGGGAATTTGGATTGTCGATGCCGCTATATTCTTACTTTGCTCTTATGTTATGATAATGTGCATTTTCCCAATGTGACTAGTAAACCCGCTATTCGCTAGCGCTTCGATTCGATAAAATATTATAGTTGACTATCAGTACTCGTTTAGCGTCATATAGTAAAACGCTACCACATTACCACTATTGCTAGTTCATTTTATTTAGCACTTTATAAAGTCATCTCGTTTTCCTTTCCTTTATTAATTCCAATAAATGAAGAAGGAAGAAGGGAAGGAAGAATTCAGCCGTATTGGGGCGGCTTACAATACCCCCAATCCCACGCCGGATGGGTGTCGTGAGAGGCGACTATATCCGGCCCGCTGGTGCTAGAGCCCTTCGGAGGGATTATATTGGTAATATTGATTTTAATTGTTAATTTATACCAATATTACTATTATTATTTCTCCATGGGGTTCGCCTGGATAGCTACCACCCTTGAGCATGAGTCAGCCGCCAAACGACTCGTCGTGTTCCGGCTTGGCTTGAGAGCCGGTTCTACCTTTCTTTTTCTTCTCTCTTTCTTGGCCGGCAACGCACCAGTGATGCCCTTGGTGTTGCTGATGTACATGGGCGACGATAGCTTCTCACCGTTAGGTGGATCGTCAGCTCGTTTGCCGGCTATTTCCTTAAAAATAATGCCTATTTTCTCCAAGTCTCGCCTACTCGTTTTGCACTCTACTGGATAACGGACAAGAGAATGGTGAACGGTCCCTCCTAGTGAAGGTTGCTGGGCTCCGGTCCCTCCTAGTGAAGGTTGCTGGGCTCCGGTCCCTCCTAGTGAAGGTTGCTGGGCTCCGTATCAGTTAACTTAATACGGATGGTATTCATTCATGGTATTTTTACTCGTTTGACTAGACATACAACCTTTCTTCTAGAGTCAATCATGAGAAGTGTTTTACATACTTCGATCGTAGTGTCTGAGAGCCAGTCGGGATTCCTTCTCTTCTTGAGGTTCTTCTTTCAGTAACGTATTGGTACTACCTTTTAGTGAGATGGACGTCTGTGGTCGCCGGTGACCACTTACCAATAGCTGGTCTGCTCGACTGTCAACTATTCACATCACATTCACTTAAAGAATTTTACTATTCGATAAAAACCAAATCTTAAATTGTAATAGCAATTAAGAATAAAAAATATCCTAGATGTTTCTCCATGTTACTCATCAAAGTCGTATAAGCTACGTCAATATTCAAATAGTGTGTGAAAGAAATCGTGAAATAAATCGTATGAACAATATGGTGCCATTACATCCATTGTCCAACGTTTTACACAAGAAACAGGTCAAGATGTGTTGCACTTTAGATTAAATAGAGCATGTTACATCCTAAAACTCTAAAATGTTTTATTTGTTTTAAATTTGATTTGATTCCATTAGATTTCATTTTGTTTTGAATTTATTTTTGTTTTAATACTATTTTATCAATGTTATTAATATTTTAGATTTTATTTTAGAGCGTCCTAATGTGAATGTTGTGCTCACCTATATTTGTATGTACACGATTGGAAGTTTTATTTGTCATGTACCTAATATTTATATTGTGAAGTGTAACATATGTTGGTGTGCCAAATAAATAAATAAATAAAATTACTTCCTGTAAAAAACATTTAATAAAAAACAATTATAGTTTGACGCAAACTAATGGCCAATGCTCATCAACCTGGAACTACGCCTACAATGTAGCCTTTAATCATCTAAACATTGATAAAAACATAAGTACGATCTCTCACGCATTCTATATGAACTGACTAATTCGAAAAACTCAATTTTAATGTGTAATGTGCCTTAGATTTCATACTGAGAAAGCTAATTACATAAGTACGGTTCCAGATTAGATGTGTATGCAGCGCATATAAAATCATTTTTGAAGATCGGACGAAACGGAGATTTTTAGAGAATGGATGCATTTTTAAAAGAACGAAGGAAGGAAGGAAGGACATTTTGAATACTTTACTGACCTACCTACGCCCAAATACACAACATGTATAAACCCATGGGTATGCTCCATAAATAGGTCAAAATTTGACCCAAATATCTTCAATTCAGCAGCGAGCTAAAGTTTACTGCTGCCAAAATGAGCTAGTACCGCAAATTCGCTCTGTCTGTAACCACACTTAGCCGTGTTTGGCGGCAATGTCCGTAAAGTGCACCTCAAGTCAAGTACCTCTCTCTAGTCGCGCCGAACTAACGTCAACTCTCTTCCTCTTGCGGTACCTGAATTAATTTTTTCTTCCCGCTACACTTTAAAATATCGAATTATTTTGACAATACATCATCATTATATAGTAACGGTTGTATCAATTAATGTGATTAAATCGAGTAGGTCTCGCGGTCGATCACGTACGGCCCGAGCTCTCGTATGCATTGTCCACTGCGACGGCCATTCTCGTTTCGACGGACATCACAGTTGTCGATCAAACTATTTACATCGTTTTATCGGGGCGAATTCACATTACTCTTTAAATAATGATTTTGTGTAACACTTAAAATTTTTTATCCGCCGCACCTGTATTTCATTTTAAAATTATGTACACACGCGCCCACGATATCTTGACATACACAAAACCAGTTATTTGAAAAGTAGGATGAGTGCCTTTAAACTTTATTTTACCCTCTTCAAAACAACACAATGACCATTCAACGGAAGACAACTTGAAGTTCCACATAAACGGTTGTCAAATAAAAGAATTGAATTTTGTGTAACAAATCGATTTGTGAGCTCAGTCTTAAATAAATTTGCAACATATATCACGTGTCGTCGTTTCAAACGCAGACTGTGTTGAGGTTAATTAAAGCTGCATAGCCGTAGGGGGAGGGCTGGAAACAATAATTACCCACTTTCGGAAGCTTATACGCTTTTAATAGCGTTATATAGCTTAGTTTTTAGTTTGTTAATCAGGCCGCCTGGCTTAACAATAATAATAAAAATACTTACGAAAATAATCTAACATTTTAACAAAAAAATAACCGACTTCAAATGAAGTACATTGTACTTTTGACATGGATACCATTGTCAGATCTCGCTCAAATTTATGTGGGACCACACGACAAGCACCAGCTTTCAATTAAAAAAAGAATCATCGAAATCGGTTGGCGCGTTACTGAGTTATTCGTCCATTTATCGCGCACATACGTAATTCAAATTTAAGACTTATATGATTTTGACATGGATGCCATTGTCAGATCTCGTTCAAATTTATGTGGGACCTTCCGACAAGCACCAGCTTTCGATTAAAAAAAGAATCATCCAAATCGGTTCTCCCAGTCCAAAGTTCTGAGGTAACAAACATAAAAAAAATACAGTCGAATTGAGAACCTCCTCCTTTTTTTGAAGTCGGTTAATAAAATGGCGGTTTGGAGATATATTATAATTGAATGAGTTACGAAGTAACGATATTTTTTTAATCCCGCGTAGTTTAGAAATATTATTATACAACGATATTGAGTTATTGGCTGGCTCACATAAGACTGCAAAATTAGATGAGGTTCTTTGTGTAAACCTACCTCGTGAATCACTTCAATTATGGATAGAAATTGTATGAAATTCCTTGCATTTTGATATTATCGCGGTCAAATAGATGGACAGTGACTATGTTTAATAAGTACTATGTTGTGAGAAAATTGCGACGTATCCACAAGAAAGTCAGAGCGGTGCTAGCCACCATACATATCCCTAAAGTATTCATACATTTCTGCAACGGATCTTGCCGCTATTACTGTCTATTTCGTGTTTACGAGCGATTGTGCCGCATCGTGTTTAGATTAACCGTAATTACGACAAATCTTGACCATTCAGCACCCATAGTACAACTGTCAGTCGGCCGGCCGGTCATTTATCGATGGTATCGGCGCAGTGGTATCCCGTCAGTGTCGGGTAATGTCTATTTGTGTTTCCTAGCAAATTTATTGCCTTCCCATTGCTCAACAATATGCTATTCCTAGCCATACGTGTTATCTGTATCTCCGAATGAATATCATTCCATCGATGGCACGAGTAAATATTCTATCGGGATCCGCATCCATTGCTCGATGTCCATTTAGTCGGTGTGGTCATTGTATGTGGTTCTGGTATCGGTTGGGGTTTCATCGGCGTATCGCAGCAACATTAGCATTATCAAAAGGACCGCGGGCGTCATGCTCATATCTGCGGGACACGCGACGGGCGCGGAAGTGCCGCGCGGAGCCAAAGGCCCCGGCGGACGAACGGCGATAACTCAACTCTGCATAGTTCAAATACAATCGTGTGGATACCGTGCCGCGGTGCCGGCGCTTGCCCTTCTACGTATCCACTAAACATTTGTGTCGCCCTCACGTATACAATCACCTCGCCTAATCCAGACAATACGAATGCAACCTTACTCGAACATCGTGCACTTGCCCAAACGTAGAGACTACTAGCAGCGCACCGATTCTACCTTAAGCATTCAATTGTTATCGCTATTTTGAAGCATGGAATTATGAATTGGAATTTACGACGTAAATGATGACTTTAATAGTAGTAAATTATATTGCCTGTAATAAAATGATTTATGAATTTAATATCGTTTAAGGAAATTTATAGATGGTGTATTAGGCTCAACCGTGCATTGAATTACTGTGTGGGCATGCTCAATACGATATAAAATTTATTGTATGAACGAAACTATTCGCTAAGGAGAAAAATACATGAGACATAAATAAATATTCAATCTGTATTTGAATTACGCCCGGGAGGTATTCCTCACTGATTTTTCAATGTCAGTCACTCGTAGGCTTTGTTGTATTACAAGTCTACATGAAAGCTATTAGGATTTATGCACATAGTTATGAGCAACAGTCACGTACAGACGTATCATCGGGAGACAGTTAACAGTGAAGTTCATGTTAAAGGTACTTTGGTAAATAATTTATACTTATTCTTTCTAAAGTATATAACAAAAACGTGCGAGTAGGTGTAAACATTTGGAAATATATTGCTGTAGCAACGCGGTTAACTGTATGGTATTTTTAACTTTAATGAGTGTTTACTTTCAGATCTCGAACTAGTCAGAGTTTACACGTACATTGTTTCAATGATAAAGAGTTACTTGTAACTGTATTCGTTATATTTATTTGCCTGCTGGTTTGCAGAAAAAACTAAGATTTATATTTATATGAAATCCACGTGATCGACGTAGCGTTACACCATCGTCCATCAAGGCAGTACACCAATACACCCAGTGTTACGGAAGTGAGCATACGAGTACCACACGAGCCGTTACCATCAACGGCTATTAGACGACCGTTCTTAATTATTAACAGTTACCACCGGGCGATCGGGCGGCCACCGCCAGCGTAACTGATGAACGAGCCCAAGGCGCTCGAAGCCACTCTCCCCCATTACAATCACAGAATCGCAATACCTCAACACGATTATATTTCATCTAAAAGCAGACCAATTAAGACGAATTCAGATCAACGACCACTCACGTCTAATTGAAATCAAAGCACATTCGACTAGTCCCAATTTGGTGTGCGTAACCCAGATCGATATCAGTAATTTTGCACCATTTTAATCTAATATCGCTTTCGGTGTCAAAAATAACAGTAGCACATCCGTTATGTTGATGGTAGAAAAATATAAAAAGTTAAATAATATGGCAGCCCCAATACATTTTGACGAATGGCATCTCGGGTCTAACGATATGCTATCTTTCGAACGTCCAAATTACGAATCGGAGGCATCGATGCATGAGCTTTCGCGATTGGGGCGATCGATATGATTTTTGTGAGAGGTCTTCCGTCGTGCCCTGTAATAATTATTTTGAATCGCAGTCGTGTGTCGAGGTAAGTGCACGCGGCCGGCGGCAAGCGATCAGGTGATCTCTCACATGATAGCGCGGCGCCGGATGCCACGATAGCGTCGCCTCGCCTCTGCCGGTCCTCTAATTGCGAACACTCTCGTATGAAATATTCCGCGGATGTGCCGTGTGCACGCTACATATACACGGTTACTTACGCATTGTCTGCTCCCGCGCGCGAATCCTTCCGCCTCACTCGTCTGTGATCGTAATCGCTGGCCAGCCCGTAGACACGGACTAACTACTAATGGCTTTTCATGGGGCCTGATTTTACAACAGGGAGAAAACAATGGGGAAATTTTATGAGATGCGCCAACTATAGATTCTGTTCCCAGACACTAACTGCGATATGATTTACATGTCAATAGCCGTCAAACGAGCAGACGAACTTCCATTTTTCCGGATTATAGATGTCCATTTTACCTACCGAAGGTATCGGATTAAGGGACCGCTATCAACTCACTTATGTTTCTTCTTTAGTTCTTTACTGATCTTTATAAAGGTAATAGATACAGGTAGTAATTTAAAGTAATGCATTCGTTCCTTTTATGAACATATTTCTGAATAATTTATATCAACAATTTTACATTTCTTTAAATTCTCCTAAAATGCTTATTCCACACCACGATTATAAAGCAAACTATTTGTCAGATATTAGGTTGATACGATCATTTTCATGGAATAGCGAGTTATATTTCACTGGAACAATTAGTTATTAGAAGTTTAAGCGTGGGAGTGGTTAAGCTAACATGGCCACCCAGACCAGCGTTCAGGCCGGGCGCATGTTACTGTCGGTATTTGCCAACTTAGCAAAATTAAGTTATTCAACTATACTGTCCACTCGTTTAGTGCACAATAACTGGGGTTTGCATGAGGACTTAATCTGCCCCCAGCGTGTCGTTATATAATGAGACACTGATTTATTAATAATTACACGGTAAAGGTCAATTATGTCCAAATGATTAAACGGCGCACTGCCTCTAGACTTTCGTGTCGTGCTTTGCGTTTGCGTGACAAAAACAAAATGATGAATTGCCGACATGTTTCAGGCTTCCTGACGTTTCGCATACCTATTCTCGGCGGAGCGTAGTTGGAGCGGAGTTGTAGCCATGAATTGCATCGGCCTTATCTTATCGGTCACATCATACTTGATATAAATAACAGGAATATAACATTTGTCCTTTTTATCCAGCCGCATAGAAAGTTTATAAATAAGCTCTGTGAATAACGAATGCTACTGCTAGACCACCTACATGTTTTTAATGACAAAGTCTACAAGGTTCTGATAACGACGGCTAGCAATATGAGGCAAATACTTTGGAATTTACGCGGCCCAATCCATCTTGAGTCCAAGGTAATCTTCTCTGGTAGTGGGCTACTATGAACAACGTACGAGGTTATGGCGTCAAGTTTCTTCTGGCTTCTGACTGGAGATCGCTGGGTGATATAGAATCGCCCAGTTCAATCCGACGCTCTCCTAAACTAAACTGTAAAACGTTTTTATGTGTTTCGGTCATGGTTTTGGAGAATCCGAAATTAAGCGGGTTTCCCAGTTTTTTCTTGTTAAAAAAAGGATTTGTTGTATGCTGTTATAATTATGTCCATAGTGACAACATTATAAAAACATAGTGTAAATAGTTAGATAGTATCTTAACTCATTGATGAAGTAAGAAAGTTTAATTACAATATGTAGGTACTTATGCTTCTCGAATAAAAACTTTATTACATCCTCAGTCAAACGTTCTGTGTAATGTTTTTGTATCTTACACTTAACCTAATACACAAATTGGTTTTATCAATCCCTACAATACATACAATTATGTGTTCAATCAAATGTGACTCCACTATTTTCAATTTATGGAACTTTTAATCCAAGATAGACTTAGTTGCAATTAAAATGTTATATGAAGTACCTAGAATCCACCTAGTGTAGATAAATATGTACTTAATTATTTATGTACCCAAAAAATGACGTGCATAAGGGTACGATTCCACCAAAATAGTGTGCAGCACATTTGTTTACAAACATTTTGTGCAAAACTCCAGCATTGCACTTTAAGCTAGTATCGCGTTTAGCTGCTGTCTCCACCGGCAAGGCTGTGCGTAACTTTTGTAAACGCACAGTGTGGCACACTTGTGCACAAACATCTTCACTGAGAAGAGTTTTCTGTCTTCAGATGTTAAATATGGACGGGCAGGAAAACGTAGTGCTTTGTGCTGCAGCTTGTGTTTTATTATTTAGTTTGCTTAAAATGAAATGAAGAATAAAAGCAAGACTGAGTTCGTGAACAACAAGCGTGTACGCGTCGCGTCGAGTCCACTGCGTACATTTGTGCGCGCACAAAAGTATACAGATGTGCGTGACAATTTTAAATGTTCGCGCACAATTTGTTACTGTATGCCCGAGTGACTCGACCAGCGTGAACATTTGTGTCGTACACTGTGCATTACAGTGCCGCACAGTTCAGCACACTGGTGGAATCATGCCTTAAGTGTATCAATGATACCTATATGAATAAAATATTTTGACTTTGACTTTGTAGAAATATTTTCAGCGTCTACTGGAACTGAAGAAAATATTTCTTGGCCATCGAAATTTAATTTATTAGTACCTATATTATTATAAAAATGTATGGTACTTAAATTATAGTCTACAGTAATGCCGTAAATATAATAAAAATTTGCTTAGCATGTAATATATGAGACAGAAAATGTCACATATTTTCTAAAGCTATAAAGAAGCGAATGACAATATTTTATTGGACAAGCACATGGAGGTTATAATATAATTTACTAACGATCGCAACGGGTGCAAAAGGCATAATTCTCAATTTTTTTTGTATTTTTAAATCACAAGATATAATTTGTACACCGCAAAGTAAAAAGCACTGCAATTTCTGCTTTATCCATTCCGTCACAATTTACACATTTTATAACACAAGATTTGTCATATTAAAATACATGCTTTATAGTAAAACAGATGGCGCCACTTGTCTTGTGGACACACAGTATAATTTTGAGGGTAGTCGTGTGTGCTATTTGAAAAGAAAATTCATAGTTAGCAACGAATCTTGAACTCCTTTGCGCTATGCTGTCACAGATGTAAGCAACGTGTGCTTGATTAAGATGTAACCTATTAAAGATACGTCAATAAATAACTCATTTTGCAGTATCGATTGATTTATTTTTTGTGTATTAAAGCTTGTTTATCTAGGAGGCATTAGGTTATGTTGATACATTTTCGTAAAACATCTAGTTATAGCAGTTATAGTTACAGCATTCCTAGATCTAGTTATAGCAATCGAAGGAAACCACGGGAGACTGCTATTAAATACTTAAGTACTTACGTATTCGTGTGTGTTTCTTCTTAGGAATCTATTCCCGCAAGTGCTCCACAACTTGACGCGGCGCATTCACTGACTATTCACGCCTTCAAACAATTGTGTTGCAGTTTAACGTCTCCCTTCCCACGATTGTATCGTCAGAGTGTACACAGATTTATGTTTATCTACAGTGTGCCATGCCAGTACCGTGCAGATTTTATGTTTCTAACGAAGCTTTTGTCACCGACTTGGCAACGGTGTATAATTTCAACAACTGGCAATAAATAAAGTATTCACTCGTATTTAATAGTTAAATAAGTGGAAGCTAAATGAAGCATTTGTGGCTGACTTTCCTCAGGCATGAATACCTTACCTGCCGAGAGATTTTCCTTTCTATAGGCTCTTAGAATGAAGAATATTGATTGTACGGGTTGGATCGAATTCAGCGATTTCGAGCATATTCCGTATTCAAATACATGCCATCGGGCCATGAGCACTTCTATCAGCGCTATCAAGCTTTCAATGCAGTTAAAATCTCACCAATTTGAAATTTAAGATTTTAAAACCAAACCATAAATAGTTTTTTGTTACAAATAACTCTGTAAACGCTATGTAAAAAACTAAAGTAAAAAAATACAATGTAGAATCCCGTAGAACATAGTTATAAGCTACATGTAATGAGGTAATCACAAAAACTGATAATTAATTATTTATCGTTTCATCAAGGATGGGGTAATTGCTCGTGAAATTGCACAATTATGGAAATTCAGGTTTTAGTCCCATTGGTATTGATTAATTTAGTTATATCTATTATTATCTGACATGAAATCTAATAGTAAGATATAACAATCGATTTAAAGATATGCAGGCTTAAAAATAACGTCGATAATGTTAAGTCCAAAAGGTGAAAAAAAGACATTTACACTGAATGTTAATCCAAACCGAGCATCTTTCGTGATTCATGTGTCGTAATACACCGAGTTGGCACAGCCTCCCAATCCAAGCAACTGAGCAAGCAATCCTAGCACCTATGTTCATTGCCGTCGCAGACGATGCTACAGTACATAAATCCTTACTTACACAGTTGTGCCCGAGAGTATCGAAAAGACAAACACTGCATTAAACAGTCAGAGTAAACAATATTTCCGCATGAAATAAAACACACATCGGGCACGGTTGGTTGACCGCTCGCGAGTAAACATCCGCGTGTGAACCCAACTATGTGTATGAATGGTTGCCATGGTTTGGTATAGGTGCGAATTTAGGCGTGCGATGCGATGTGGCCGCCGGCCGCCCTGCGGTTCCCGGTTCCGCGCCGTTAATTTGATGTACGGAGGCAGATGCCCTCGTGGCGATAGCGAGGTGCGCGTGCGCCTTCCGCGCTTTGCCGGCGACGGCCGATCCCGAACATCCGCGTAAAACATTACTTGTGTACTCGTATCTGCTCTAATACCTATAAGTACTCACTGAGCGTTGCCTATTAGGCTAGGGACGCCATGCTGCTTATGTATAGAGAATAACAAGTGTTTCCTCGTCATAGCTTGGGTATAACTGTATAATTATTACGTATTTTTAAATTGATGTTTTAAATATTTATGAAATAATACATATTGATTCCATGTACCGTTGTATCTTCCACCGATCTACGCTGGAGTAGCGCTCTAAAGTAGAGCATGGTCTTAACTTCCTCTACACAAGGAAAAATCACCGGCCACAGGTTAAATACTAAAAACTAAACTAGACTAAAGCTTAAAGTCATCACAGGTTACCTTAAATACTTAAACCTTTTTGTATACCGTTCGCAAAAAATTTTGTGAGAAAACACATCTTACGTGTAGAGCGTAAGATTATAAAAAAAAATACTTAAACCTAAAGCTTAAAGTCTTTATATGTGGCACCCCTACACGTAAAAACCTTTCGTGTGCAAACCTTCTAATTGATCCATACATATTATAACTGTTTTATAAATTACGAAACTCATATTCAGTTTTCTTAGTTGTTGCACACTTAATGCACATTTTTTGTTAAATAACTCACCCGCTTTATTATCTTTATATTAATTAAATCCAGGGTATCACTGCCGTTTCTTATCTATTTATTAAATGATGAACTTATGATAACGCAATGAAAAAGTGTGACTACAATGAACAGACTTAATGCAAGTCGTGGTTTTCGTGACAGCTTAAGGCGTGCAGTAGCTAGGAAGGACGTATCCATCTTTCTGAAGGAATTGTAAGTCAAATAGAAAGATAAACGTTTATAAATTCAATACAATTAAAATATCTTATCAAACAGTAGCAAAGCGTAATACGTTGAATTTAAAAAGGTACCAACATACTTCAATTCAAAATGTAGATAGAGCAACGAAATTTATTACATTCATAAAGGTTTTGTAGGCTGTACGCGAACTCTACAATTAAAAAAGTATGTCAAATTCTGCAGTATAGTGCAACTTGGACCATAAACAAGTTGAAAAGAAGTGTGGGATTTTGTGTAAATTTACATGTAAATCCATTTCGAGATAAAGTTTTAATGTACAAAATTTCTGTTTAAATCTCGTATCTTACTACCAACGATCTTCTTTAGACCTCATTCACCATAAATGACTTTTAAAAGTAGGTATGCTCGGTTGCAATTTAAAATGATCACATCACTCCATATTTTCTTTTTGTGTAGCGATACGAATCTTGTAATGAAGTACTCGCAATATTGAGGTAATTTAATAACAGATAATATCTAGAGCGATAAATGAAAATAATAATGTATTCTTATAATATACTAGTACAGTTAGATTGATAATAAAGAAGTTTCATTTTGGAACTTATGTTCGAAGACAATTTTTCGTTGTGAACGGTTATTTTAAAATTACTTATTTTTTTGTATTTTGTATAAAGTGGCTTAGTTCAAAATATTGTTCCCAAAGTGACACACTTTTTAATTCAGAGACGAGCTTAACACCAGTGATGTGACCAACCCGTCGCCGACCGGAGGCAAAGGATCCCCATTATTACTGGCTCTCCGAAACTGCGTCTGAAACAATTAAAAACATATCACGACTGATTTATAAGAAGGGTGGCAGCTGTATAGAGTATTTCACCTTGGTCAGATTGATGGTTAGAGTGGTTTGAAAAAATTTTCCCTTGTTCAGATTGACGGTAGAGTGTCAAAATAATAGGGGGTAAAGTACCGGCGGGTAATTAAACTGTATGGTACAATACCCAGCAAATGTCAATAGGAGGAACCGATTACTAGGGCCTTCCGGGTACATCATGAGCAGAGAAAATTGGCCTTCATACAGAAATTTAGTATCATATTTTGCGTATCCATAATATAATATTTACCTAAGAAGAAGACATTACCATTCTATTCAAACTAACGCCAAAAATTCAAAGAAGTACAAGTGAAACATAATCGCAAAACAAACCCATAAAATGTTTCCAAGAGATGGGTGCTAAGTAGAAGATGGTCATGGCGTCAACTGATTTCGGATTCATTCACCCCGCGGTACGTTACGCTCGATGATCTGCAGGACTGCATTGTCTCACGGCGCGCCCAACTTGAATGATCCTTTGTTATCTACAGTTTGCCTACACTGTAACCTAAACCACTGTCGGAACACTTGGAACACTTGGCACTCACTTACAACGTATCCGAGAATGTTCTAGCTACAATGTTGGGTATTGCAAAACGTTTTATTACTTGTATTCTGGATCTTCGCTCGTATTTTGTAATTTAAAAATTGCAACGGGATTGAACCCGAATTTGTAGGCTTGGATTTCTGTATTGTTGTCATTTAAGCTGTGTCTCTGTTAAACAACGGAGAAACCACAATTTAATAAATTCAGTATCGACGTTTGATCTACCCAACAAGTGAGTGGCGGAAAAACGTTTTCTCTGGGCATGCAATGGAAAACCATTAGTTACATTGTTAAAATACAGATAGTTTTCGATTATTGTGTTTGTACTCCTTATCAAAATACCTTCCATTCGATGCTAACTAAAATAAGTAAGTTCTGAGGTAATAAACATAAAAAATACAGTCGAATTGAGAACCTCCTCCTTTTTTTGAAGTCGGTTAAAAATGCATTAAAATAGAGTTAACTTGATTTTAAAACACGTAAAAATATGATGTAACTTTTCATAACATCGTAAAGAACAGCAATGTCTAGGTGCTGGCAGCATTTGAGTTATCAAAGTGGTCCATCGAATTATGGATTCGACTATAGTTTAAATTTTACAAGTCAAATATGTCACCTAGTTAGGAATTCAGTATGCAGGTGCAGAAATTTGGGCCCCTAAAATATAGGGGACCCCTTAGCGTATAAGTGTCCCTTAGAAGTTGGTGAAAACGAAATCAATGCTAAAGGACACCTATGTTAGTCTTAGGTGTCCCTTAAAATTTAGGGGCTGTTGGTAAAAACGGGCATAAGTGTTCCAATAATGGATATTAGGTACATCTCAACAATGATTAATAATATCATACCTCAGATCTAATTGCGTTCTTCAGACACATTATTACATTATTTTCTCTATCTACTAACATCAGTCATTCTATGATCGCGTCGTTTAAGATATTCTGTAACAACTGAATGGTCTTTTGAATACATTCTAGTATATTACCTACTCTGGCCTTTCTTTTTACCCGAAGGCCAGGAAGGGTTATGTTTTATCGTGTATGTATGTATGTATGTATGCGTGTAATATTCTTTATTACCTCATATCTTCCAAACCGCTGAACGGATTTATGTAATTAAGATATCTTTAGATTCGTCTTCATAACCCAAGTGTTCTTAGATAAGTGAAATAAAAAAGTAAATATAAAGGCTGTGAGATGCCAGTGTTTGAAATTTCAAAAAATAAAATTAAAAATAAATCGAATAATGCAATAAGGATATCAAATTAAAGAGCTTACCATAATACATGACCAATTTCTCCAAAAGTTCATGGAAAACTCGTGAGACGTAATAGCGGCTTGACCATATCCTTAATCAATGTCATTCATTCAAGATTCAGGTACTGACAGTTGTTTCGAAAACTTAACATATTATTAAAAAATTGTGTGTGTCAACTCCGACGCACGACTGGAGTTTACTCCTTACGAACGATTGTAAAATATACAGATTAGTAAATGAGGGTAAATGAACGCATTTTTTATATTATTGAAAGTATGCTAGATATACTTATTTCTATTATTTAATTAATTTATTTATTTATTTATTTAACACTTTATTGTTTGTACACCATACAATAATATACATAAGAGCACAAGAAAAAAAGAATACAAAACAATGGGCGACCTTATCGCTTTGTAGCGATTTCTTCCAGGCAACCCAGCAGTAGCAAGAAAACAGCAAGAATATAAATTGGGTATAGACGTACCTACATAAGGTATTACAGTGTGAAAAGGTGAAAAAGAGAGAAGAAAGAGAAAAAAAAAGTATATAAATCAAAATGACAAACAAAACATACTAATAATAATAAAAAAAAGACAGTGAATGAAGGTTAATGAAAGCCAAGAAAAGGAAAAAAGAAAGGATGATGACAGGTTAGGAAAGAAGGTTTAACATGACATTATCGTCAAATCAGTAACAACGCCATCTAATTTGCGATTGTCAATTCAGTAAAAACGCCATCTAGATTCGATAGTTTGCGATCTTCAAATCAGTTGCCATCTAGATTCTTTATTACGAATTATAATAGAAAACTAACGCAAAACCCAACGCATAACTTATCTAACGTAACGGCGAAAATTTGATTTTACTACTCTAAAATTTTCATACTCTATTTTCATTCTATTATATTATTCTAAAAGAAAATTACTTGTAATCGCTTAAGACGTGCCCATATTAGATTTCCAATATATGTAGGTCAATTAACAATTTTTTAAAGTCGGTTAAAAATATGTCACTTAATCTATCAAGTGACATCTACAAATTGATTTTGACGCACTTCCATATACGTATGGTCATCGAGCAAGTATGGTATAAATTTCTCTAAATGTAACTGAAACCCTGCTGGTTTTATATTACCGAATCTCACTAATGGTAGCTTTTCATCAGTGCTGTCGTTGTAACGATTTACCCGATTCTATACGTTACATTGACAAATAGTATTTTGCTCTGCGTCTCTCTATCGATTCCGACTCCAACGTAGCTTTGTTTTCTACACTTTACTGGCAACACAGTGTAACAAATAAGTTTTTGCACTGTGTCTACACTGTAACCCAAACCACTTGCGGAACACTTAGAACTAACTTGAAACGTGTACACTTCTCCGAGAATGTATCCAAGGACCATTACTGATTTAACGATGCTTGCACTGGAGTTGCGAATGTCGCTAACGATAGCTTTTCGTCAAAGCATGGTCGGTAACTCGGTACTGCTTTTATAATCTAGTACAATTGTGAATTGTCCTCACAAATTGTTACGATAAGGATTTCTAGCATATAATTTTGATTTCATTCGCAACTGTATTCTCCAATCATTGTAAACTGGCCTGTAAACGTAACTGTTGTCATAGCAATGAGTCAGTGGAATCAGAAACTTACTATGATTATGTCAGAATATCACATACTGTAACTAAAAAGCGTTGTAGAGTGCATTATTAAATTGGGTTAGCTGGAACTCAAATATTTACATTTGACAACCGCCCGCATCCAAAAAGTCATACACTTAATGTGACTTTCTATATGTAAAAAAATATCCATGTTTGACTACAAGTTGGAAGTCTACCCCAATTCTCAGTGATTACTTAAATAAAAATAAGATTATGAGAAAATTACAACTGCAAAGCAGTTCAACTGAATTGTATACAATTTTTGCTCGTTTAATATAATAGGAAGATTAGAATAAAAACATGTAAATGTCTATAAACACGAAATGAGTAAAAAGCAGGCACTTTCTCTCGAAGAGGAAGCAAATTACAGTACAGATTTTTGAATCCCGGGCCTAACTTTCTCATGATGAAAACGTATAATTTAGTGAATGGCCCATTAAAAATAGATACGTACAAGCTTTAACCAAACAATCGCAGTTTGTCGTTCTCTGTTCGCGCGTTGACCATTGATCTTTACCGATTGCTGCAGTAATTGTTATAATGATAATGCATTAAACTTACTTTTACTAGACCTTGCCTAAATAGAAAGTATTTTACGTATTGTTTATTGTTACTTGCTTTGTATAAAAGATCTTTATTATTCTTTCGGATGTTGCAGATTTGAAGGTGTTTATTCAGAGATGCTATGAATTTTTGTCCCCAATTGTAATGTTTACAAGTTAAATGTAAACATCTTATTTATCTCCGAAGTCTTTTTTCTGTTAGAAAACACATAAGAGTTATTTTAAAGGTAGTTGACAGAGAAACCTTTATCCGACTTTTTTACTTTCTAGATGTTTGTCTACCGCTTTATCACAAGGAGAGGCGATTTATCTTTTTCACTGATTTATACTTTGAGTTTCTTTACTTTGCGTTCGCTGAATGACCTGAATGCCCAAACATTTATCAACATAACTGATCCGCCGTTGTCGCGTAGGTGTTACAACTTACAATCCAATCTCTAAAAATCAATAGAACCAGTCGTACCTACTCATACGTACCTAATCATTCTGTTAATTAAGCACTTTACTTTACCAATATTATCTACTTCGTCGCCTAAAATGGATCACGCATATCTAATAAAGAAAACTTTCACTGTTACTGCTAATTTAATGAGATCAATGTAACGGTAGTGTCAAATTTGCATTTCAATCTCAATTCTGGGGAAATTAATCCAATAATATGTAACAAAATCTGTGACTATCTTATATCACTTGCACAAAAATCCGAACAGTTCATATCAACTACACCTACATAATTAAGATCGGACGTCCTAAAGATGTTCTCATATCCATCATAAAGATTTAAAATGAATCTTTTCCTGTAACACAAGCTATCATTATCAAGTGAATTCATGTAGTTGGTTGATTTATGACTAATGAAGTCATTATTTATTAAAGTAATCTAGTATATTAGTGCTACTAATAGTATAGACTATACCGAGTTGCTCTATCAATTACTTAGCTCGCACGGTCCCGCCCGATATCGCCATTATAAGCACATTAGAGATGGTGTCGGCACGCCATAAAGGCATTACCACCATCTGTTAACACGGTCACATCGTTTCTTGACCGCCCAATTTTGTTTTTACCGCATACTTTAATACTTGCTCGAGCAATTTTACATGAGCGTGCGAAAACTGTTTCGGATTATTCGATTGTAAACTTCAGTTTAACGTAGGTACATCGGCGACATGCATCGCAATCAGTTCGTAATTAAATGTACAGTTTTTAATTTAAATACGTGTAATCGGAAATGCTTTATTGCGCTTTGCGCGAAAACTGACTCCATTCGTTTTTTATGATTTGGTACACTTTTGACATTGAGCATGCGAAGAATGTGTGTAAATGTTCACACTTGATATTGATTTGACCTCGTTCGTCATTTATTTTATGAGGAGAGAAATTTAATTATCTGCAATTAATAATTTATTAGCAAACACAAATTAAGTACATCGTAAATACTAATGAGAACACTAATTGATGAAAATCATTAAATCTTATTCATGGCTAGGTTTACTAGTGCTCGGGGAAATGTGCTGTTCAATTTTATCATAGTTAACCGGGCAATAAATTTGGCCATATCTTCTGGATGTTAGAAAACATGTTTACATCAGTGCGGTACGGAGATACTCTAAAAGTAATGCAAAATAAAGCTTAGCTTTTACTTAGTTAGTACTTAGCTACTTAACGACTCCTTCGCACACGCAAGTAATATGTTTTTATTCTGAAAAGCAAATAGCAATAATTATGTGTTGTGATAAAAAATAACTTAGCAATTGTATCCCAACTTTAAACCAGCTTTGTTAATATTTTTCTTCATGACTAAATAATACTTTTTACTTTCGCTTTAATTATTTTCAGTCATGTTCCAATTTTAAATCAAAAATAAGTGTAAGCATCCGGAAAAAGCTTTCTTCCTCAATAAAATAACAATATCTATATTCTACAATTCTCTGTGTATTGCACGTTTACAATAACAGATTAAATATGAACTTAATTTGATTCTCAAAGCGCGGTATTTGGCAAATACAATGTATTAGAGGAATATTTTCGTGTTGGGGGTTCAGTCAGAGAGCCCGTTCCCACGTCGCGTCGTGAGCGTGTCTTCCGTCTGCGCCGTCCGAGCGTTCGGACCGTGTTGGCGACATCATTCATTAACATATAACCTGGGACGTTGAACAACCGACAGATAGTCTTAGCTTTAATTACTTCAATCCTAAAAGAAATTTCCGTTTACCTGCGCCCGCGCCACTTGAAAAGCTGATGTTGTGTTTAAAACATAGGCTACCTGCCTATGTTGAAAGCTTTTTATTCATTTCTTTATTGGAATTTACATAATACTTTTTTCAAAATTTAGAACACTTTTTAAGTGGGAAAAAGTTCAACACCCGAGAGGTAGTACAAAACGCTTTCGCTGACTTCATCGCTTCCCGTCGGGCACACTTCTACGGTAAAAGGATAAACTAACTGCCATCAAAAATGGCAAAATTGTATACATAATTTGAGCTAGTACTTCGATTAGCTAAAATAAAAAAATACCAAAATTTTCATATTTTAAAATTTTCATACACTTCTCCAATTTCATAGGTAAAGACCTATTATAATATTAACAAATTACATAGAATTTTTATGAAGGTAAAGGCATTAGGTAGGCTTTCCTAAAACTGATTAACAAGTAATTTCACTTATAGATAAACACGGATTTTAAACAAATACATAAATATAAACATATCATTTACAATAAAATACGAAGATGCGACAGTAAGATTTATTATTGATCGTATGTTAATTAACTTCAAAGCATCGTTTCTTAGTTATGCTCCGAAGTGATTATATATATTTGATTGAATGTTTACATTCAATAATATTTTAATTATTTTATTATTTCCAATTAATTATACGTTATAATATTTATAGAGATAGAATAACTGACGTGTTGATATCGAAAAAGCGGATTGTTTTGTATTAATTGTTATTTATTATGCAGCACTAATATTCATCCTTATCAATTCTGATAATTATTAACCTTGTTACCCATGTAACTGTGTAGTTATAAATGTAGTATAATCATCATTTGAATTTACTGATCTGGCAAATGTTGGTTATTTAATTATTTTTAATAGTTTATTAATGATAATCACTAAATTATGTACAATAAAACGGTGCCTGTCGTATATCCTATTCATAAGTAATACTAAGATAGCGATGAATTGATTTGTTTTGGTACGTACGTTATGTACAAGAAAATTCACATTTAGTACCATATGCATTATATCCCTCGAAATTTAAAGCATTTCCATAACTTTCTCTGTACACTAAAAACATTTTCCTACTTTATTAATTACAACTAGTTCCATCCTAGTGTATGACGATAATTACAGTTCATTTCCGTGCTGTGCGTAGGAAGCCTCATTTGGTGTAGGTTGCCTTCGTAAAACAATAACGGTTCATATCGAACTCAATAACTCTAGCGTTGCGACCGCCCGCAACTTTGTTAGCTTTAAGTGAAAACCGTATTGGTTTTCTATGTGTATTTGTTATATAGTTTATAGTTATAATGGTCTGGTTTATATGTCCATAAAATTTAGCGTTTTGCCCGCCGATTATATGAGGTCTTCGATAAAGGGCTTTTAAGTTTTACTTAGTATGCTCACCCATCTGAACTCCATATAAACTTAGGTACCATTAGATGGTTATAATGGTGATGATTGTGTTAAACTTTGCTTACGTTGATGTTTATTTTATAAACACTCTTCTCGTTCTTCGTTAGCGCCTGAGGTTATTCTTTGTTATAATATCCAGACGAAGATAAAAATTAATAAAATAAGGAACAGATCCTACTGAAAATACTAATACTCGTATCTTAGAAAATCTATTCTAATGATTATTGGTATTTCTGCTAAGAAGGAAGTACCAAATAAAAATTTCTACTCTATTCAGGTTTCCAATTTACTCGCCGATAAAACGAATCTAGTAGTCTAAACTTGTGGTATTACAGAATTAGGTGTAATAAAGTGAATTGCGTTTAATGAACGCTTTGCTCAATGCGAAACACCATGTTCCATCATCAACGATTGATAGATTTAGCGATGATAGATGTATTTTCTATGGTAATAACTTTAGCAGCCAGACAGTCTCTTGGTAATGGACATCGTTGCCCTTGAACATTCTTAACAAAGGCATAACTGGAGCATTGCATGCTAAGAAGAAAGTGCTGTAGAGACCGCTTGTTACTTGTTTTGTTACTTCGAACTTTTTCATCATAGTAAGAAATCAGTTTTCAATTAAGTTTTGAAAAGTAGTAGCTAATTAGGCTAGTGGTGTGCTAGACCGACCAGCACGAAGCAGCGGCAGTAGAAGTAGGTAGGTACTGAAACAAATCTCAACAAAAAAGGCCTAGTCCTATTTGTTGTTCTGGGTGCAACACTAGTAGAGAAGATACGCAATGTTTCAAACATAGTTTATGAAACTTACTTTCCGTATTTCAATATGTTGAAAATTACACATTGAAAGGCTTGCCTAAGGCGTTTTAATAATATCGCGCTTTACTTTTACTCGCAACCATATTGCAAAGTTGCTGAACTCTGCTAACTTGCTACTCGTTTCTCGTTTATCGCCGTCGGTATTGACAGCGGCGCGCAATGGTTTGGTGTGATTAATAATAAATTCGCCATAAACGATTTGCAGACAAGTTAATCGGACATTTAACTGTTAACATACTAAGACCTGCTTTCAAACTGTTATAATAAATTGCTACAAATTGACGCGCGTTTTATGTCTTTCCGTCGTGTAATTATAGCTTATGTTTTCGTTTATTCAAAATTGAATCTGTAGTTATTGACTCGTAACTTGATGAGTACAGAATGTATTAATAATATTTTCATTGGTTTATTTTATGAAACCAATGCCCCTATCTGTCTTCTTTCCAGTCGTTTTACATAAGATTTTTATACACGGTAGATAAACATTACACATTATGATACGTAATGCATCATGGCGTGCCGGGTGTAGGAGTCTATTTTTAACTCAGACGTGATTCGCATCGACTAAATACGCCTCAATCTGATTTATGGGCATAAATTGAAGATTACATTCAATATTTAATACGTTATGATCACGCGAGTAATTAACAAATTGTATGTGAGAAAATCCGTTGCTACCAAGATCGGTAGCTTTGTTGAGATCGCCTCCACATTGTTTCCTGCATGCATTGTCTCGGTCGCTATTAGAGACCGGACAAATAAGGAGAGAAGTTATGCCATGCTTAATTTAACCATACATTCTACTTAAACTGCATTGTTGAATAATGTTTTATAAGTGAACAATGTAACTACTTGGTACAATCTTTTCATTGTGTTACTAGAATTTATGTTAACAGGTTTCACGTCGCATAATGATATTTTAGTATTATGTCTTTTGAAATATCAATTTAATCGCAGTTCAGTATTAAAAGAATTTTAGATTTTGCAAGTATTTTACATCAAATAGTTATTAAAGAAGTAACAGTATCTATATGTATAAAATTGAAAAAAGACCACTACTGATTAATTAAAAAATCTCAGAAACTACCGAACCTATTGAGAGATAATATTTGGCAGGGAGATAGTTTATGCTAAGGAGACGTCAGCTAAGAACGGATTCTTGGAAATTCATTCCCTAAGGGGTAAAAATAGGGGTTGGAAGTCACTTTCATACAAACCAACTTAGTAAATTTTAGAGTTATAATTATGAAAATATTTAAGTAAGTTTATAGTTATGAATAAAAGTTAACTTTAAAACATTTTTTTGGAAAACCATCCCTTAAAGGGTTAATTTAGAGGAGATTAATGGAGGGGAGTGAAGATACGCACACTAAAACAGCTGAGAACGCCTGTACCAATTTTAATGATCTTTGATATGTTAAACCAACCAAAACACTAAAAGTTTAGTTAAAAGTATCACTAGATTCATTGATTGTTAGGCGATACGAAGTTCGCCGAGTCAGCTAGCATGTACCTAATAAATATGAAATTCAAATAATTTATCGTTTAATATGTCGTTGAAATTGCAACATTAATAAATATATCCAGGATTTATAGTGCACTGATAAATCTTTTCTTTTACTAATTTACTAAATCTGTCATGAGGGCGTTTTTAAAGTTTTTTTTTTTTATATTTTAGGTGAAAAATTCTCCTACGATTTACACATAAGTCGTTTCCTTTTCCAAATGAACTTGCAAATATAAACTATGCAATTTAATTTTACTACATTGTTTGTGTGTGTATGTAAGTGTATATTGGTTTATTGATTTATTTTGCATGCGCGTCATAAAAGTCAGAACGCTATCAACCTAATAAAGATTAAATCGGTTGGTCGAGAATGTAATTCTACCAATACAGCTTTAAAGGACGAATAAGCTTTATAACAAGTTGATTGACCGACCGACCAATATTCTTCGACTGCATCGGTAACTTTCTCTTCTCCATTCAGTTCACACAAAAATGAACAGAAAGAGATAAATTTTACCATGATTAAAGGCTGGTGCTACGCATAGTCCTCATTAGAAGCGTGACGATTCATTATTTTTTATGCGTCTCCTCAATTATTTCCGAGTAAAAATCGGTATTCATTTTTATCTTTTTTGAATGGCCTATATTTTTAATGTATTTTTACTATCTGGTTATTCTATCTATTCAATGTCTATTGAAAGTAACTAACATTGAATTTTAAAAATCCTTCAATCATTTACCTATTTCGTTATTACAATTATGTAGAAACAATTTCCTGCTTCTACTGTCGTATTGTTGTTGTTGTTTAAATGATGATGAAGTACGGGTATGCGTTAGATGTTTTTATGATGTAATTAATATATTATTATGTGTTAAACCAGAATATATCCGTACCGTACGCGTCATTCAATACATTAATTCAGACAAACTTTTAAATGTTTAATTAATCAATCCGGCGAGGTGTAATATTATTTTTACTCATATGAAATAAAAAATTTAAAAGTTATGAATAACATATAAATTGTGGATTAGAATGAAAAATTAGGTTATTACTAATAGTTTTACTATACTCATATCGTACGTCATCTTAGTCAACAAAACTCGTGTGTGGTAAATGTAAACTTTTAATCAAAAGCCTCTAGCACAAATCGTATTTTATGCATCATTGTGTCTGCTATGTTGACTACCGTTGCCTGTAGCGTGGACGGCGGATCCCACCCGCAGCTTCAATGACTGTCCGACGATGATGGTAATAAGATCTTAATGTATGATATTTGAGAGAGCTATTGAAGCTATAAAAATTGCACTTTAATAATTGCAAATTTTGCGTGTCTCCTCGCATTATGTGTTTTCTAGAGTGCAATCAATTTTTTATTGAACGTACAGTTGCCTATCTTTGTAAGCATAAATGTTATACATGTTTAGTCATTATATACTGAAGTTGCTTTACCTTTTTATAACCTTTGTTAATAAAATATAAACTGAAAATTTAATCAAATACATGTTGAAAGTACATTGAATTTAAGAATATTTATCTATAACTGTAACCACAGATGGTTTTATTCCAATAGGGATCAATTCTACTTAAATACGATCCAAAAAGTATAAGCTCCACTATTTCTGTTCTACGTTTTGAGAGTCGCGTTGATATGTCAGTCACCTTTTTCTGTGTATACTATGTATTTATATTCAGATGATTCATCACATCCATCTACAGTACTCGGTACCGCGTATAATTACAACAATATGCAAAATCATATCTGGATTCGAGGTAAATAATACAATAAATTCTCACGGGGCTCAACGACCTTCAGTATTCTGTTATATCTATTAAAGTTGAGCTTCTGCCGGCTTCGTATGTAAATGAGTATCCGTTTAATTATCTGACTTCAAATATAAATATTATATTTTAATAAAATAGCCAATAAATACATTTTTATTGGTCCATGCTGAATATAACAAAGACTGAAAAAAGCGGCCAAGTGCGAGTTGGACTAGCCCATGAAGGGTTCCGTAGCAGCAAGTAACATAATATAAAAGTTCTTGTAGTTCATTGTAACTTTGATCGATGTCTTAATAATAATGTATTTTTTTTATTAAAAAAAACTAATTACTAGATCTCGTTCAAACCAATTTTCGGTGGAAGTTTGCATAGTAATGTACATCATGTATTTTTTTTAGATTTATCATTCTCTTATTTTAGAAGTTACAGGGGGGGGACACATTTTACCACTTTGGAAGTGTATCTCGCCCAAACTTCAGTTTAGAAAAAAATTACATTAGAAACCTCAATATCATTTTTGAAGACCTATTTATAGATATGGGTTTGATGAAAAAAAATTTTTGAGTTTCAGTTCTAAGTATGGGGAACCCCCAAAAATTAATGTTTTTTTTCTATTTTGGGTGTGTAAATCTTAATGCGGTTCACAGAATACATAGACTACTTACCAAGTTTAAATAGTATAGTGCTTATAGTTTCGGAAAAAAGTGGCTGTGACATACGGACGGACAGACAGACAGACAGACATGACGAATCTATAAGGGTTCCGTTTTTTGCCATTTGGCTACGGAACCCTAAAAACTAAGGAAGAATTATATTATATTGATAAAATATTTTATAACATAGAAACTCCCCGGCTGGGCTGGGCTATATAAAGATTTAAATACATTATTTTATTTTATTAGAGTAACCAACAAGACAAGACAGTACTAAGTTATGGGTACGTAAACTTAAAACTTAATATAGTCTTAATCATAGGTTACTAAAGACTGGCAAGACTTGCTAAATAAGGTTTTTTATCGTCATAATGATTTACACTTACTAGTGTTGGCCTAGCGATGGAAACTCGATAGTCATTATTGGAAATTTGTGGAAATATCGAATAAATATAAAAAACAACGAAATGTTTTATTTCACTACGATCTAATGGTTCAAAAATCTTTTTAAAAATAGAACTTATTCATTTTGCTGCCAGAAAACAATTGAAATCGATTGACCAACAAAGGAGAAAATGTTACTGAACAATTTCTTATTAGCCTATTTATATACAGACACAATTCTGGAATGAATAGAAGTTTAAATTAAGTGCATTCTATACCGATATGTCGGCACAGTTATATGAGTCAGTCATTATCGTTCCTGGGGGTAATAAAATGATCGAATCCATTCGAACCTTTCCCTTTATAATTGTAAAACGAATTGTTAATATATTTGCCAATCAAGTAAGTAAATCCTTATGAGAATCATGAAGTAATTAAATGTTATAGTTTATTTATCGGTAACATTTAGTGGCTCTTAAGGAAAAATCCAATTTGAGAATGATAATTCGTCCACTTGAGCGTTATAGAAACGAAAATCTTGTGGGAATAGAAATATTATTCGTAAGTACCTATATAAGTAACTGAATTTCGCATCCGAATTAAATTATTAACAGCACTATGTTGTATTTAGTAATAATTTTAACTAGAGCTAGAACTCTAATATTAGATACTAATCTATACAAATAAATAAAATTGGAGTGTCTGTTTGTAATATTAAAATAACCGCTTTTTATTAAGTGCATTTGGATGTATACACGGTACATATACCAAAACAACATTTTTTGACTCTGACAATGAAGACGTTGACGTTTTCATGAAATAGATGCAACTGTTTCATGAAAAGTCAGATTTGCAATCCGGCTCCGACATGCTCACTTATAATTCACGACGTTTTTGTGCAAACACTCGAAGTTAACAGTGCTGAACATTATGCATAAAAGTAGTTTAGTAAATAATTTTTACGTGACAACAAGGCACCGTTATTCGTTAATACAGACATTTGTTTGCCGCGAGACGACTATGAATTTCCTAAACTAGCGCGTTTTCCAGCACGAACTGTTGATTAGATCGGGACGTTATTCTTCACATGGCGGACACTTTTGATTTAGGGGTTATTTGTCGTTGTATACGCCACATGACACCGCTCGCCGGAATGCAAACTCTCTCGAGCCTTCTGACTTATTCTCATCACTATTAAAAGACGTCCGTCATGTCACTGCGATAATAAGATTAGAAAACAAGGTTATTATTACAATGATTAAATTGGGCTCCGAGTAAGAAAGTTTAAATAACTAAATATATTATAATCGGTGCTCTGTATTCAAGTAACCATTAATATTTTCAGTGTCAGCTCTAACGGCATCAAAATTTCTAAAATCAACGCAATAAGATCATTTATCATGATGAACAATATAGACATCACAATTGTTAATGTCGATGAGAAAGATACCTCTCACTCAAAACTATCACAAAAACTAGACTCGGAGCGGTATGGAGGCAATACTTTGATTTAAGACAATTCCTACAGTGTTCAAATGATTGCAGATTGCATTTTAATATTCTTCTTTGAAGTATTGAAATGAAATGAAACGATTTGTTCTGTCAGTTATTTTATTTCGGTTACGTTCTAAATTTTGCATAATGAGATAACGCATACCGTCCGAGTTCGGTATTCGGTTGTAACAATACGACCGAGATAGGTGGATTTCCAATGGTTTTAATTGTGCAGCCAAAGTAATAAGTTGTGTATTTCTGCGCAACGGACCACTGCTGGAATCGCTAATGAGAGAGTGCAATTCAAATCAACTGATTTATAAGGAATGAGTTATTTCGCTCGGCGCGCATACTGTATTTATACGTATATATTCTAAAACAGCCACTCAGATATTCAAATTCATGGCGGAGAGATAAGTGTAACGAATGTCGGATATGCGCCTAAGGCGATCGAGATCACGATGGTTATTCGTAATTCCCAGTGTTTATGGCAACGGCTACATTAGTACAAACTACAAATAGCATTTGTTAATTCAATTGCCTGTCATCGTGTGATGTAGTTTAATTGAAACAACCTGTGTAACATTTGCACTTCGTTCCTTTTGTGCACTGTACAGTTGGTCATAGATTTTAACGGTTGAACTTCTGCGTGTGTAGAAAATTTTTATCGGATATACTTTATCAAACTATGGACATTTATGACACCCATTTTAATAGATATCTATTATTTTAAAACCTACTGTGAAAACTACATTTTAATTATATAATTGTGTTTAGTATTACACAAAATCTATCTGTAGAACAAGGGCATCACCAATATGAAATAAAATTCCTTGAAAAAAAGAGTCGAAACAGTATTTTTATTTCTCGCTGTTTTTAGGGTTCTGAAGTAAAATCGGAACCCTTATAGTTTCGTCATGCCCGTCCGTCCGTCCGTCTGTCTGTCCGTCCGTCTGTAGGTCTGTCCGTCTGTCCGTCCATCCGTCTGTCCATCTATCCGTTTGTTCAAAGCAAAGCGCCGAGACCCTTAGTGCTATAGAGCTGTAATTTGGCATGAAATTTAGAATAAAATATTGAAAAATATTTTTTTCATGGTACCTCCCCTACAGATAATGTGAGGATGAATTTTGTTTTTCGTTGCGTACCCCATAGTGTGCTGTATCGTTTAAAAGTTCTTTTAAAAATATAATGGGTCTCTTATCACCATATTTGAATTTAGGGTTTCGTCTGCGAAATATTTGGCTTTAAAGTGCTAATTTTGGTTAGAGCCCAGTATCCGGCAGTATCCCTTGCCGGCTAAACGGTTGGAGTTGGACAAGTGAAAAAATCTCAAAAATAGATTATATGATGAATTTACAAGGAAAACTATGTTAGCATAATTAGTTAATGAGTTACTCATAAAATAAATTCAATAAACTTACTGCTTCAGACATACACTACATTGCGCGTGGCCTGACACGCTTTTGCCCGGTTTTTTTACTCTACACTATGTATTTTCATGTTTTGATTATAAGTAGATTCCTTTGCAAGTGAGTAGTATCCAGGTATTCGCCTTACGTTCAAATTGAATATCGAAGCGAAGCCTAAAATATCAAAATGGAACGAGGAAAATCGCCTTTCTTGGGAATAATGTAGAGATAGTTTCTAATATTTCTAATGCGCCGCCGCATTGTTAGAGGACAGCATTTGTATTCTGCGACCAGCAAAGAAACGACGTTTGTTTATATAAGCTCGTTAGAGTCGGCGGACCTTGTCCGGATGATATCGCGTAACCTCCTCAATTAGTGCGGCCGGGACTATCGCTGCAATAAGCCGAAACAGCTTATAATCCTGCACTCGTGACGCGAGGAACGAAATGAGTGTACTCTTAATTAGCCGTTATACTATAAATTTTAAAAGCGATGATAAGGTCCCGTTGGCCGCTCACCGAGGACAGTGCTCGGCGGCTAATGGCGCCTCGCGAATTAACTTTAATTAATTCCTCCTCACGGAGCCGAGGCTAGGGAACGGATTTGGGCATCCGCCGCCGTTCGTTACCGCTCGCCCGTTCCCGTTCACCTGACGTGCGATACGCGCAATCATAGTAGATACACGCGGACAGTAGAGGGAAGTTTCACATTGACGCTAAAGAAACGTCCTAAATCGACTCTGCCTAATGCGCTTAGCTACGCCACTCGGGAAAGTCTTCGCAAAAAGCTAAGTGCCTGTGTCCCATGTCGGTACCATCGAATCTTATCGGTCAGTTTCTATTGTTTTGTATTTCATCATTTTTTATTTTTCTTTTTAAATGTTATTTGAAAACTTTTTTTAATGTTAATGAAGTTAAAATGACATGTGAACCGTTTCGAAAATAACTCGTTCACACTATGTACATTTAAATGTTATTTGCAAACTTTTTCTTTAATGTTAATGAAGTTAAAATTTCATGTAAACCGTTTCGAAAATAACTACTCATTCACTTCATTCACTCATTCCATTAGCTACATTCAAAGTTTGTGAAACCAAAGAGATAGAGCACAGCACAGAGTTAGTTGACTTACTGTTGGTGTTATCTATTCACTGTGACCGCTCTTCGTGCCCAGTAAATACCTCGATCCGTCCTCACTCCTCGCACTAGCCGTGTACACGGCGTGTACGGTGCCACTTGCGACTAAAATATACTAGGAAGTCACACGAAAATGTATGTTTTGGAATGCGAAGAAACGAAAATGTTGCCGTTTGCTGTTAACTGCTTAAGAAAAATCGTATTAAAAATGTTATTTCGAATGTTTACTTATTTATTAAAATGAATATTTTGATTTTGACTTATTCAATAAATGCTACTAAATTTGTAACAGGTACGTTAATTATAATTTATAATGCTTTGATACATGTATTGAAGTTAAAAATTAAGATAAAATAAAAATATAAATAATCTTTTATATAATTATAATTTAAAACCTTTTATAAACAAACTTTTTATTCAATATTTCAGTAGTGCTTAATGTTTTTAAAAGGTACAATTCGCAGAGTAGTTAAATGTTGATTTTTATGTCCCTTGTAAACCACCGGTGTTAATACCATATTATCTTAATTACTGGCAACGTGTCGGTGACACTGCTGGTATTACGTACAAACGACAACGACATCACTTCATCAACATCACATAAAATTAATTATCTTTATTCGTTTGCCGCCTATTAAAATAGAAAAAAACGTCATCCATCGTAATAACTCACCCTAGTTAGTAGTAACGTAGAAATATTTTTTAATCGCCCAATATGTTGTGCAACGGATGTGTCCGTATTTAACCAATTAGTAACTTCAGTGTAAAAATACCAATTCCAATACGACAAACCTCTTTAGGTATACTTACCAAGTTTCTATTCCTTTTACTTTGCTCCTTGATATTTCTTATTTCCAGTTTTCCTAACGTTCACATTAAGAACAATCTCTACTACTCCGTGATCAATAATCAGATTTCCTAGAATATTCCACGTACATACTATTACGTTATAGAGTGACATATTCTTTATTCTGAATATTTAGTTTTTCTTCATGACTCTTCTTGCATGACAGCATCCGTATCGGCTGATCGTTGCAGAACCAAAGAGGTCGCTCGCCGACATATCTAAACTATAATAAAACTCAAATGGCAAATTTTCTATGCATTGAATATTTTTTCAAAATCGATTAGGGGTTTCGATTAGGGGGCACTTCAATAACGTATTAGAACACAAAAATATTTTTTTAGAATTATTGTCTGTTTGTCTGTCCGGACATCACATGAAAACCCTTGAACGGATTTCGATGAAAATTGGTAAAGTTCAATGTTTGTATGGAATATTTTTTAAAAATCAACAGATTTTCTTCAAATTTTCAATAAATTTTCCTTGGTTATATTGATGGAATACATATTTTTCAAGTTTTGCAAGAAAAAGAAAAAAAAATAATGTGAATATTGCTTTTAGTTTTTAATACCTGCTCCTGGAGAAATCCTTTATGAATATATCGTGGGTTTCAGTGTGTAAATTACTAAATAAGTACTTAAATATAAATTCACCATTTTTAAATTTTATTCTGTAAGAGGTACAAATAAGGTTAAACATAATTTCCGTATGCGAAGCTGCGGACAACAGCTAGTATATTATATAAAACACAAAAAATGTTTGTACGGTTGTCCTTTATAGGTTTTGAAATCGATATGCCCCAAAATGGTTTCATTTGAAAGGTAATAATGCGGAGATGGTTCGAGACCACCAAAACTATGCATTTGGCACTTTTTCGATTTTCTACTTTTTCCATACAAAACATTTTTTCGAAGTTGCCGAGTATCCACTAGATAAGAGATAAAATTTACAATTACTGCAAGATAGCAATCTAGGTGACATTTTAAATAACGTATGGACTTAATTTAAATTCGATTTATACGATATTGAATGTTGCTTTATCTCATGTTCTATATAAAGGATCGCTTAAGCTAGCAAACAAATAGACCCAGATAGCAGATTAGAAGCGGGTGCTTTTTAATATCTCGCTTGTGTACTAATATCAATAAACATTGATCATTGGGTGCAATTGGTCATTTACAAATATACCGATCTAATTTTTTATTATAGTTACTCCTAGATAATATCATTATGGTGTACTTTAGCATTTTTGCGTGTCAACAACAATGCAATTTATTTGTAAATCCGTTTATCAGCGGTACGTAAATTAATCATAATTTATAAAATTAAAAATTTGGTCGTGGGTAGTGGAGTATTTTCTTGGACTCCTCAAGAGGAGAGACCCATGCTCATTTGTAGACAATTAATAGATTCTAGCCAATATTGAAACGTGAAAAATTGATCTTTTGGCTGTTGATCTTTTCCAAATCGCAAAATCTTTACATATTTAATTCAAAATAAAATTATATTTACTTCAACAAGGGGAAATTGTTACAAGTGAAAATTTTACCATAGAGTAAGCAAGAAAATAGAGATGTCAATTATTGTTAAACGTCCCACCCCGTTCTGAGCTTTGTTTATGTCACTGTTGACTCAACGTAAATGGAATGAGACTCGTCAACAATGCAGTCCGATAACGGAGCGTTTTGTCTGTAATTAAGAGCGCTGAGAGAGGGTCAACCTGCCTCCCAAGCATCATCATACGAGTTGTGGTGACGCTTTATTGCGTCCGGATTGTTTAACTGCAAACCTGTCATTTTGTCGGAGTACTTGGAACCCGTTCTGTTTGTCCACTCTGATGGAACGACAAGAGCCTCGTGTTAATGTGTGTTAATTGGATAACACACCTGCTTAGACGTACGCGACGCATCAAAAATTGATTATACTAAATAGTTCACGTCAATTAGTTCAGCATCAGCGCTATGTTGTATGTTGTTAACGAAATTATCCCGCAAGTTTTTGTTCTATACATTGCTGTGGGTAATTTCAATTTACCCTATAAATAAATTAAATTAGAATTCGTTACGTGTTATTGGTCTACCGGTTTAAAAATAACTTGCATTAAATTCAATATGCTAAAATTAAAACTTTCAATTTTGTTTGAACGGTCATAAATATGAGTACATTTTTTGATCGTTTTTAAATCATAAATTAACATGAATATATGTTATCATAATTTTGCGTGGTTAGGTACCTTGCGGACAATTAATAGGTACTTTATATGCAAATCAGTTAACATACAACGCTACCCAAACCCTTCTGTATGTAAAGGTACGTTTTTTTAAGTTATCGCATACCTACTCCCAGTAAGACGAGTTTAGTTATTCAAGTCTTTTTTTGTTACCTTTTGAGGATAAATTTACTTATAAACCTCTCATAAATGTGTTACATTACTTATTTATTGTATTATCAACAATTTGTCAATAATTTTTGCTACATTCATAACGTCTTCAAGTGATTATGGCCTAGAAAGAACTCATGTAAACCGATTGTGTTGAAACAGTTCCTAAAAGACTTCAACGAAGTACTCGTAAGAAAAATTTTGCGCAATGAAATTGTCACTTAGCATAAAGTAGGCAGTTAAATTTAAAAGCAAATTCATGTTATTTTAAATCAATTTATATCGTAAGCTGTAGATACTTACAGCATCTTTGTCCTTCATCCGGTTACATAGAAGGCATGACGCTGTGACAGACTGGAACAGACAGCCGGACAAATCGATTTTATTAGAGTTCCGTTTTAGCTAGGGAATCCTATAAAAACTAAATAATTTCCTGACTACAAGCCATTAGCGTCCCGCTGCAATGCCTCCCGTCTACTTAAAATGTCTGGAACGCGCATGAACTTAGTACGTGTGCTTTTAGAGTGCGAATGATAGATTAGTAAACAACTTATAGTTAAAACGTTCTTAAAGTTTTTCCTTCTTTTCCTTTGGAATAAAGTAATGCTTGTTTTTTGAAACAAAGAAAAGCTTACTAGTTTTTTACAAGAAATTACCCGTTGAAAATAGACCGCTCTCAACGCAGCAACTAATTGCGACTGTTATTAGTTCTAATGCGCTTAGTTATCAAATTGATAATAATCTCACGTGCACCGGCAATTTTGCATTCGTATTATAGACACAGAAACTGACAGACGACGCAATGCCTTATCCAATGGACCCAGAAAAATTAAACATTGTACAGAGATTCTTTATGTAATGTAGGGATGCACCAAAAAAGTTCCTTGAAAACGTGTTTCCTAAAGAGGTAAAATTGGGAGTTAAATTGTATGTGGATATGAAAATAAATTCCGTACGATTTACTTAACACATGGATTCTACTATTCTTGAATAAATTATTATAGTAAAAAACGTTATACAGAAAATGCAAAAAATTGGGGTAGGATATTGTCCGCAAATTAAATCGCTGGCAGCTAGCTACTCGTAGCAAAAACAAACAAAATACACAAAATGTATTCATGGCAACCCTAATGTTTTACTAAGGCAAGTTGTGTGAAGAGTTCACGATCACGAAGCAGCTGGGAAGAGCATTAATCGTCTGTCGTAATTCGCCAGAAGCTGCGTGTAAATGGCTATCGAGCGGCCGTTGGCAGCGTTCGGTAGCTTAATCTGAATTTTATTAGCTACGTTGTCCACTTTATTTATTACTTATTTGGTATCCTCAGCAGTTCGCCTATTGGCGCCTATTTCGTCTTTTAATTAAGTTCTATTACCGTGGTTGCTTTTCTATTGCCACGGATACTTTTTATTTTGTTGAGGTAACGACGTGGCGTGACTTAGTGTTTATGACCATCTCAGCTCATCCACAAATAAGACTGAGATTTGTAATCACTAATCAGTCATGAATTTATTACTACTCCTTAAGGCTAATTAGGAATGCCTCATTTGCCACAGCTTGCCAGCTTAGACTGAAAAATTGCCGCTACGGCTAGTGCCACACCAATAATCATACATCATCGCAAACAGCGATCGGGTTTGGTTGGACTTGACTCGCAGCTTATTAGGCTGATAGGCTCGTCATCTATTGCTGCCAATTATTTGTTAGTGAAATGAACATCATGTGTACCTATTGAGCTTGTTGTGTAATTAAAATCAGGCGTTATATTAAACAGTAAATTTTATATGGTTGAAATGGAACTTTTTTATTTCAACTATCTTGTTTTTGTATAATAAACGTTCTTTAATTAATATCAGTTCACAGTTACAGAAGCCCTATAGCCCGGCGGCTTGCGTCGGTACTAAGTGATCGACAAAGTTAAGCAACAGCGGGCGCGGTCGTTAGTTGGATGGATGACCGCTAGTGGCAAAAATTCTTGAGCGTTTCCGTGCTTCGGAGGGTACGTAAAGCCGTCGGTCCCGATTGTTATCATAAGATAACAGTCGTTAAGCCATGTCGAAGGCCCTCGGGTGATTTGAAAACCAATCCGCACTGGTGTAGCGTGGTGGAGTATGCTCTAGGCCTCCTCAAGAGGAGAGATCCGTGCCCAGTAGTAGGCCATTAATAGGTTGAAGCCAATTAACATCAGTAGGTAGAATAGAACGAAGAAAGAAAAAGTATTAACGAGATGTACTATTAATGAAACTGAAAGTTTTTTATTTATTTATTTATTTATTCAGTACACACAAATAATTAAAAGAATAATTACAAAAGTAAATTTAGTACTAGGGCACTGCTTATTCCATGGAGGAATCTCTTCCAGCAGACCCACAAAGAGGAGAATTGCATTAGTCAGGCAAACTCAGTGTGCACTTTGTAAATATTAAGTAATCTAAAAAGACAAAAAGAATTATATATATATATATATACTATAATAATAAATAATAGATATTTATAATAATAAATATATTATATAAATAAATAATACATAACTAGTACATAAATAAATATTTCATATATAAATAAATAATATTAAATAGATAATATCACATAATACAAGGTATAAAAATAGTTGTCATTCACAGGAATTAAGATAAAACAATTTTAAACGTTCTTTAAACATGTGGATAGTTTTTGATTCTCTTATGTTAGGCGGAAGGGAATTCCATAATTTTACAGCCTGGACGGTAAAAGAATGGGAATAGTAGCTGGTTCTGTGTGAAGGACATTTAAGTAGGGTTTTGACGATTGACCTGCAAGGGATATCTGTAGGACGAAAAAAGGAAAATCTTTCGCGTAAGTATGTTGGGGAAGTAGGGGAATTAAGGATATTAAAAAGGATATTAAAAGTTTTATGAATTTTCATGAAATTTTGCACACAAGTCCATGATCTGCAATAAGACAAAGGCTGCTTATTAACCTGGAAAACGCATGCAGAGCATATCAGCTTTAAATATTTGTATGCACAGTTTTATTTGAATCTTAACTGATCAGTGAATCAACGTTAACCTCAAAACCTTAAAAAAACTCTTACATTTAATCCAAATCAGATTAGCAGTGTGCCAGCGATTATGCTGACGATAAACAAAACAATAGAAACTTTTTGGGCTGTCGTTAATTAATCACTAGTCAAAATCTGATTATAAATTGTGGTCGATATAGTACGATACCGATGCATAGAGACTAATATTTTGAATAGCTGTTGACCGAAATACATCCAACAGCAATGTTTCATATTGCCGCACCATAATGATCTATGACTAACTTAAACAAGAAACTTGATTGTTTTTGTATCTGAAGAAGTGACCGACTCTACTACGTTATCAACAATACATTTAATATGGGTACGATCATCAGTATCGAGCAATGGTTTACTACATGTTGATAAATTCGCAATGCTGATTTGTACTAATTTCTCTTTATTTTACGGTATAGAAGATTGTCTTATATTCTTTGTGTTGCTTTTAAATTAAACTACGTGGAACTGCTAGTATAATAAATATAGTAAATATAGTATTTTTAATGAGTATGTCCACTTTAGCAAAAAATCTAAATTTTTTTGTAGTGGCTACGTTCTGCGCTTAGTATATCGTTTATCTCTAAATAAACATAATATCAAGAACGTAAAATAATTTTGTATCTTTATTCGCATTTCTATAATAAATAGAGCAGTTGCAATGATCATTTTACAAGACATTTTGAATTACTGATAGCGTCTGTAATAGATACATGAATCTGTCCCCTGATCTGACTTTAGATCTGTCCCCTGATCTGACTTCAGATAACTGGATACAGTTAACCAGGTTGACTGCTCCGCATATGTACTCAGTCCGAGATCACTCTAAATAAACAACTCTAGCTAATCATATTTCTGCTGTGCTAGTTTAATGCCAAATAAAATAAAATTCACTGACGCATACTATTTAAGTCAATGGAGCTACTTCTTAGCAACGGCAGTTGGAATTCATTTCTATAAGAAAATGAAAATGTGTTGTCTACGTGATCCCATAAAAATACGCCCGACGAATTCTCATCAAGAAAAATTTAAAGCGATAAGTGTGAAGTCGACGCTTTTGTGATAAAATTTTATTCATAAAGAGTTGTTTAAGGTATCGGCTATGTAATTATGTAGTATTTATCAAATGACCGTATAAGTGGTTTAAAATAAGACGTCAAAAATAACTTCTTGAATACAGAAACGCTTTACTCAAAATAGTTTGCTATTTATGACTACGATATTCTGTTAGGGGTATTGCGTTCTCTTAATATATCTCCGACGACAATTGATTGGTTTCATAGTTATTTGCATGGACGCCGACAACGTGTGCAGATTGAAGACGTTTCTTCTTCATGGTCTGCTCTGTCAGCCGGCGTACCGCAAGGTGGCGTGTTGTCTCCTCTTCTTTTTGCCATTTTCATCAACTCCATTTGCTCCATACTTTCTTCGTCCTTCCACCTATACGCAGATGACTTGCAAATTTATACGCAAGCGTCACTCTCGAATTTATCAAAGGCTGTTTCAGACTTAGACAAAATTTCTAAGTGAGCCCAATCATTCGGACTTGCAGTAAATCCAGGTAAATCGCAAGTGATTATTATTGGTAGTTCGAGACTGGTTACTAAAATTGATTGGTTGGTACTGCCTAAAATATTTTTTGATGGAGTCCATATTCAATACTCTAAAGTTGTTAAAAATTTGGGAATCCTTATGGACACCAGTCTATCGTGGACACCTCAAATTAATGAGGTTAGTAAAAAGTTATTTGCTGCGGTTGGTAGTCTACGTAGACTTAGAAATTTTCTCCCTTTGCCCACTAGAATTTCTCTTGCTACTTCCTTGCTTTTACCCATTCTTGACTATGCCGATTCCTGTTATCTTGACATTACTGAGGAGCAACTAGATAAGCTTGAGCGTCTCCAAAATGTATGTATTAGATTCATATTTGGTTTACGTAAATATGATCATGTCTCCGAATTTCGCGCTAAACTCAAGTGGCTCCCTATCCGCCTTCGCCGGAATGCTCACATACTTTCTACTCTGTACTCTGTGTTATTTAACCCGTTAGCTCCTTCATATCTCCGTGATAACTTTGAATATCTTCATCAGTCACACAATCACTTACTTCGTTCTTCCAACAATCTTACTTTACAAGTCCCTTCACACACCTCTTCATTCTATCATAAATCTTTCACTCTCACATCTATACGTCTCTGGAATTCACTACCCCTACCGATAAGAAAAGCTGAAACTGTGTTTTCATTTAAAAAGCTACTTAAAGAATATTACCTTCTTTCCTAACCTGTCATCATCCTTTCTTTTTTCCTTTTCTTGGCTTTCATTAACCTTCATTCACTGTTTTTTTTTTATTATTATTATTAGTATGCTTTGTTTGTCATTTTGATATATATACTTTTTTTATCTCTTTCTTCTCTCTATTTCACCTTTTCACACTGTAATACCTTATGTAGGTACGCCTATACCCAATTTATATTCTTGCTGTTTTCTTGCTACTGCTGGGTTGCCTGGAAGAAATCGCTACAAAGCGATAAGGTCGCCCATTGTTTTGTATTCTTTTTTTCTTGTGCTCTTATGTATATTATTGTATGGTGTACAAACAATAAAGTGTTAAATAAATAAATAAATAAATAAATAAATATTACTATTTAGCTGCTCGTTATCTGATTCTAGTGTAGATGTTTCTGACGCTACCTGTACATACATATTTTGTAACGAAGTCTTCATTATACACTGGTTATAAAATAATAAGTAAAAAACACTTATTACAAACTTAGCTCACACGTTCGTCGCTAATTAAACAATTCAAAGTTTATTTAAAATTCATTCGACTGGGTACAACGACTGAGCATACAAATTTAATACAACAATATTTGAGTTGAAATTTAGCGTTTTACGACGGACTATAATTAGACGCTTGTTTAAGTTGACGGAATACTTTTGCGAATAGATGATAATAGCTTGTTTTTTCTTTACAGTCTTTTTGTTGTAAAATCCATCTACACTTGTCACTTTATATGCATGAATAGAATATTAATTTTAATTTGTTACCCTTAATATTTATAAAGTGAAGTCTTTTTGAACTGGAGGATTGTGTCAAAAGTAATACGGCAGAAAGCTAGTGACTTTTGGATGCAGAATTTGAGTTCAGTAAGAGAATGACAGCCAAGGGGGATATTTATTTGCTAATAATATGTTGTTAAATTGCTTTTTATAAGTAATTAGATTTTAAACTAAGCTGAAGAATAGCCGATGTAGAAGCTTTAGGTCCAGTCAGATTGGCGCAATTAAACAAGGCCTATTCCAGTAATGAATTTCGAAAAGCATGTATAATTGAATGTGGCTAAATAGGTTATTTTTGCCTTCAAACATCCAGATTATTATGTGGATATTTCTGTCATATCTCCCTTTGTTTCGTGAAAAAAAAACTGTATAATAAACTGTGTTTTATTGTTTGCAGCATACACTGACGGGTCATAGCGGTAAGGTGATGGCGGCGAAATTTCTCGGAGAACCTACGAAGGTGATCACGGGGAGTCACGACCGAACGTTAAAAATATGGGACCTTCGGAGTAGAATGTGTGAGTGTCATAGTAAATTATAATAATAATGGTTTAATAAAGTGGTTTTACCAATCTAACCTAAGACCTATTATACAATGTACCTATACTATTACAAATAAATAAAATTCATTCATTCATTCATTCATTCATTCATTCATTCATTCATAATTTCTTTACCACACATTTAAGTCCTGTAATTAATATATGTACTTCTAATATAATATTATTATGTTTTCGACTAAAAATTAGGACCGAAATTACTAATTACTTGTGTTTTTAACTAACAACCCACGACTGACTTTATTAACCGTATGAAATGTACCTATCTCAGTTCTATTCAACATAATGGGTGTACATTTTTACCTCAATTTTCAGGTACAGAGACAAAATTCGCAGGATCGTCTTGCAACGATCTCGTGACGTCAGACGGCGCAGGCTCCACTATCATCTCCGGACACTTCGACAAGCGCATACGCTTTTGGGATATACGCACAGAAATGTCGGCCAATCATATCATGCTTCAGGGCAAGGTCACTTCGCTCGACCTGAGCAGAGGTACGTTATTATGACCACCGTATTATTGATCGCACCGAGAGTTAATTAAACCACTCTCAGAGAGGCTCGGTAGGCGCATGCGCATGCGTCTGGTACAACATTAACATCATCTCGGACGGTTACAAACGAACTGGGAAAGAAGCTTGTTAATTTCAATGGGCTCAAAACTAATGTACAGAGATAATTGAATGCGCAGCATATTAGTATCGGTATTCGTGTCAGTACAACAACGTGACGGGTATGCGATGCCTATTTCCGTTACGCGTGTCTCGATCAATCCCTTTTTTGTCAGTAACGGTCCGTTCGGCGCACGAAACGGCGAGATTGATACCTTCAATCAATCGGAGTGTCGGGACGTCACTGCCTTGGAAACTGATTAAATCACGTCGAATTCGTCCCCGGCGACCGCTCGACCGGCGACGTTGGCCGAGCGGTCGACAAATGAATAGGGAGACAATTCACAGTTAGACGTCACGCTCAAACCACTTCGATCAAACTACTATTGACCGTCTATTACGCGTTGATATTGTATTGCAATAAGTAGGAATCACCTCATTCACCTCGTTCATCAGAACTTTCACTTTAGCCTTAGTCTGCACAATTTACTCACCTATTAATAGGTAATAAGAACTCCTCGGGCAGTCTGCTGTCTGTGTTGAAAATATCGAGATCAAATCTTTGCGATGTCTATTAATCACAAAGTTGTCTTCAGTTCAAAGCCAGTTTATTTTATACAAGATTTATCATACGAGATTAGAACTAGAAATAAACACATTAAACAAATACACGTGACTCGTAACAAAATATCACAGGTGCATCAATATTCTGCATAAATTTGCAATAAATCGCAACCTAGTGTAATCATTGTCAGTTCCAGTTATAAAGTTATTTTAAGCATAATTTTGCATTAAAGTAGAATTAACATCTCAGGTCTCCAGTATGGTGACAAGATTTTAAAGTACATTATGTATTTGGATAAATGTTAGTGCTTAGGATAACGGGATTTTTATATCTTTTTGACGACTTGCAAGCATTTTACCGTGTTAGAACAAGCCCATTTTGCGACTAGTCTTACATGCAAAAAATTTATAATAAGATCCGAGAGAAGACAGCTAAAACATGTAGAATAAGAACAAAGGTAGCCGAAAGGCATTAAGAAAACTCGGAACCTTCTAAAGTGTGTTTAAGTGCAGCTTTTGTTACAGATAGCAACTATTTACTGGCGTGTGTGCGCGATGATACGATACAACTCATTGACTTGCGAATGAACACCATCGTACGATCTTTCAGGTAATGATGAACAAATATTGCTTACGTTTAAGTTCAAATAATATATTTTGAGTTCATACATAGCGATTGAAATGCTGAATTTCAATGCTGAAAAACTGAACTCAAAATCTCAATCACTCAGCAACTGATAACAAATAATAAAAAATACTGACGGCTCAACGTGCACTCTAAACATAGCCCAAAGCACGAAATCTTTAAAAAAATATATAATCATTTATGTGCTTTAACAATAATAGATACAGACTTCAAGTAACAGATATTTATGTGTTACACTTTCTATTATTCATTGGAATCTAAATGGGTATTACGTTACCGTTCCTACACACAAGCGCCATAGAAAGAACGCAAAAACACTTAAGAGTTATTCTTTCGATATTAAGATTATAGATAGCAAAATAAGATATCAGGATCGTTTAAGTATTATAATCACATATACCTACTCACGCTTAAAATAAGGCGCCACTAATAATAATTTATTGCTGCTATTAATAATATAATAATAATAATAATAATAATAATAATCTTTATTTCAGGCATCGAGGCCCATAACATAATAAATATCTTATCTTATAATAATTAATATCTTCCGTTTATGGTCTTAATGTGGTCACCGTTTAAAATTTTAAATTATGTACATTTTTAATGGAATTAGAGTATGTCAGATTAGACGCGATATTTTTGGATATCAAAACCGTATGATTCAGAATATAATTATGTTGACAATGATTGTTTAACCAATTTATTTAAAACAAATAAATTATAATGTGCGTGTTATTGCTGTTGTTATTCTACATTACATAATAATGATTCAATAAATATTAAAGACATTTTGTGCTGAATAGTCAACTACATTAACTGTAAACATTTATCTTCCACACTTTAATTAACATTTTCTTTATTTTTGTTTAATTTATTTAGTTATTGTATCTTATGCACGAATATTTTTCGTGTCCGTATACGGTGTCACACACATAGTACCTTGCCCATCCGCTCTTATATGGGATTATCATTCTGCGTGTGTCTATTTTGTCTTTAGGCTCGATGCCCATATAAGTAATGTGACAGAAACGTGATTTTTTTGTGTCACTAGTATCACCCTGAATGACACATCAAGTCGTGTCATGCAGCATGCAACGCGAATGGGCAATACACCATATTACATTGAATGTTGATACATAGATTATATGGTTGATACTGATAACAAGCTACGGGTCAGGTCACCTGTCATGTTGTTCAGGTGGGCACCAGGCCTTAGGTTTACAATACTATTGACGACATAGTTCAATGGTTATCATACTGGACCGCCATGTCGGTCCTGGGTTCGATTCCCAGAGGGGACCTTGACTTTTATACCTGACTCTTTTGCTTTGTTTACACTAATAACAACTGATGACTGACCCGAGCTACATCCACAGCCACGAGTCATTCAAGGTGGGTTGTGACTGGTCGCGCGCGGCGTTCGGCCCGGCCGGGCGGCTGCTGGCGGTGGGTGCGGCTGATGGCGCAGCATACGTATGGAACACGCACTCCGGCAGGCTAGAGGCTGTGCTGAAGGATCACTCGTGAGTATCCTTGTGATTTGTTTATTTTTAAGGGTACCTACAGGTTAAAATTACATGGGTTTGTTTTGTCGTCTACTTATAGTGTGGGGTATCATTGAAAAGGTCTTTGAAAAATACGATAGGTTTGCCTAGACCATTTTTCAATTCAGTGGCCCGTTAGCGAAGTATTTGGCTTTTAAAGGTCCCTTCCCAGTTAGCTAAGTACGGTAATTAGACGACATTGTGAAAATATCCAGGGCAGTACTATGTATGACGAATTGATGATTTTAAAAGGAAAACTAGTACGGCGAGTTTAACTGAGGTTGTTAGTAAGTAATAGTCGAAGAACTTGCAACCACGGAAATCTACATTGCGCGTGGCTTGACACGCACTTGCCCGGTTTTTCTTTTTGTCGGCAACACTACCACGCAAATGGATTCTAGGAAAGGAGCATATATAGAGGTGTAATGTATTATAAATAGTGTAACCCACAGTTGTATCCAATGTAGCACATATGATATAATTTTACTTAATATAATTTTATTTCTTTTGACATATTGGTTGTATTTTAATGTCGGAATTCAATGTTGTAAAACGGCATTAATCAAGAAAGCGACACATGTTGAACAAACAAAAGCTCTTTATAATAGATTTAATTTATTTTTACGTATAAATTGAATGAGACTTGTTAATAACAAAATTTTCTAGAGACGCAACACTGTCGAGCTACGAGTTCAAAACAATATGTCTATGTTCGATTTTTCAATTACTAGTTGCTAACACGATGGATAGTAAGTAACGATGTAGACCCAGGCACTTAGTTACTTATTAATAACTTAATTTAATAACAGCCTAGTCACTTTGCCTTTAAGACACATTATAATCAACCGACGCAGGCAAGTTATTCGAGTACTTCGCGATACTTGTTCTCGTTAGCAATAACGAAGCAAATATTTTCGCCGGGACGAGGAAGTGTTCTTGATAAAGGATGGATTAGATGTTTATTATGCTTCGTGTTAAACGGCGTTGCAAAGGGAACGGTGGAATTTGAACTAACTTGTTATTCATAATATATCTTTACTCCAAAATATACGATATCATTATTATGTTCCAAGTTGTTCAGTATATAGCTCCATAGTTCGTAGCGTAGCCACTTCCACGTTCAAGATATGCCATCGGTATACCTGCACAAATGCAGTAATAATCCTGTGTAAGGACTACTAATACTAAATGCTTTTCGTGAGCTAGTTAGTATTGGCAGCCGTTCAGGTCGGAGTTTAAAAGATACGTAAAGATACTAATAATTGTGACTCGTACGACCGAAACGTGCAAAGATTCCAGCACACTTCAAACGACGTCGTTTTTCGTGACAGGTTACAATTACTACCAGTCGTGAGGTGCCTTTGCTTGGGTTGTCTCGCCAATGCTCGCGAATCGTAACGACATTGTGCGATTATAACATCGATTCAACTATTCCCGATTACAAAATATAATTAGGAACTAGGTACTAAGTAATTTGCTATGCTATGTTTTATTTTATTAATTTTGCAAGCATAAAGTGAAGAATTTAATATGCTGCCAACTCATATGACGGAGACTTGGAATATAGACCTCCATTCCAATTTTGCTGAATGTTTCACTTCAATACAAAAAAAATCTTAATCTTATTTGCTTCCGCTTAAATTAAATTATTCGTATAATCCAGACAAGCTACGTCCTCTTAAATTTATTTTACAAAATCAACTTTCACGTGTTACTTATTTAGCATTTTAAAGTAGCGAGTATACATTTTTGGCATTCGGTGTTAAGGCGTCATAATGAGCCCGTTATATACGGTGCATTGACTCACGCACCGCTGTCTAGCTCAATAACCAAAAATACAAACAAAGTGTAAAAGTTTTAAGGCACTAAATGATTTTGGTAAAATAATCATAATTGATGTGCATAGCCTGAAGGCCTGTTAAGCATAAGTGACTGACCGAGTAAGTAATTTCGGGTGTGGTTGTAGATGAATTAACGACTGCTATTGATAGAATCTCTTGTGGGTTCCCACTTTCCGTGCTCCTGAGAAAACCTTGAACTATGTATATATTGTTCTTGGGTAATAATCGTTAAGGTACGTCGAAGCCTTATAGCGGCTAAAAAGTTCCCGCACTTGGATTGTCTGCAAACACCTCTATTAATCTACATTGGCAGTTGTTTGAGACAGAAGCCTTTTTAATTAGGAAGGTTGGTCGTACTGGTCTGCGAACACATGTTTTATACCGTCGCCGGTACTGGTCATATCCTACATACGCTATGAGGAAAGCCAATCTGACCTGTATAGCCCCTAATAAACTCCCGGGTCCACAATTTTGACCTTGAATTTTAAACTGGAATTGTCTCGCTCGTGACATCGTTTAGTTTCTTCGTAACATTTCGCATGGACAATTGAAATCGTGAGGTCAACATTGGCTCGAGCTGTCCCACCATCGCAAATTTCTCTTTCCCACACCATACACCACAGTTAGCATAGTGTTATGCATCATTCACGTAGGAGGACTCTGGCTAAAATGAAGGTTTAAATGATGACATTTACAAGATGTGATTTCAAACGATTTTGATTGTTATGTATGAGAATGCAATGCTCTTTTTGTTTGTAAGGGGTTGCCATATCGTCGGAATTCGTCTGGACTAACTCCACGTCGTTTGAGACTCTCAAGAAAAAAATGACACTGTCTTTAACATTCGCGGCCTTAATTATGGTTCCGGGATTTTCTTAAAAATATACTATATAATATGTCAAAACATAAAAAATTAATATATATAAATTATAAAGTCATTGTCATATCGCATTTTTTGTAAGCCTTTTAATTTTTATTAAATAATTATTATTTTAATTGCAACGGCTACACTCGATTTATAATTTATTAAACAGATATTTCGATCCAGTTACATTTTTAGTTCTCAAAGTAGTCCAGGTGGACCATGGGATGTTCCACGGGAGATCGTGGTCACGGTGAGATAATAATCAACTCCCGATAAATTGTCGATAAATCAGCATCCCAAAAATTCCTGATAAATTTAAAATTCCTGATACAATATTCTAATATGGTGACCGTAGTGATAGCATATCGATGCAAGCGGTGCACCGGTGCAGTGGACAGCGCCGCCTACAGTGCGACACTGATGTGACACCAGTGACACTACAGTACACTACCGCACTCAGCCCGTGGGATCCCATTCTCCCGCTAAACCAACTAAATGCGACTTATTGTTCGTACGCCCTCCTAACGTCCATCGGCCGTCTCGTGATGCAATCGTGCTTAATTCTCACAACTCCCCTACGTGCGGTGGCGTTAAATACAATTCACTGTTACAATGCCCATAGGAATACGGAAACGTTTCTTCGCTACTCCAGATACACATTTTTAGCATAGTAATTAACATTAATTTGCTTAAACGGTAAATTCGCGCTCGTTTTATTGCACCCGCACGTTTAAGGCCTTAATCCAATATTGAACAAACATTAAGACTACGGTTTTCTCGCTTTTACGTTCTGATGTACCGTTTCTACATAAACTTTAGCTTTATCTTCTTCGGTTAAAATCAATTTAAATAGAACTACAATATCGAAATAAAGTAAGATGAACAATAAAGATTGCCTTCCTTTTGGTTTGGCCATTGTTTCGCATTTCATAAACGCGTTTAACCGCGAGCGAATACAACATACCTCTAATAAAATGGTTTTGCGTCGTACGAGATACCGGCTCGAGACCGTTTATCTAGATAGACCCATTAACATTGTTCTTATATTACATGGTAAACATTTTTAAAGCAGAATCACCGATCGGAAAGAAAATAAACCATCTCGCCTTCTTAGTATTGAACGCGTATTTCTACCGTCAGTGCTAAATCATATCACGTAACACGGTCTCCGGTTGAAAGTCGAAGGAATCGGGATTTTGTCGGCGATGGAAGATCGAAGGCGACTGTCTAAGCTAAATTCTAACAAATATTGTTTAAGGGACGGCGCATTAAAGTAGAGGCGATGTGACGACATTTCCGGATATGTACAATAGGGCACCGAGCGATGCAGCGGTGTTGTTAGTTCGAATGTTGTCCGTGCGTTGCGCGCAGCGGGATGCCCTCGCAAGAAAGTACTCCTAACAAGAACATACGCGACACGCACTTATTGTCGTCCTTGCGATTGCGAACATTATGATTTATTGCTCGGCCATGCGCAAGCGCATCTTTGATCCGCTTCGGATAAACGATGTTTTTAACAAACTCTTACCGTCGATACATGTTTTCCTATTAATTATAATTGAATTGAACTTGAAGTTCCATCGTAACGCAACTTGATTAGTGGCCGCGTCGAGTGTTTTATTAATGCTTCTTTCTACGATATTATGGCTAACTACGATCTCGCGTGCTGTTCACTCGATTCGGTTTAATTCCAGAGAATGATGTGATCCAGACGCTAATTAATGAAATTATTTCCTAGTAAAAAAGTTAAGTTACAGATGAAGATAGGCTGAGCTTGAGCTTGACTTAATAAAATAAAACTACAGGCTAGTATCTGATTTAATTACATGAACTTAGTTATAATTACCAGTAACATTTCATACTAGATCATTACATACGTAGATAAGTCATCACCTTGAATTTGAATAGAGCCAATAAAGCTACTTTTGTGTATTTACACGCATCACGCTCACATATACATTAAAACTACGCTAATTTTTGCCAGTACCTCCTGTACTGTTATCTGAGTATGTATCGATATATTTGTTTTGTTGATACGATGATTCATCGCCATAAGATGACTACATGAGATTACGAAGTATCAGAATAGCTAGTAATAGTATAGGTAATTAAGTCTTCGCTAAGGGCAAAGACCTGTAAACGAGACGTGGAACAGGGTTCCTTCCTGATCAGGCTTTTGTAAAGACAGCGACAAACCTGCCCGCGACACCCGTCACGCCGCATCGAGCGCACTCGGTGTATCGGCGCGTGGCACTACAAATTAGGCCGTGGGTAATTGTTTAGCATGCATGTGTAATTGGACCTACGATGTCATACCTACGATAAGTTATTAATAAGCCTTATGCTCGCTATACACGCTATAATAAATATAGGTACGTCAAGTTGGAACGGGGCTTGTTGCATCGATATTATGTTCTTTTGTGCATTCATCGATTTTTGTAATGTTCATACTTAGTTGTTTTAAAATTACGTAGGCAGATGTCGTTTGCTACCCACTCAAACCCTGTTATAGGCTGCTAATGGATTGTCACCACTTGAAATATTTATTTTACACCTTAACTTGTTCTTAAAATTCAAATAGCTAATTTTCTCTTATAATAGCTTTATTAATACACTTGGTAACTGATCCCTATATTTTATGTCGTGCAGCTGACCACAGCATGACAATAAGCAGGGTGGCTAATATTTCGCCTAAAGTTTCTCGCCCTACTTGTTAAGTTCCGTATAAAACTTGACGTGACAGGGAACCTTGATTCGGTCGTCACCTGCCCAATAACTAATAAACTAAGTAGTTGTTAACTACACGGATCTTAGAGATTATCGTTGAAATCAGCGAGCAATGGTCGCTTGTTCATTGTACGACACAACGACAATGTATTGTGCTGATACTGTTTATTGGCACTGTATGCATGCGAGTGGCGTAGAGCTTAAAGGTGTTGCCATCCTAGAAAATGTTAACTGCAGTGTTGCAGTACTAGCACATCATGACATGTTGCGGATTCTGACGTAGCACATGCACGATGTGACGTCAACAACAATCCTAGCGAAGCGTCACTCGGTACCGTCACACGGCGCTGAACTTCAACAAGATTATTAACTTCACAACATTATGTTTATGTATTATACAACTGTGAGAAGCGGTTGCGTGAAAAAAGCTATGTGATGTGCATATAGTATGACGTTTTTTCGAAAACTAGACTTAATTGAGGAATATGAGTTATCCTTATGTATATAAAAATTTAAAAACGATACACCACTTATTAAACAAAAAAACCTCAGAAAATACCGAACCGATTAAGATGAAATTTGGCAGGGAGATATTATAAGCTAAGGAGACATCAGCTAAGTAGGGATTTTTTAAAATCATCCCCTAAGGGGTAAAAAATAAGGGTTAGAAGTTACTTTCATACAAACCAACTACGCCAGTTTAGAGATATAAATATGATTTTTTTATGTAAGTTTATAGTTATGAACAAGTTAAAAACATGATTTGTATATTACCTCAAGATTAGAAACAAAATTTAAAAGCAATGCGTTTTTTGGAAAATCATCCCCTAAAGGGTTAATTAAGGGGGTGCAAGTTAGTATGGAAACTTCGTCAGTTTTGAAGTTAAAAAGGTGAAAATTTATTGTATAAGCTTATAGTTAGACACAAAATATAACTGTATCACGGTTTTCTAGAAATTCATCCCCTAAAGGGTAAAACCAGGGGATGTAAATTGTATGAAACTGTGTCAATATCGAACTCAGAAATGTGAAAATTAACATGTAAGCTTATAGTTAGGAACAAAACATAATTGTAACAGGGGGAAGGGAGTGGGGGCGGGAGTGGAAGGAAGAGGAGAGGTAGAAGTTATACGCACACACTAACTATAACAGCTAAGAACGACTGTACCGATTTTAATGATGTTTGATTTGTTAAACCAACCATAACTATAAAACATTAGTTAAAAGTGTCACTACATTAATTGATTGTTATTTTCACTACTTGAAGTTGAAAGTGTCATACAGTAATGTATGGAATGTAATATAAACAACCAAAAAAACCTTAAATTTTCACCGTAGACCGAGTCAAAGTAGATAAATGAAGTATGTTAATGACATGGGTTTGTCAGGCCATTGCCCAGCTAATAACTATGTAAGAGTTTCATCGTTATGTTAATTGATATGGTATGTCATTTCAACTAATACTAGTTTTTCAATATATCAACAGAGTCTGCGACGAAGATTCTTCATTTTTCACGCAATCTAAAGTATTCTGCTGCCTCACAAATTGACAGAAGTAATTTATTTCTATATAAATGCCTTTATAATAGATTCTATTCCTTCGGATGATGCGGTTAACATAGTTGAATGTGCCAGTTATGGGATATTGTTCGCGCGGCGCATCACTTTTCCTAGATTATTTTATTGTTCACCTGATACAAATGTTTGTTACCTGCAGACATTGTGCATAGTTGTATCTTCTTACTCAATGAGAATTACTGAATAAGTGGTAGGCACACAAAAGTCACAAAACATTAAAATGTTGTAAATAAACAATGGATAAACATAGTTTATTAGTTACAAAGCTGATTTACTTACGAGTAGGTTCAATATCGTTGATTACACATTATGCGAATCCTTAAACTATTTTCTGTTTTAAAATAGGGCGTTTATAAATGCTTAAAAAATTTATTAATTAAGATGCTGTACTTACTCTTTTGTGTGATTAAAAATTATTTCAAAAACTTTCATTCACGTTTAAAGTTTGTTAAGAAATATTAGTATTGGTATTATACATAGGTATACTCGTAGTATGCATTGAAAAATACTGAAGTAACTAAAAATTCTAAAATATCGCTGCAAGAAACTAACTCATGGTTCATGTATTCGAATATGTTCAAAAAGTACAGAAAATTGAGAGAGAATTGAGAGAGAGTTATGTACAACATCGAACATCGTTACAGTATAATCGTGGCGCATGGTTTTTGTACCAACAGGCTAACGCCCGCCGCGAATAGATTCTTGAAATTGCTTTATTGGGTAACCTGTTTCCTAACATAGTAGGCGTGTAATGCAGTTATGAATCAAAACGTGACTCGAATAACACATTATGTTATCTTCATTTATGAACGGACCTCCGGCCGGAGATACGAGTATAGAAATAATTGGATTGAACTTAATACATTTTCATATGCCGTAAATTTGACATTATTGATGCAAATACCGGTTTCCGGTGTTTTATAACGATAATCTAGAAACGTTTTCAATGATAAAATTCTCAATATGTCCACTTAATGGATATTTCAATTCAATTAGTAAACAATAACAACATCGTTCGGTTAACTGCACTTGAATTATTCACGGTACGATCGAAACTTAGCTTAAGATGCAGGGAAATATTTGTGTTTAATAAGGCTCTACTGAGGCGACAATAACAATTGTGGGACGCTAATGCGGCATCGGTTAGTATTTACGGCTCTTCCTAGTTCGCTTTTGGAGTTTTCTTCGACCTCGTTATGAGCTATCGGTATGTGTAAACGAATACCGAATGTCCGACTAGAATCTAATTCTTGTTTATGGAGGGGCCTTGCCCTCTTCGATGTAAAGTTAAAAGCGGCCTCCGACATATCAAAGTAATTCTCAATGAGTTTTCTAATCCTTGATATATTTACTACCCCCGTCTCTAGTTTATTGTTAAGCCGGTAATTCATAATCCATCTAAATTAGTATCCGTCGTCTAGAAAATGTTCTTGTCAAACTTTTAATTCATTGGTTATTTAAACGACTTTAAGAATAGCTTTCCTTCGGGCTTCTTTATCACAATCGTGACTACGAATCATTAATTTCGCACGGATTCCGTCAGAGCTTGCCCAAGTTAAAACTATTGTGCAGCGTCGGCAGAGCATCACCCTGCTAGTATCTATAAGGGAACTGAAATGTATGCAAACCCACGACAATGGAGCCAAAAGCTATTACTGAAATAAATCTATTGACACAATGTGCTTCATACACTATCAAAGTGGAATCGCTCGTTTCAAATCACACTCCGAGGATCTTGACCGCTTTCTGTCTCATAGTACGAGAGCTTGTGAAAGATTTATCACATAATAGATGACACTTAGAGACACTGACTAAACAACATCATGAATATCGACGATATTGTTGTGCTGTTTCCCTTTTCCATGTGGGATTCTAAAGGTACTTAGAATATAAATGAATACTAGTTACCTAGTAGGTACATGAAATCACTATTGTTTAACTTAGACGTATGCTGACGTAGTATACTATCTATATATATAAAATTGAAAAGATACACACCGCTGATTAAACAAAAAATCTCAGAAACTACCGAACCGATTATGATGAAATTTGGCAGAGAGATAGTTTGTATTAAGGAGACGTCAGCTAAGAACGGATTTTTGGAAATTCATCCCCTAAGGGGTAAAAACACGGATTGAAAGTCATTTTCATACAAACCAACTTCGTTAGTTTTAGAGTTATAATTATGAAAATTTTTATGCAAGTTTATAGTAATAAACAAAAGTTAAATTTAACATATTTTTTTGGAAAATCATCCCTTAAAGGGTTAAAGTAAGCGATTGAACGTAGTATGTAACTTCGTCATTTTTGAAGTTAAAAACATGAAAATTTACATATTACCTCAAAATTAGAAACTAAATTTTTAAGTATTACGTTTTTTTAGAAAATCATCCCCTAAAGGGTTAATTAAGGCAGCGCAAGTTAGTATGGGAACTTCGTCAGTTTTGAAGTAAGAAGGGTGAAAATTTGTATTTAAGCTTATAGTTAGACACAAAAAATAACTGTATCACAGTTTTCTCGAAATTCATCCCCTAAAAATAGGGGTTGGTAGTCAACTACATACAAATCAACCTCACCAGTTTTCGAGGTATAAATATGAAAATTTTTGTTAGAGTATAGTAATAAACAAAAGTTAACTTTAACACATTTTTTTAAAAAAACATCCCTTAAAGGGTTAATTTAGAGGATGGAACTCATACGCAACTTCGTCATTTTTGAAGTTAACAACATGAAAATTTACATATTAGCTCAACATTAGAAACAAAATTTCAAAGTTGTGTTTTTTTGGAAAACCAACCTTTAAAGGGTTAAATAAGAGTGTGTAAGTTAGTATGTCAACTTCGTCAGTTTTGAAGTAAGAAAGGTGAAATTTTGTATAAAAGCTTACTATAGTTAGACACAAAAAATAACTGTGTCACGGTTTTCTCGAAGAGGAGAGGAACAGGAAGCGGGAGAGGGTTCGGAGGCGGGAGAAGGAGAGGGAGAGGGACAGGAAACGGGAGATAAAGAGGGAGAGGGACAGGAAACGGGAGAGGGAGAGGGAGCGGGAGATGGACCGGGAAAGGAACAGGCAGCGGGAGAGGGACCGGGAGCGGGAGAGGGAGAGGGACAGGAAATGGGAGAGGGAGAGGGAAAGGGAGCGGGAGAGGGAGTGGCAGAGGGTGAGGGACAGGAAGCTGGAGAGGGACTAGGAGTGGAAGAGGGAGAGAGAGAGAAAGAGAGAGAGGGATTAATATTGAAATTTTTAACCAATAAATAACACATCAATAACGTGTTAGAGCACCAAAAATTTGTTTTTAAAATTATTGTTTTTCTGTCTGTCTGTTTGTCTGTCCGGGCATGACATCAAAACCCTTGAACTGATTTCGACGGAAATTAGTTAAAGTTGTTTCTTATACTTTTGGTCATATTTTAGAAAACTTTTCATCCAGAAAAATTAAAAGGTTTCCCTGGAAACAAGATGAAACGTTGTATGGGTTATTTTTAAAATATCAGCAATTTGCTTTAAAGCTACAAACGTTTCTCCTTTAATTGATGGAATACGTTTTAAAATTTTTCAAAATTTTTCATGAAAAAAAAAACAAATTAATATGCATATTGTTTATTTTTCAAAACCCGCTGCCGGAGGAATGATTTGTGATTGTATCGTAGGTTTTACTTTATAAAGTCCTAAATTCAATATAAATAAACCTGTTATTAAATTTTCTTCTGTGAGGGGTACAAATATAATTTCATAATAAGCATAATTTCCGCGTGCGAAGCTGCGGGCAACTGCTAGTAATTATATGATATTAAAAATTAGGTTAGTATTTCTATTTCATTTCTGATGAGCTAACAATTCGGCTGTACAGTTGTTCTCTTTTAGTGTATTTTTTGCCGCCCTCATTAATCGTCGTACATTAATAAAAGTCACGATGAGTATCTCCTAAGTGCCAGTGACATAGATTTAAGCGCCAACATATTTTTAATGTATTGCCATATAACACCGTACACCGTGTATAATCTTGCCGTAAATATTCTGAAAGCATAACGGTCCACGCGGCTCCAAGCAACCTTTATGAACTTAGATTTTGTCAAAGTGTTAAGGACTTTTATCGCATACGAGATTCTACGACTATTAAGACTGTTATAAGTAAACTTTAGAAATTAAACTTTGTCAAAATCCTTTTTTTATCGAATATAAGTTTTATAGTAGATATTTTAACATAAGTTGAGTTAGGACCCAGATTTTATCGTCTTGCATCGTCCATTGGCAAGTAATGTCAACTGCAAAATACAATTATTTGCAATCTTAATATGTATGATCACCTCTGGCGAAGCATGGACGAAGCACACGGATATCGATGAAGATAGTTCTTTATAAATTACTTTATAACTTATGCGGTTAGATAAATCTAAGTTAGATAGTCTTTACACAGTTATTTGTAACAAAGCTCTTGAACTTGATAAACCCCATTCAAAGGTGAATTGAGGTCCAACATTATATTTCTTGCTTAATACTTCTAGACGATAAGTTCACGTCGAAAATATCAAACTTGAACATTTTGAAGATTCGAATCTACACTTAACACCGTAAATGCTAAGTACGATTTATCAGTATCAATGTTACTTGGATATTAATGTACAGTATTCATTCATGCCGTTTTTGATTTATAGCATTTGAATCGCGTCCGTAGGAAACACGGCCCGCACATCTGTTGACCCTAATAGTCTCAAGTAGTAATGTGGCGATTCGATTAGGTTCCTTTACTCAAGCATACTTGACACCACAAATATAGGTCTGTAGGATATGATTTGCACGCTCGTCAAATTTGCACGTTCTTTAATACTCGTAAATGAAAGCAGGTCATCAAAAATTAATATTGAAATTGAGCTATGTTAGTTGCTGAGTATTAAATTTCATTCTATATTCTTCATAAGTACCTACGTGGATTGGTTCTAATAAAATCATAAATATGTTCAAGCTTACATCTTTCCAACTAACTTGATATTTATCGCATAGTAATCATAGTATTCAGCCATGATATCGTAGTCAGATACGATTTAAAGAAAATTACTTTTATACTGGAATTAAAGTAAGAACATTATTATGTACTTCCTTATTGATGGCAATTCCGTAAAGGAAATTTGATATTATTTTTATTGGGTAGTGTTGATTTTATTACATTTTCTGTTGCGTTTTTTTTCTATGATTATGATAGAAAGTACAATTATGACAAATGTCTATTGACTACAATAATGGGACTAGCCGGACTTCAGACAAGTTAAGCCGAAATTAATTAACAAGCATATACTTATTAACGTAATGATCTCGCACTGTGTAACAGAAGTATAATAATAGATTATTATAAAAGGGATGTGAGTAATCAATTACATCCGAGATAATTAGAGGCACGAGCGAGCGTGGTTGCTTATTGTTAAAAGATTTACGGTAATAATAGGCATGAATATTACTATATTACTGTTCATTATTATTTTCTAAAAAAAGTTACTGACAATAGGATTTTAACATCTAAAAATTATTACCGTATTCAAACATATTACGTTACGAGTATTTCGAAAAGACGATTTGATTTGAGTCCCACTTGGCAAAGACGATGTCCACCGAGTTTCGAGACTTACCTACATTCATGTGGCATTTGTGTTTGTGTGTACGTTTATGCCGTGGATATGAGTGTAGGGATATTAAATAATTAAAAGACAAACACAATTTAAGGAGGATGCGGAAACCATAATTTTAATTTTCATATTAATTAGTATTAGTAGGTATTAGAATAATATTGATTAAACAGCCACACATACATTACCATACTTACTGACCTGATTTGTCGACCATAAATGAAAATGAAGTTTAGTGTAACATTTGAAGTGTAACGTTTGAACGTACGAAGTTAAGTGTAACATTTTACAGGTCGGCGGTGACTGCGGTCTCATGGCATCCGCAGTCGGGGCTCCTCGCGTCCGTGGACCGCGGGAAACGAGCGATCATCTGGGGCGACTTGTGACACGCCTGGGACTTCGCCCCGCCTGCCCCTGTTGAACAGGTAAAATGGAAATCTGCCTTATATTTAATGTAAAGTAAAAAGTGTAATGTTCTATCGAAATGTCAATGTCTACACAAAGTTAACTTGTTGACATTTTTTTAAATAAATAAACCATAGAACTTCGAACATCACCGATGATTTGTCGGCCAAGAATGATTAAGAAGAAAGAGGGATAGAACTGGCTCTCAAGTCAAGAAAGAAATAATAAAATTTCGGTTTTTAATTCATTGCTTTGCCATGATCGAAAAAATAAATGTCTCAATTTAATTTGGATAAATGGTTATAGTTGGTGGATAAATGTCTCAATTTAATTTGGTTTCGTTTCGCACTTTGTCGGTGTGTTTTATATTGGAAACAATACACCGAAATTTTCAGCACCCGGCCACCTTCTTCGCTACATTTAGATTAGAAAGTAATTTACCAAAGCGTCTGCGGCCCGTTTAAGTAACAATAGAATTCTTGACAAAAGTCTAGACAGAAATACGCGATTTTAGAGAGGTCGACGAGTGCGTACGTTAGACAATTGGACAAAAGCATTTACACTTATCTTTTATACTTTTAAAACTGCTCTCACACCGAATGACATTATCGCGAAATCTAAACGTACTCGTGCCTGCACTGAACAGATGGTTTTGTGTAGGTGTTAAATTGTATCATTACTCTGCATTTTTTATAGTTACGGCTGGCAAACGAGTAGTCAGAAGGAAGTAGAAAACGTCTTCACGTATAAACCTCCTTTTTAACAGTGTAACCAAAATACTTCACTAACGTTTCCTGGTTGTTTTAACTGTTACTTATGTCAGGGGTACGGCAATAGCGCATGATGGCGTATTGATTGGCAGACTCCCGCACTTTTAAGACCTCGTAGACGAACCGATTTTTTAATTTCATAACCAAATGTAACAAACATAAGAACTTTGATTAAATAAAATAACGCCAAGATCTGATCTTTATCTGTCTTGCAGTTAAAAATCACACCACGCTTTTCACATCATAGTTACTAGAACGCGGATTATAAGAAGCAGTTTTAACTAACCTGCTGGGAGTGAGTCGGTATGGTCACGTCTGGGCAGTGGCACGTGAGGGTCGCAGTTCAAATATTACGCGGTCTAGAGTCTAGACGTGTTCAGACGACTCCTATAGTCGCACGCCACGCCCACTGTTACTCGCTTGATGGTGGATTACACCAGACATCACGACGCTTCAGCTAGGCAAAAGTGCATTGATCCATCTTGCCATTTCACATTTTGCTGCAATATTTTTTATATCTCCTTTTATTGCGCTATGTAATGTCGAGTAATAAGCTTTTTGAACTTGACTTTTTGACTATGAGTTGCTGAAATAAAAAACTTAACTGTTCAGAATTTTTAAATTTTGACTGACGTTCTATTATAGTGGTATTTCCCGGTCTCTAAAGTCATTGCATTTTAAATTTCAACAAAAATAAAAGCTTATATTTTAATGTTCGTCGACCTTACGTAGAGTATCATTATGTTTATACGAAGGTAATTTTATTTTGTAAACTTGATACAATTTTTATAACATAACGCTTTCGCTCGATTGAGAACTCCATTTCCTTTCAAGCAATTGGACCACTTTGTAAATTATATATCATCACACATTTTTTCTGTTACAATACCGCACATTAAATCTATTAACTCGCTAATAAACACGCAAGTCCATTGACTGGCAGGCCCGACCACCAAACGCCATAGTAATTTGGTGGTAATAGCCCCTCCTGACCCAATCACCTAGACATCCAGTGATAATTCAGCCATTAGCTATATAAAACGTCATTGTAACAAAATTAGTGTGGTACAGTGATTCACAATACAATGCCGTCGACAAGTGAAAGCGTGACTTTCGACTTTCATTGGGTTTTTGTATAAGTTTATGTATGGGCTCGCGGCGACCGGCCCATATTGTCTCGCGAGTCTCGCGACATGAATCTGCAGAACGGTTTTACGCAAAGGAGACGCAAGTGACGCATCACTTACTTCACTTAGCGTCTCGAGATATTATAGCGTTACTATCTTAGAATATCTTATGCTGTTTTAAGATATCAAAGCTTTTAAAACTTATTTATAATGGATATTAATATATTCTTTAAGTATTTACGTAGGACGTGGGTATGTATAATATTCTAAGTAAGTCTGCATTCTGAATACATGCACACTTCTTAAATGTAATGACACAAGCGTATATCTTGCCCTCTTTGATCTTAAGATATAAATATGCAGATACAACCTACTGAGACTAACCTATCGCATTATCAACTTACGGAAAATCTTCGAATCAATACTTAAAAGCTGCGCGAGCTACAGCCTTATTAGTGTAAAATAAACGTGTGCGGCGTGATACATTCTTGTATGACTAAATAACGTCGAAATGATTGATTGGTATAATGTTATTTCCACCCTATTTATTAAATGTGTGTCCAAATTTTCAATAGTTTTTATATCTCTTGACACTGACCCCTCACTTTTCGCTTGATTGAATTACACGTCACACCTCGCTTCGCTCCGGACCGTTGTCGCCAAAATGAAGCGGAAAATTTAATCGTCTAGTTTTCGGTACGTGATCCAGTATCGTATTTTATTAAAGTGTTTCGATGGCACACTTTCCTTTCCCGCCGCAGTCCGCTATTTTACTTATCGTGTGCGCGTGTGTGGTCTCGAATTGAAAGATTAAATTCACAAACCAACATGAAATAAAAATTAATAACTTTAGCTAATTTTTATATAATTTGGTGTGCTGATTCTGAAAAAATAATAAATAAATTGTATCGCCCTCCAATTTCTCGCACTTTATTTTTATTTTTAAAAGATAATTTCTTGATTTATTTACATCCACACCCAGTAAAAACCCTGGAGCTAAACATCTGAAATTTTGCACATAGGTTCCTTATATAAAGTAGATTGGATTTTTGGAAATTCAAACAAATTTGGATTAAATGGGGGCTAAAACCATTTACTGTTAGAAAATCCGCAAATTTTGGGGTAAACCCTACGAAAACCGGGATTTAGCGTGTGTATAGGAAAAATTAATACGTGTTAGCGTTTTTGGTAAATCAACCCCTAAAGTAGGTAAATAGGGATAGAAAGTTTATCTGAAAATCCGCTGATTTTGAAGCATGCCCTACCAAAACCGAAAATTAGCTTTTCCAAATCAGAATGATAAAGATTCCAAATCAAATGTAAAGGTTCTTAGGTAATGGTGTACCAGAAACTTATGGCAAAATGGAGTAATTAAAATTGGAGACGCAACACTCCCCGGCGTTGGGGAATTTTCGTGTTGGGGGACCGCTCACATTAAATTAACATATAATCATCATTTTAGAAAAAAAATCCATACATCTCTTTTTTTGACTTGACATGATTAAAACCAATTTTTCTGCTTGTCAAAAATGCCATGAGATTCTGGTACATCTATAGCTGCCATTTATTTATAAAATATTTGTGTAAGTTGTATATCTATACGTAGAATTATTATTATCATGTGTACATAAACTGTGTACGACAAGTGTGTCATTCAACTTGATGTACGGTAATGATAATTAAAGCTGACCGCACACGACTGGTGTGAAGTGGTCAAGGCTTCAGTTTACGGAAATGAAACATCATATTGACAATTCACCACTCTTCCTATATCACTTGACAACATTAAGACAAAATCAAATATTTATGCGTCCAACATTTTGTGTGTCTCGATATTATATTAATTAGGAGTTTAAATCGACTAGATTGGATGTCTTTTTAATTAATAAAAGTATCGTGGTAAAATCTGTGATATCAAACTGCGTTATAATTAAGAAGGAATTGCATAACACTGTCAAAAAAAACTTATGAATGTTACCTTCGTGTTAAAATATTGTCAATTACATTATAACAGTTTTGTAAATTTAATCTATGAAATAAACCATATAAGTATATTCAACTGGGAAGCCAACACAAGCCTTTCTACAAGTAAAATAAATGCCCTGTGCATTACATCTTCCCTCTAGTAGCCCGAGATAGATATTTATCACTGTAATCGATATATTTTTCACTATTGTTTGCTTAGAAACCCACTCAAGTACAAGTTTTGCTAAACAAATACATCTTATCCTATCGCCATGACTTAGTTTATAGGGATGTAAGGCTATTTCTATGTGGAAGCGAAATAATTAGATATCCGAAATATAATAAATTATGGGTTTTGATGTTACCTATTTCAGCCATCTGAGATAGGGATATCTTACGGCCGGTCCCAATATTATACCACCAGTTAAACTCTGGTACACACCAGAGATAAAAAGTAAAGTTTGATCTACCGGTAACTGCCGTCTTTATAATTAAAAGTAAACAAATAGAAGTCATCGGAATATATTATTATGTTTAGTAAACAAAAATTTGTTGCCAAGTGTACGAAGCGTTATTGAAACAGTAGTATTTATTTTTGTATAGACCAACATACATATCTACGGTATGACTAAACCCTCCGAACGGTAGATCAATGTCATCGGTAGATATGTTCTATCCATCGAAGGTTATTGAGACACAAATATTGACAGATATAACAGATATGACAGATGATATACTAATGGTAGCTATATCTACAGTTTGTTTAACTGATAGTATATTATTGAGACCGGCCGTTAATCGATAGCTGTAGTTATTACCGCTAAATGTTCCATTTTGGTTTGATTACTAAGGCGACTAACAACATAAAGATATAAAAATATTATTGACAAAAATAAAATTTTGTTTATTGCTACATGAATTCCATCCATCAGTTCATTCCAAGGCTCACCAGATCTTCACGTATAAAGAACCTAATTATCACTTAAACAAAAATGAATCACTTAAATAAGACTAGTGGACAGTCTTATTTAAGTTATTCATTTTTGTTTAATTTCAATGACTTATCGTTATTTGTTACATCTATAACCAAAAATAACAACATAGGCAACATAGCTGATTAGTTTTTTTTTATTTATTCCTAAATCCACGATTGAAAATATCGGATATCCGAAATAATGGTACAGCAGGACGTTTTCTGAATACCAATCCATATCCGGTATTCGGATCCGTCGCTCTTCCCGCCAGCCTTAATTCGGACAGGATCGGGTTTATAAATGCTGGGCCGGTAATTCTTTTGTGTCGCGCGTGTCCCGTGATTCATTTTATGCATTGTTACGTTAAGCAGTTAAAAATATCATCAATTTATTATGCGCGTATCTCGATCACTTGTGTCGGAGTCATGCAGCTCAACCTGCTTTGTCGTTTGTTTTTTGCAAGACGGATTCGGGAAACAGCTGAAAGATATTATTTCATTTTTTGATAAATGACGCGGTGTAAACAGATTTACTTGTGACACTCGTGTAATGATTTTGAAATTAAATCATGATGTAGCTTGTCGCCGCCTTTCACAGGCATCGCGTCTCGTTGTCGGGGCGTCAGCAGATTAACTTAGTCCGACGGTCTGTCCAAATATGATGTAAATAAATATTTTCTTTCATGAAAATGAATAAGATGTACACGTATAGGTTTGGCAAGCATAAGTAGCAGCAAAAGTACGTTTAAAATCCGTGCAAAAAAGAGAGGAAAGAGATGGCGTTAGTTTTTGCTTGTATTAAGAACATTTATGTTAAATGTAACGAAGGGCTTATGCTTACTTTAGAAATCATTGTGAAAAGTAGACTTTAGTGAAAAACAAGTTGCAATAATTGTGCAAAAGATAGTAGTGATTGAACCTCAAGGATAGGTTTTACAATAGACCTTAAGAATTTTTCAGTAATTTAAACTGAAAAAAAAGCTTTTGAACTCGTTTTATCTCAATATCTTAGAAAATTTCTGAGATAATCTCTATTCGACATATAAGTAGAATTTGGTAAACTGTGTGTCGAAATATACATTGACCAAATATTAGCTATTTCCCTATCTGCTAACGCTAACCGCCGCGGTACCGTTGCGTCTCACGGCAAGCGACCACAAATTCGGCGTAATGACCTGTGGAGTCGGAGTCGCGTCGCAGAATATGGCCGCTTCTTCACGACAGGACGACACGACAACGACATCTTGTATTTTTATTGTGTTGTGTACACTTTGAGCTGGTGTGTGGCGAAGAGTTTAAAGGTGTCTCATAAGTAATTTTTATAGTGTTAGGCGTTTTGAAACGTTTTTAACCTGAAAATCTATATTTTCACGTATTACATGTATAGTTCCAGATACCTATGTATACTTCATATTTTTCCATTCCATATGTATCAAAAGTTAGTCCTTATGACGTCCTGTCCATGAGAACATTGTGTACATTGTGTACAGTGTACATTGTGGCGACATGATTATGTATATCTTACATGCTTAGGGATAATTTTAGTGGTTCCAAGACTATTTCCCTGAAGTCGGTTATCCTGTGGCAAAATTTCAATTTCATAAATAGTGTGACAAAGCAGTATCGATGTCGTATCGTCCAATGAAAGAGAATCGTATCTCAGATATTAATCGGTTACATTCGCTGTTAAGTGATAACTCGTCGTCGCATTCTGCCGATGTGTAGCTATCGCCGCACCTCAAGTCGCCCTGTCTCGTCCAATCAATCCCTCCTCTGTTTATTAATAATGTGTCATTATTTATCTAACTGGACTTCCTCTCTACGCGCGAAAATAACGGAAGCATCCAAAATTATACATGACACACCATGTATATAAATCGGAATTACTTTGCAGAATAGATGAGGTGACTTGAATGTCACCGTTTATTTCCTAATGTTTCTAGAATTATTTTCTCACACGTTTATTGAATTTTTTTCTGTACACCTACTGTTCTGTAATACGTACGTTATTTTATGCCTGGGAGTGTTGAAAATTATTGCTGTAACTTCCAAGTTCAGGGACGGTTAATGTAGCGGCAAAATGTTTAATTACGTCGTCATTACACTTCCACGGCTTTTAAGTACAACAACCTCTAGTTACGTAAAATTCTACTGTTACATATAAATTATCATTAGACAACATCTACGGCGGGAACTGGTTCCTTGTCACATCAGTCGCTAATTACTTACGCCACTTCTTATAACATTTGCTCAACGCCTCAACCTGCTGCGCTAGTCCGCAAGGAGTCATCGGTAGATATCGGCACATGACATGACATTAATATTACCGTACACAATCTTCTCTACACAGAAGACCAATTTAGTGTTACCGTTCTATGAATAATTACATTTTTTGTACAGATTGTAGGTGAGGCCGGTAGTCTACTTGCTAGGTCGCGCTACTCGCTACAGCTGAGGCTATCAGCAGTATTAGCTGGTGGCTCAGAGAAATCGCCAACAATGAACACAGAACACATTCATTGCCCATGTCACAGACATATATCAAGAATAGACGACGCATGTACCTCGAATTGTATGAAAACCAAGCGTGTCACTTTTTTTGACACATTGTGCTGTCACAAGAATATTTAGTGCTGAAATTCCCCATCCTAGCGATATCAATTCGAAACTGATTCATTACCGATTCTCGACAACGATTAATGATTCTCAAAATCGATTACCGATAATAATTAGGTAAATAGAAAATCGTATGATCGTTTGTAGGCGTAGAATATGTAAAACATAAAAAATGCCTTTGGTTGGTTGGAGATAATAATATAGTATAGTGCTTGAATATGACCGAATAAATAGTTTTGTGTTTTATTTAACTTGATTATTTGTTAATTATAAACACAAGCTTCAAAAATGTAAAGATAAATGAAGAGATCATAAATATTATGATTGTTTATTATTTGCTTTCAAGAAATTAAATAAATAAAAATTAAAAAAATATTTATAAACATTTCTTTTATGAAAATCAAAACATCATATGGACACATTTAAACTTACCTAAAGTTAAACGAATATTTTTTTCTAATTAAAAATTCAAAATAAAAAAACAGTACATCAATATTCGGTATTGCGCTTGAAATCAGCCTTCGTTTCTTTTTCGAATCCGTAAAACAGTCATCATTGAAATGAATAGAACATAATTATACGGCTATGTTTTGTTGGAAACCAGTATCTATGCCCCGTCGCTATAATTCATTTTGCTTTCATATTGGGGTCACTTGAAAACCTTTAATTATAATGTTATCATGAATAAAATCACTATACAGAAACATTAATATTGTAATGAAAAATAATTTGCCTGTTAAAAACTGTCTCTATGTAAATATTATTATTCATTGGTTTTCAAAATCGATTAACATCGAGACTACACCGAGTAAATGAACAACACTATATGCTATATTTTACAGAAACACGACAATATTCACCGTACTACGAAGCTAAGCGACGATTTATAGTAACGATTGTTTTACTTTCATTGCGTGTTCCAATAAACAAGGCGTATAAATTTTGCTACCAAAATCAGCAATGTATTGAGTAGTATGCAGTACACAGTAAGTTAGTGCTTTTCGTTGTAAAACGTGGTAGAAATGCAATAAATATGAAAAAAATTATTTTAAAATAAATTACTACACAATTTTATAAATAAATTACTTAACGATGAAAAGAAGTATTTCTTTTACCTCTGCTAACTGTATTTGTAGAATTCCTACAGTTTAAAACGTTACAATTAGGCATTTTTCGTTATTTCAGTTGACATCTATTGCCAATAGCAGTAAAACGCCAACTAAATGACACGGCGCTCAAATAGGATTTAAAATCCTTTCTGTTACACGTGAAATGTATGAACATGCGGCATCTACTCTAGGTATACATGTCTGTGGCCCATGTCCTATTCATTGAACTTTTTTTGATGCTATCTCCTGTACAAAAACTGTGTCAACTTTTTTCTCTTTTCTGTAATAAACACCTAAAGGAGGCAATTTGCCCCCCGGCAAATAGTTTATCATGATTGAATTATCTACACGCGTTTGTGAGCCAATTATAATATCGTTTGGGTGTTACTTTCCAGTAATTTGATAGTTATTACAGTCGTTTAATATTATTCTACGTTAACATCGGTATCTAGTTCTGCAAATTATATGTAAGTTATCTTACGTGTACATTAGTCGAATATTAACGGTGTCCATTCTCCACAAAATATATAGTTTGAGCATGTTGATATTCGTAAGGAAATACGAGTGTGTTCGTGACATTAAACATTGATATCTAACTGCGAATAAATGTCGGCAATCTACTAACGAACGATATAAATCCAAAGCTCCGATTCGATTTGAAATAGTACTATGATATACAAATATACGAGCACTGTTAGGTAACGGTTACAATACACCAGATGTGTCAATTTCAATATGGTTTACGGTGGCGAAATTATGTACGGTGGGTAGGTAGACTAGGTAGCCAATCTGGTGTTCGCGGATACCTCGGAATGATTTGTAGCTCTGTAACCCCGCGTCTTTTATTCACGGAGGTGTGGTATCGTAAATAACACGATTTCCTTTACTTCAGGAAATCAGAGGACCTTGTGACCTATTGGTAATATATACGCCTCCGGTCTGTTAGGACTGATTGTTATATTGTACTGATCTCATAATGAACAAATATCAAAATCACCTTTTCCCAAAATGACTGATTTTCTAAATGTCTTTGTTTCAGAATGCCGGAAAAAAAACTGTCAAATTTATGTACAGTCAGTAACATTTTATTTTTAAATCTTATAATTATATAACGAAGGTAACGAAGATTATATTTTCTTTAAGAAACAAAACAATATTGTTTTTAAACAATATCAATCTATACATGTATATAAAAATAAATCCTTATTTCCCTTGGTCATGGCATGGCTGGATCGATTTCGCTAATTCTTTTTTTGTTGTAGAATTTTTCAAGGGGAATAAATAATAAAAATTTCCTGTTATAAAAAAAAACTTCTGAAAACTTTTTGAATTAGATTACTTATTTTCTTAATGTATATCAATCAATTTTTCAGAATTTATGTTAGTAAATTGACGATAAAGGTAGTGTTCCGTATATCAAACGCTTGTAATAATAGACTATCATGTTTTGTCATTGAAGATCAAAATGTAATTATTACTTTTAGGTTCCGTACGAAAAAACGAAAATGGAAGTAATTAGTAAACGGATGTAAGGATCTCAAATGTATTTTTATAAATAGATCTAAAATGGATAGTTTTAGAATTATTAAAGAAAGAGTGAAAATTAAAGCCAAAAATTGACCATCCCCCCCTTATATTCTCGAAACTACTGACGCTATAATTTTGAAAAAAATACAGAGAATAGTTCTTTACTTAACTCCAAGCGAGTTTAACTCGCACTTGTCAATTTTATTTCATATAAAACCCCTACCTGATCATTGCCCGTGAATATTACTATAATATAGTAACACCAAGGGCATCACTGATGCGTTACTTGCCAATAAAGATACTTAGGACCCGTATACCTATAACCTCTCCGAGTTATAGGATGCTTCTTCTTCTAGGGTAGTAACTTGACAAGTATGTTAAAAAAACCACCAACACATTTGCAAGCCTTCCTGATTAATCTTAGTAGTACCAGGATGGAGCCCGGTGACCTTCAACACAAGGGACCTGGGGCCATATAATCGCCACGAACATTGGAGATTTATTTTGAGTGAAGGATATTCATCCTTCATCCAAAGCCCATGAAGGAAAGGAAAGCGAAAATGTGACATAAAAAACCTGTCAGGTTGTAACTATACGGCAAATGTCGTCACCATCACCAGCAGCATCAGAAAAATGATGATGATACGAAAGATGTAATCTCACTAGTTCAGTTGTGTAGCGAGTAATAACAGATCAGATAAATCTGATGAAAACCCTGAGTAATTCACTCAGCAGCAAGGTTTATCCATAATATACTTATCAAGTGGTATTTATAATTTAATAGAATAAACTATATTCACATGCTATGTATGATATAATCTGACTAAAATGAACTATATTTATGCTCGTGACTGTACCTTTTCTGTCAGACATTAAAAGTTTCCGGCGTTCTAAAACAAAGACATTTAGAAAATCAGTCATTTTGGGAAAAGGTGATTTTGATATTTGTTCATTATGAAATCAGTACAATATAGGAATCAGTCCTAACAGACCGGAGGCATATATACAGGTGAATTTTTTAAGTGTGCGTGAAATCGATTTTTCGTATGTCATTACTTCCCAGAATTCAATCCTTGATAGCAACACTATCGAATGGTGAAATAATACAGCGTGAGTTTTTTTCAAAATCAAAATTTTTCAAAAATCTAATGATGCAGTTTTGGTTTTCATCATAATCGGCCCCGAGATTCCTTTGACCATTTTTTCTATTCCTCATAGTTTTGAATTTGGCCATCCACGCACACTTAAAAAATTCATCTGTAGATACCAGCAAAATTGTAGGATTTCGAAACATTTTTTTGGTATTAAATATTATTTAAAACTGTAAATTTTTTATTATGCCATTATTTGGTGTTGATTTTTTGCCGATACCTCTATCTGTTACGGCATCAATATAAATATGTACAGCGGAAATAATAATACTCAGCATATTTGCAAGTTTATTATCTGAAATGTAATTTTTCTCGGAAAATTGCGGTGGTTGGTTTGTAATATTTTATGAGGGTAGTTTTAGATAGATGCTTTTGAGAGCGAAGTGAGAGCATGTTACTAGTCTACCATAAATTGAGCGTCAAGAAGTATTTATCGCACATTGTACGTATCGTTGCAAATCAGGGATATTTATGTGCGATCTGCCTTACAACAACGGCATAGGCTTGTGACAGTAGTGTGAAAATATTGCCCAGTAAAGCTGACAACACTTCACGGCAACGTGTGTGGCGGCAACACTAAATTTGACAAAAATAAATCTCAACGGTCGTCTCTATAAGGCGTTATATTTTAGTAACAGAATAAATTCTTTATTTTCAGGTCGTTAAGGAACCGGACAGCTCGTGTGTGGAAGGCGACGGTGCAGAAGTTTTCGATTTCTTTAAGGGCATCACAGCAGACATACTCCACAAAGCGTAGACTTATCGCGCGTTCCCGACACGAGATAACAAACGAGTGACGGTGTGATGGACATTTTAAATCCAAGCGTGCAATTCCAACAAAATATCAAATCTATAACTTATTGATATGTTGTTTCTAAAATATAAAATGTTGATATCCTTTTTAATCTGTATTTGTAAATACAAGTGAATGGTGTTTATTTTATTTATAAGAAAGAGGTGCTATTATGCGAGTCGCAAGGGAAGCGAACGTTTGGATTTTTATAAATTTTTTGAGTGTAGGCTTTTTGTAATTGTGGCCGATTGCTGCTTTGAGCCAGGTAGGTTTAAGATATCCTTTTTATTATACATATTTTTTGTTTCATTCCCGCTTGTGATCTGCATGAATAGTAGACACAATGAATGAATGGTGATATATAAATCTGATTGATAACTTTTAATTGTAAATTAAGCGCACTTTCACCGTATTTTATGTGTCCTACTATGTAACCTTTTTGTATACATTTTTATAACGTTTTTGAACTTATGTAAATAATTGTCGAAAATGTTGTATGGAAACAATGCGTGTGCTAGTTGACTGATTGCGTTAGTGCGCCTTGGTGTTGTTAATTAATTTGCATAATATTATAATTATTGTATAATGCATTTTCTAGATTTCGTCAGTGTACCTACCTAGAAGTGAATAGGCGTACGCCAGGGAATCTAAAATAGAAAATCTCGTTCGAAAATATTATAAGTCATTATCCGTGAATCAATTTTTTAAGTATTTTTGCGATTGATTTGAATTGAAAACTTTTGGATGTTTTATAGGCTGTGACTTTGTGACTATGTGACTACTGTTGAGTACATTTTTTAGATTTCACAGGTATTCTAGCGTGTTGTATATGTTACGGGTAGTGCTAGAAAATTAAGTGAATTTAGGTTTACCCGGATTTACTTACTATTATTATATATGTTACTCAAATCTTTTGGGTAAAGTTCGAATACTAAATCATAATTACCTTGTATTCTGAGTTTACCCGTACACACCTAGGTCTACCTAACACTAGCTGGGTAATGTCAGAATAAAATAAAAATAAATAACGCTTCACACTCATAGCCCCACACTAGGATTCCCTGTGTCGTGGGTGCCATGGACAACACACAAGACAAGAACATTCACACCCAGACCGAGAACAGAAATTCAAACTCATCATTCAAATGTCTGCCTCGCTGGGAATCGAACCCAGGACCCTTGGCGCGGAGATCCGGCATGGTAACCATTGCGCCACACTGGTCGTCAAATAATAATAGAATAATTAGTGAAATTAAAAAACCAATTGCCATGATAGCTTTTGTTTAAAAAAAAACCTACAATAGAGTAACGTAAATTGTTTTTTTAATGTATTTTAGCATAGCAAATGTATTTTAGCAGAGATTAGTCGTACAGTTATGTAATAACTAATAGTAATAAATACCTTCTCTTGTTTACAAAAGGCGTGCCAAAAATAAAACTTATGCATAATCGTAAGTTTCTAATTATGTTTTTAAAATCGGTAGGTACCTAATATAAAAATACCTATTATTTATTCGAGCAAGACAAACTACTTAATATGAAATTTTGTATTACAGAAGATTCCTGCCTGCCTAAATGTAAGGTACATTTACACTTCTTGGTAGCACATTTTGTTTTTCAATTACACCTTTTATAGCCTTGACCACCTGAAAGAGACTGTTCATTAACAAGTTGCCATATCTAAGCTTTTTTGTACTGGTGATTATTTACCTGGCCTAAAACATCGATTACACTCCATTTTTTCCATATTTTTGGTACTTCTTCTCCAATGATTTCTTGCCCTGTTTCTTCTGTATCAATCTCAAGTTGCATTATCTCCCCAGTTCTTTTTTCCTGTAAAACTTCTTTATCACCATTATTTATATTTATATGTATTTATATATTCTCTCTCAATTTCTTGTATCATCAAAACCGGGTAAACCTAAGTTTACTCTATCTTCTAGCATCACCCGTAACATACATACCTTTGCTTTCTAAAGCTAAACGCTAAAAGCTATAGCCATCCACGAACACTGACACACAATTAATTAATAGCTATGGTTTATACGCAAAAACTTGCGTGAACAGTGACGCTGTGGACGCTACCCACCTCCAAAATAGTGACAGCTGACAAGCTGACATTTAGCTGTCAATTAAATGACACTGGGCTAGTCTAATCTTTTAAACAGGTTTACTGCTGTTTACTGTTCGAAAACTCAGTAGTATTGCCCATGATGCGATGTGGATACGTTATAGCCTTAAACCTCTGCGATGGCTGCTTTTACACTTATTAGCATAAAATACAAATATATCGCTATAGCGACATTCTTCTATGTATTATCTATTCTGCGTCAACTCACCGATTCTTGATTGGTGCTTGTTATTTTAATTCGTGATTATCCTTTTTGAAAACATCGTCTTATTTTCGATAAAGATTTTGATTTCAGTCAACTACAACATTGTGGTGTATTCTTTATTAGTATTTATGGTCGTTTTGCGTTGTATTGTGACTGAAAATATGGTTATAATATATTTACATGTTTGTAAACACATGTATTTCTAGATCGATAGATAGATTTTGATGTTGTTTGAGCAAAATTATTTTATGTGATACTCATTGTATTTATATCCAATGATTAGGGTGGCGTATCTGTATTGTAAGTAGGTCTAAGCATGTAAAAGTTTTAAAGTAACTTTTTATGAACTCAGTTGTTGTGAAATATTCATTTCCAAAGTCGTAAAATTTAAAATTTATATTTTATATCATGTTCCATATCAGGAACATGTCATAACATGGTGTACGATGCGACTTGGAACGCGTATTTTTATGACCTTCGTAAACAGTCGACTATCGTCAATCGGCTCGGTTATAATTAATAAGACAGATCATTTGGTTTCAATGGGATTTGACGGCGTTCCTAAACTACGATGCCAGCTAAATGTGTAAAACTGTCGTCGGCGAGTCAATCGGTCGTTTGCAGCCGAATGGTAGGATCGGACGAGTCGGTCGGAGGCCACCTGCAGTCCCGGGTTCTCATTAGCACACAATGTACTAGCCACTATGACTACTGCGCGTCCGATCAATGGACTGTTGAGCCGATAAGAGTGCCGCGGGCGACACATTCATAATCCCTGTGTTTTGACAGACGCGCTCGCCCACTTTTTATCGAACGTTTTTGCCGCATATTTTTTAGACTACGGTCCAACGACCCCGCGTTTACCGAGCGCCATTTTCACATGTAATTACACGTATAGCCAACCGCTTAATTACCCGAAACTGCTGCGACGCCCGGGCCCGGAATCCGATCGAAAAAACACCTAATCCGGCGCCGCGGCGTAATATACGATTACGCTTCGTTAGCCCGCGACGGCTAATAATAACGCGCGGCTGCGCCTGCGCATGGCGCACCCATCTCTCTTCGTCAACATTTTTCTTGCCAAAATAACATGTCATACTCAATGAAGGTTTTATTTGTAGCGGTTTGTTTTTTCACAGAAATTACGTATGGCCGGCCATGGTAAACTAGTCAACTTTTATCGTTTTTTTTTCGGATGTATTAGGTACATAGTAAGATGTTTCTAAGAATAAAAGAGAGTAACGTTTCGAATAGTGATGAGTTTCGAATACTCGAGAGGTGATGGAAATGTAAATAAATTTGTCAAAAATTATAACATAGTCCCTGTAAGCAGTGCCGGCGTTAGAGCCACTGACGCCCCAGGCAAAAATATTGTGGCGCCCACGTAACTAAATCAAAATTGGGCTTTTTTGCTCGAAAAATTGTTTGCTGAACCAATTGAAACTTTTATAAAAAAAAATATTTTTCCTTTTTTGCTCCTCACCCTAAATGTAGCGCCTCTCCAAATTTGGCCTACGTCGCCTAACTTCCCCCCCTCCCCTAACGCTGGCTCTGCCTCTAAGATATTTCTTTTACCTGCATGGTAGAGGAAGAACGCTAGGATAAAATGTTAAACAGTTGTAGAGATATTGTCCGATGCTCAAAACTAGCCTCGGGAATATACATAGATGTATGTACCTATATAGATACTATGATTAATAGTATGTTGACTTTTCCTAGCCATTTTATTTATCTTCTAGTAACACTAAGTACTTTTATTTTTTGCATAAACTGAACGTCTTAGTACAAACACAATTTATTGTTTTCTTAGATTAGGATAACATACTCAAAAATATTGTAAGTAATTGTTTGGGTACATTATGGGCTTAGCCCATTACGATTTTAATATTATACATACAGCAACATACTATTTTTAATGTCACCTGTATGATTTAACACTTTTATAAGTACTAAATACTGTTGAGAAAAAATATTTCCCTTTTTTAAATCTCATTATCCTACATTTATTTCTCCTAAACTTCGCTTCCAGTTAAATATATTATCTTGTAACAGCAATGAATTAATTGAATATAGATAAATATATGGAATAAAATTGTGCCTTTCATAGCAGTACTTATGTATATTTATTAAAGTTTCGTGCAAAGAGGTGTACTTGTGAAAGCTCGATTTAATTATTTACTATATTTACATTAATAATATTATGATTTTTCATAAGAAACTTCGCAGCAGAGTGCATGTGGATTAGTTGTATGTTAACATAGAAGATACATTTATTATACTTAGCTTTGACAAAGACTGTTGTCTATATTATAATAAATATTTTACATCACAGAATATTACAAGCATAGTTTTATTTTACTAACAATTACCACAACTTTACCACGTAACAAAACTTTATCATACCCACTTCGAAACTTTTTTGTGACTTCATTATATTACAAAATTCTATAATACTTCAAAAAGTTGATGTAAAGCAGAAAATATCAATTTTTACTTAATTTATTAATTTGCTGATTAAAATGAAAAATGAAAAAATGATTTATCATCATTACAATAGTCTCATTGCTACTAGCTCCCACACTAGGATTCATTCCCAATGTTGTGAGAAGATAATTCACTCTCTCGTAGCTAAAGTGTGTATCATACCAACATCTTAAGTGAATTAATTAAATTACTTAAATTCAAGAAGTTTACAACAAAGAATTCTATGCTAGATAGGTAACTGGTTCTATGATAGATAAATAGTTGATTTTATATGATATTTTGTAAACGAGGTGTTAAGTATTCTGGGGTCCACACTCAGATATTATATGATGCGTTCAATTCTTTCTCAGAATTGCTAGTGGGTAGCAAGCGAACGACCGAACGCGAACGTCAAAAATACTAATTTGTTACTTATGAAATCTAAATACTGTTACTTCGGTGTATGACTTCGCTATATTCATCCCTTATCTGAATACCATCCCATAACAATTCATGATTAAAATGTGCGGTTACTTCGTACAAAAACAGTAACGCCAATTTAAAATGTACAATTCACTGACCTCTAATATACATACCTACTTGTACTTAGGTAAGCATAATGGACATCAGTGGCACGATTGTAACCTCGGCTAGTTAAGGTAACGTCCACATGCCGATCGATCCTGGTTTTTTTGTGTTATCTTAGAATTGTTCGATATCAACGTGTAATCACCTTGTTTGTTCACAGACAAATAATTGTAATGTGTTATGTGCAACGTCATCGCACGTCGGCGGCACGCACGACCGTGTTTTATTCATTAATTTATTTCTCCGAGATAGCATCTTGACGGATGTAGGTACCAACATCATTACAGTGGTTGTTTTCCTGTGATGAACTAACCGATATCAGATTTCTCTAGTGGAGCCAACAGTACCCAATCGACGCCTATCAATAGGCGTGCGGAAACCGATATGCAAAATAATGTAACAGTATTTGCACGTTCAATTGTATTTCTTTTCATATTTTTTGCGAGGATAAAAAACTTGAGCTTATTACTGGAGGAAGATTGGAAATGACATTGGTATTATAGCGAACTCTGTTTGGACAGTTGAGTGGGTCGAGAAGCGGATCATTAACAGGCGTAGTGCGTTCTGTCTAGGGTTACCATCCGTCCTATAAACACAGGACGTGTGTCCAAACATTCAAGAATGAAATTTTAAAAATAAAACAAAGTTGCAGTTAACTTCAATTTAATTCATAACGTTGTTTACTTACTCGCGATCGATTTTAGTTCGTTATCAGATTTATTGTAAGGACTTACATCGATTGGTAACCCTACCGTATCGAGAAGCACGACCTAGTGAGCGCAGTCTCAAGATGGGGCTCCGCAAACACTCGCCCGCAGTCGGTCGACAGCCGGACGTTGAAAGGACCCTCGCGCGACACGGTCACTATAAGTAGGTACATAACGCACAGACAGACCACAACCTACATCAACTTTATTGCAACTAGTCCCATTCAGACATGGAAGAATACCTCCATTGGTAGGAATTGTGACGTGCATAATTATGAGAGTCCTGAGTCTGATATAAGGTGATTGTGTTGGTGATGGTCCTTTTTGACATACATTTACAGATAGTCCGAAAAAGCTGCATGCTATTTTTGTTATTACCTATGTAACTCTAAAATATAACATCCATACCTAATTAAGTAAAGCAAATCAAAGTAGGACAAATTAGAGCTAATCACACAATACAGCTTTTTAGGGTTCCGAAGTAAAATCTTATGCCTACGTCATATCCGTCCGTCCGTCCGTCCGTCCGTCTGTCCGAGGCATAGCGCCGAGACCTGTAGTCCTAGAAAGCTATAATTTGGCATGGATAATTTATAAAATCTTAAAAATCAAAATATTGATTTTTTTTTCAGAGACCATTCTTTAGATTTAGGGGTTTGCGAAATATTTGGCTTTAAAGTGATAATTTTGTTTACAGTCGGGTATCCCCCCCTGCTAGCTAAACGGTTGGAGTTGGACAAGTGACACTCTCAAAAATAGATTATAGGTATGATGAATTTACAAGAAAAACTATCAGGGCTATGTTAGCATAAGTAGTTAATGAATAATAGTCGATAAACTTACTACTTTGGAAGCCTACATTGCGCGTGGCCTGACACGCACTTGGTTTTTTCTTATTGTTTGTTTGATACAGATAAAGGCTGCGAAAAACACTATATGCCTTAAATGGAACTTGTATTGGCACCAATATCAAATAGGACAAACTTAATCTGAAATCCATAACAATTTTACTACCACTTCTGAGAACTGAGATGGAATGCACCAAGTCATAAATTAGTAATAAGTAGTTAATTGTCTCACACCAGAATTATCAGGTATGCAGGTAAGTAGCACCTGTTTAATTGAGAGTTATAAACTAAAATCGTTAACTACAAATTACAAAGATACTTGCATCTACAGTTCTATAACGCACAATAAATATGTCCGCTCTCTTGCAGCTTATAGCAGCAATTTGTATTTATTAATCTGTTAATAAAACTGTAACGGGGGCGAATATCTTAAGCTTTATGAAAAATTACAATGTAGGTAACTACTTAACTGTAATATTTTTGTTACGTTTTCTGAATACTCCGGTACACTTTTTGAAGATAATATCCAAGATCCTTTTTCTTCACAGACAGTTGCTGTTGGCCCTCGCCCTTCACAGCTTCACGCGAACAGAGCGATTTGGAAAGATTCAGCAGAGAAAAAGGAGAACTAGCTTACCCTTTTCGAAAAGTTCCCTCGAGGAGTTTGTTCGGATTAGGATGCTAATGGTATTTAATGTGGAGTTGGGGCCTCTGCTCTTGTATATCATGGGATACCCTAGTATGAAAGCGACTTGGTTTCGAGCCTCTTCAATGTGTTGACTGAGAGACTCCGGCCCATAATGGATGGAAATAGGGACGTGTGCTCTGTACTCTGTAACGGAACCTGCGATTCGTTAAGAAGTTTCTTATGATGTATGGCACTCCCCTTTAGTAAAACTTATATATCAAGCCCTTTATAATTAAAGAGGCATTCTATTATCCAATTTGCAGAGCACTAACTGAGTTAAAGCACAGCTATATAGGGTGTTCAATTGGGATCGTTTAAATGCAGTTAGACATAGTGATCCAATCTAGCATTCTAGCTGTGCTCCAGCGCAGTTAGTGCTTTGCAGATTGGATAATGTAATAGCCGCATTAATAACGATATATTATTTCTATAAACAGAGAAATTCCTTTTTACAGTTACCTATCCTGTGTATATATTCATGGGAGTTGACTTGACTCACGCCAGTAGTCCTAAAAGCAACACATTCCTAAAAGTTCGGTCTGGCACTCACGAATATTCAGTAGATAGCATTGAAGTATTATGTCATAGAACCAATGATATTATCATAGAACAGACATCTCGAACACAATGTGTGTCCCGCCCGTGAGGTTCCTTTTTTCAAAATTGAGCTCCCGTTCTCCTGTCAAAATCGAACGAATCCATTGAAGATTGGAGCCACGTGGCGCCAATGCATTAGGACATACATGGTGTTCGCGGTGTCGGTTCTATACGCTAATAATAATACCTACTTCAATAGTAGATTGTAATAATTTGCCTACTTCATAAAGTACAAACTATTGAGAGTAATTTATACTCACCATAAAATAAGCTAGGTAACCTTATGAGCTCAACGACGGAAAGCTCATCTGAGCGCCATAATGCATTCCTTATTTCGACGCATTATACTGGTGAAGGTACCTTTACCATGCCTCGAGACTTCGAGCCATTACGTCAACGAGACCACGGAAATCGTGATTCCCGTCAAAATACCCTTCGGCAACCAGATGTATGTTAAGCTTCGGTAACTAAATTACTCGGCTACGTAAATTGGTACTACGCTCTCCTTCGAGCTGACTGAAATCGACTCAGTTGAGCCATATAAATTTGTTCACATAACGCACGAGAACAAAATGAATCTTTCTGTTAGTAAGCAACGCTCTTGACGGATGTTCACCTTATCAAGGTACAGCAACAGATTTGACGTAAATCGACGAATCGTGACCGTGCCGTTTAATCATAAGCATTTAAGCTAATTAGAGTAGGTCGCGAACCCCTGGGCCACGTAATGAAAATTACAATTGAACCCGGTTGCAACGGAAAATTGTACTTATCTGTCGTTGGATTCCTCGGCTCATCAGCTCCATTGGAACAGCCTTAAACCGTGTGAGTAGAAATTATTGGGTTGGTACCTTTGTAGGATTTTCACCTAAGAAATCTCTAGATATTAGTACTTACGAAACGACATGATCGATTGAAGACATATTCACACAATATATTTCCATGTCGAGACGATAGTTCGTAGCCAGGTAATTCATGTATCAAATTGATTCATAATTAATATTTGAATAGATATGTCGCAAAACAACGTCGGACCGGCTAATAAAATTAATATATATGACTAATGAATGTGTGAAAGCTTAAAAGGAAAGAGCCGATCAATTTACAATTCACAGCTCAAGTAGAAGAACGAGTTATATGGTGGGTAATTAGTATCAATATACGCAGTTGAATCACATGAGGTCAGAGATTCACAGCTATGTATATTCATAGACTGCATAGATTTTACGATGGTTATTATTCAATAATACTCTCTGTCTGTCTGTCATAGAAAATTATGCTGTAATATTGCAGTTATTTAGTTTCAACAATCCTGACTGCTGAAGCAACTGCAATGCAAGTTTAACATGCAACATGACCATTACTTTCTGTTTCTATAGATCATAATTTAATATTACTTGACGTATAACATTTAAATTATTGTAACCTACAGAATGGAAGTATTAATCTAAAAGGTGTATAAAACTCCTCCTTCGTGCAATGAAAATTCAGGCTTATAACTCCCTAATAAATTGACTCTCCCTTTTTGGTTTACAGGTAGATTGCGACGTTTATCACGAAACTATGGATGGTCGTTACGAGGTCTTCGAGTAACAACTAACAACGTCTTGTACGCAAAACCGATATGGCATATTTTTACTAATATCTAGGTACTAGATATATTATTTTTACAGATTCTAAATAAACCTAACAAGATTAATTTTAATCGTTTCACACAAATTGCAATAACTTAACGCAAACTTTTATCCATGTTCAACTATAACTTTTATCCATGTTCATGTATTTTAAAATCTGACTTGATTGATATAATATAATAGGACTCGGTAGAACCGTGTTTTAACAAACCTATTTATTTATTTTAATTTATTGATTCCCTCAGTAAAACTTAAAATATTTGTTAAATGACGACTCCGAACTAAATCTGTGAATTCTGTTATAGCAGGAAAATTATATTTAAATAATGGTCGAGTTGATTACTGTAATATATTATGACTAGAAAGGCGTGTATTATTTATAACGCGCCTCGTGTAGACGCTCGTCAATGAGTACTATAATTGAGCGGGGTGACCTTTCGACAAATTGCATGAATCTCGCCGGCTCCTAACAACCGAGTCGACTGATTGATCTTCTTTACAGGAATTTATGTTATAAACATTGGAATCATATGAAACATACGGCAAAGCACGCATGCGCCCCGGGCATCGGGCAGTCCGGGCACAGCCGGCCGTAGGACTCCGATAGCTTCCTACATAGCTGCCTACGCAGGAAGCATAAGTGGTTCAACTGGAATATTGAGTAAATCTTTTTCTAATTAACATAAGCAAGTTACCTTTTAAGTCTACTGGTTTGTTCCTATCCCGAACGTGCCCGTTCAGTGGCACCGATATTAGAATTATTATAGTAGTATTATTATATTGGGAATGGTCCCTTCCCTAACCATGCTGTACTGTACCGGAGCGGAATGGCGTCTTGTCCCTTTGTCTCTATTACGGAGGGTCCCGACAATCGTCCTTATCTACACGTGTATCTCCCGTGTTCGTATCACTCTATATGGCGACCGTTTGGTATTATCACATCAGGTTGTTCGCGGCACAGTCGCACGGTAAGGGCCTCCATTAGCATACAAGTAAATATCTAGATCTACGGGCGCGACGCAGGCAGATTACCGTCTCTACGCTTCCGTACTGTATAGAATTCGGTACCGAGTTACCAACGGTCCCGAGACTCCCATTGCCGGGTTACGTTTACTTGTTAGTGTGATTCCCAAATGATAACCATCGTGCGGCGCACTGAACTCACCATTATACAATACTCAGGTACCAGGAAATTTATATGTAAACTGTAAAGGTTTTTCTACATTATATTCCGATAAAAATTTCCTTGCGGCTAGTATGTGACTGAGGTTTGGGTGTTTTTCTAACTAAGTAAATAATAAATTAAGCATGTATAAAATATATTTTTATTATTCATCTGTGCAATCTAAGTACTTTCTCTGAAAATTCTGAAATCTAGACTACAAATAAAATTCATACAATGCATTAAATGGTATTCAATAATTTATTTTATATTATTATTAACCTCCTGAGAAAAGTCCAAATTATGTGGTGCACATGTGGTGCATTAAGCGCCTGCTCACATCTATTAGCAAATAACCTGAAAATCAAAACCTGCTTATCAATATTTGTAAGCAAGGTTTTAACCAAATTGATTTGGTTATAAAAGAAGAAATCACATCTTTCGAATCATTTAGTAGGTACAACTCAAACCAATACCTATTCAAAAATAACTCTCATCTGCCATCAGTGCAAGATTTTTGAAATTCTTTCAAAGATGAACTCCTATTCTTAAGTTAACCAAACGTTAACGATTACTATAATCCTCCATCTTGCTATGAATGTTATATCAGACTAATAGTGTTCACAACATCATCATACCCACTTTTTACATTTTAAGAATGTTACAGAATCTTATTAAGTAATAATATAGGTCAACTTTTAAGTTTTACAAACGTGATCCAAACGTACGAAGACGTGCATGTTTCCCTTTAACTGTGGCTCGTGTTATCAAGCTAAACCTGTCTTTGTTTAGATTGTTTGCACATGCAGTACGCATATGCTGTGATATTACCCGCATACTCGCGTATTGTTAGTATTGTGCGGTGGATTTATGGCCTCGCAATAGTTAAGGGCTCGGGCCTCGGCTCCCACACAACGAGCGGGACTCGGGACGCTAGGAGCGGACAGATAACGGCGACATTAACGTTCGGCTTGTACTGACCCTGAGACATAGGATTGGTCATGTTCCGCACGGTACCAATGAAACAGAGCCAAAAGGTACGCAGCAGGGTCAACCGAGCCTGCGTGGGAAGCGCATCGGTCATTACATGGCTGTTGTTATTTACCCCGTGTCTATTTATACATAGTGTTGCCAAGTCAGTGAACCAAGAAGTGGCTAAAACACTTTTAAAAAGTGGCTAGAATGTCAAAATTTCGTACCCTTTAAAGTGGCTAAAAGTGGCTAAAAATTTTGTACCTTTTTTTTGGACCGGGAGATAAAAGAACACTATGAAACAATTATTTTTTAATAAAATCAAACATGGAAACATAATTATTTGTATATCAGGTGGGATTGTGGTCAAGCATTGACTTATTTGTGTAAAAAAATAATTAAATCAGTGGTTATTAGATGTTGAAGGTTCTGGTTCCGCTGCCAGGAAAGAATATTTTTCTTTTTTACCGATTTGATTTAGAACTTCCGCCGGTATTGTATGGTTATTTTTATTTAACATTTGTACATGTTTGGTTATTTTTATTTAAATAGTTATTTATTATTAATATAGAATTAAGTGTGTCTACACTCATTTTATTTCTATGCTTTGTATTTACCACACTCATCATACTAAATAATCTTTCTACTTCAGCATTTGAGTGTGGTAAAGATAAAGCCGTTAAAGCCACAGACATATATCAAGAATAGACGACGCATGTACCTCGAATTGTATGAAAACCAAGCGTGTCACTTTTTTTTGACACATTGTTTTGTCACAAGAATATTTAGTGCTGAAATTCCCCATCCTAGTGATATCGATTCGAAACTGATTCGTTACCGATTCTCGACAACGATTAATGATTCTCAAAATCGATTACCGATTATAATTAGGTATATAGAAAATCGTATGATCATTTTGTAGGCATAGAATATGTAAAACATAAAAAATGCCTTTGGTGGGTTGGTAGGTACACATGTCTGTGGTTAAAGCCAAATCATTTAATTCGCCACGTCGCCCGTTCGGCGTTCGGTATATTTTTTAAAAAGGTAGGTATATCCCGACTTTCCCGTATGTTTAAGTTACTCTATGGTTATTAATTCCTGCGCAAGCAAGATGCCATAGACAATGTTCGTTCAGAAATAATAATATGTTAGGAAATAATAATATGTCACATAGAGTGACACTGTAAGGGCCACTAAGTTAGGTTAGGTTAAATGTCAATGTCAAGTAATTATTAGCTTTTTGAGTCAAACCTCAAAAGTTGCTAGAATTGTGGCTAAAATATTTAGCCAAGAATATTTGACATTTTTGGCTAAAGGAATCTTAAAAGTTGCTAGATCTAGCCAAAAAGTGGCTAACTTGGCAACACTGTTTATACAACCATGTCGGAATTGATCTACACTAGCTAATAGAATTATTTGCTGTCTATCGTGAACTTTCATTAAATTATTGTCGATGTTCGGACATCGTTCATGTTTTATGTAGCCTATATAGGTGTGTTGGCTGTTGGGTAGGATATCCAAGGTTCACTTATCACTATAGGTATTTTATTACATATAAAAAATGGTTGTCTGTAAAGTCGGTTTACGGATGGTAGTTTAACGTGACAACGTCATGACAAAACATTGATGAAGTATTTCTCGAATATAATATTATCTCGGGAAATTAACTTATACCTAATTAGAAACTTTTATCTTTATACTACAACGCCATCTAGAACTCCTGAACTAAACCATTTTTTCAGCAAGTTCCTTTCTGACTTAATTGTGTATATAGTTTTGTTCATAGATGGCGCTTTCTCCATTGTTCGCTCGCTCGCGGAACGCGACAGATGAGTCATGATTGATGCAACCGGCGTTCAGTTTCAATAGACGTTATCACGTCAAAATACGTTATTTCAGAATTAAAAATGAGTGGGAAGGAAAGTAAAAACCAAATTAAACATAAGCAATAAAAAATATATTTGATATGCATTTGAAGGCTTAGTTAGCTCCAGCTTAGGATTGAAAACAGACATTTATTTTTAATAGCTACACTGATTTCAATCGCAATAAATCTGACATAATGGTTAAATCCCAAATTCTTGAATAAAAATATGAATAGGCGCACACGACCAAACTCGCAACAGCCTAGCAAATTTTATTTATTTTATCATGTCTTGTATTTCGTAGCAAACTTAAAATATCACCTTATTGACATAATCCTGGAACATCCTCATAACGGGTACGAAAACGTGTCGGGATCTTGAAAAACGATGTCGAAGGTGTCAAGTCAAAGAGCAAGTGGCGCAAGGGACAAATAAATGGCTAAATTATAGGCAGGCTCGGCATTTGTTGATGTTGGTGAATAAGCGTAGTAGCCGCCGCTGGGAAGGGTCACGTAGCCGGCTAGCACAGGATGACCCGATGACCCACACGCCGTGAGTGTAAATCGCATAGATGACATCCGCAACAGCGCATCTGCGACCAAAAGTTAATTAAATCCCATATGTACGCTGCGCCATGATAAGCAATGCATTGCAATTAATTTCTGAGAGCTACCGTACTGGCTAGAGGATGCTAATTTCAATTATTTACTTCTGCTCGGCTGAAACTAGCTGTAATATACAATAACAATATGTACCTAGGTATTCCTACTAACTACTTACATCCCTATTTAAGTAGGTACTTATTTACACGAATATTTGGGGACGTCCATTAATTACGTAAGGCGTTTTTAGTGATTTTCAGACCCCCTCACGCTCCCTGGTGTGATGCTCCCTCTCCCTCTCCCTCTCCCTCTCCCTCTCCCTCTCCCTCTCCCTCTCCCTCTCCCTCTCCCTCTCCCTCTCCCTCTCCCTCTCCCTCTCCCTCTCCCTCTCCCTCTCCCTCTCCCTCTCCCTCTCCCTCTCCCTCTCCCTCTCCCTCTCCCTCTCCCTCTCCCTCTCCCTCTCCCTCTCCCTCTCCCTCTCCCTCTCCCTCTCCCTCTCCCTCTCCCTCTCCCTCTCCCTCTCCCTCTCCCTTTTTTTATGCTTAGAGCAGGCAAACGAGCAGACGGGTCACCTGATGGTAAGTGATCACCGCCGCCCATGGACATCAACAACACCAGGGGCGTCACCAACGCGTTGCCGGCAAAGAAGATGACGATAGGCCCGCTTCTTGAAGGACTCCCTCTCCCTCTCCCGCTCCCGCTCCCTCCCGCTCCCTTTGCCTCTCCCTCTCCCTCCCTCTCCGTCCCCCTCCCTTCCCCTGCTAAATATATATCTAATTATATATATTATCCTGGAACTATAAATTACATGGACACCATAGAAAATTACTCATTATTAGTCATCCAATATGACGTAATCCGTCCGTTTGGAGTCCAGTTATGCTATAAAGTTCTTGGTTGATCCCACGTTGATCCACTACTATAATCATAGATTTAACTAAATCTATGACTTTAATAGACGAAGCACGGGAGGGCCATCTAATAAGAGGGGAAAAAATAAAAAAGTGTCCTGTTTAATGAAAATAGAGGTTCCAATAATTGCCATTCCAGAATGGCGCTAGTGTCTGAAAGATAGCAATATGAACATAGCTGTTGTAGACGGAGTGAAGTTTGCTGAGTTATGCCACCAGTGGGCTAAGTGCGAGTTTTACATGACATAACGGGCTCGCTAACGTAAATGCGAGTCAGCTATGCTATTGGCTACCGATGCATTTCTTTTAAATTCTTTTCACTGCCGCCAAATCGGTAGCCAATAGCATAACTGACTCGCATTTACGTAGCGAGCCCGTTATGTCACGTAAAACTCGCACTAAGCCCACTGTAATGAATGGCGCTAGTATCTGAGAAATAGCGATATTCGAACGTAGCTGTTGTAGATTGCACCGCAGTGCCACATATAATTGGACGTGTTTTTATGGGTACTTTTCATACACAGAGATGGCCCTCCTACCTCTGTACTTCACTCATAGATTGTGATTATAATACTCTAGTGCTCTAACTGTTAGCAGACTTCGAAGAGGTACACATGGATATATTACTCTAACTAGATACATAACTTTGTAGCTATATTATACTGAACGCACATTCAAACGATTTAATACAAATGCGGCGCCGAAGTGTGTGACGTTCAGCATTAGTATCCATAATCTGAGCACTTATGTACCTTGTTTATGGTACTTTTAAAAAAATGTTTTCTCTAATTATTTTAATCTGTAAAATACGGGAAGTAAGGACGTTCCTTTTCACGTGAAGTTCTTGAGTGTAATACATACGTCACGTACATGTGTGTACACTGTACAAGGTTTCATTGTGGAGTATAGCAAAAATGGTGTCCGTTTACCAGCTGGCATTCATTTTTTAATACAAACAATCATTTTACCAAACGTGTAGAATGGCGTCAATTTTAGATTTGGTAAAACATTACCAGCATGCAATAGAGAAATATCCTAACGACGAACAAAAAGTAAGTGTAGTATTGAAGTTTAAACCATACAGTAATATTTTCCTGGTTTGAGAAAATTATTTTAATTCATATTCCAGATGCATTACAAAAGAGCGAATTATTTTAATTTTATAGGTTTATCCGTGATCTATGTGTATCTAGCATGATAGTTATCCTTAAAGCTAAACTGTTTATATAGTTTTGTAATATTAATAAAGTGATCACTGAATTTCGCTGAATATTCAAGTAGGGTTTTCGTCTAAGTATAATAAACCAGACTAAGTAACCGTTTGTTTGTAGTAAAATATATTTACCACTACGAGTGCTGATGATAAGATATGTTGAAATTATGTGGAAATTAGTACTATTCAACTGCTTATTCTTTGTGATTTTTTCTGTCAACATAAACCTTTAAATCCAATTTAATATTTACCTCTATATCTGTATGGTTTAAGCTATTGTTAGCTTACTAACAACAGATATTTTGCATAAGTTTATGAATGTCAAAAGAGGCCTGTTTGTTGAGCTCAAGTATGCAACAAATTCTTTGTTCATTCAGTAACAATACATGGCCATTTATGAGTTCAAAATCGACATTTTAAAACATTACAGATACTAAAAAGTATTGACAAATTATTTAACCTGGGAGTGACAGTACAGCACTTGCAAGAAACTGGAGTAGGTCGAACAGTAAATGCACTTCGTAAGGAACCGGGGGACGTTGGCAAGGCTGCCCGGGCATTAGTTTACAAATGGAAACTTATGGTAGCAGCTGAAGAGAGTGACCATGAGGATGAACACAACCAACGTGAGCGATCAAAGACTTAATATAGTTTGAGTTCAGCATGTAGACTAAGCTATAAATATTTTTTTATTATACTATGATCAATAAATCATTGCATGTCCTGCAACATAATATTCTGTTCTCAATTATCCTTAAAATACATTAGCCTTTAATTGTACTTACACTTTCCGTAGCATTTCATACATGGACATTGTTTATGTATAATTAAAATAGTTTCTCAATACATACTCAACATATTAAAAAAAATATTTGATATACTGATAACATTTTGTTGTGCTAATTATGTTACTTACATGTTAAAGTGATGTTCTGTATTATTTACTATTGCTTAGTGCAAACATAGCACCATCTGTTTAATAACTAAATAAAAGGTGAAAGTAAAAGTGACATGACTTACCTACACACATTCAAATAACCATTGTTGTTCCTATGATCACTTATATAATTTAAAACATTTGTTGTACTATAATAAATAGACAAAAAGACAAGGTATTCCCTTATTGTACTGTAATTATAGTGATTCATTAAGGATTAAGGCAGTCTAATCTGCTGTTTTGGGCTTCATAGATATATTTTTGTATAGAAATATTTTCAAAGATATTTTGATACTTTTTAGTTCCATTAATTAATTGGGCACATTTTACACACAATCAATGAGATGTGACATTGCTAAAGAACTCATTAAATCTTTAAGAGAGTCTATAAAGCCCCTTTTGAGTTACACAGCCTCAACCACCAACTAAAGATTCCCTGAGAAAGTAATCATCACGATTACATCCATAGAAAAGTTTGATAGATAGAATACTTAATAAATAATACTTTGATCTCGGGTCTTGTACAATTGTGTTGTGTGTTAATGTTTGAAAAAGGCATTAGTTGTGTCTGTAAAGCTTTTACTATTTTCTAATTTGTTATCTGTTTAGCTACAACATATAATGGTCATGAAAATGGAAAGACTCCAGAAGATAGTGATTATGAAAGTAAAAATAAGCACAATCAGTACAGTAAGGTGGACAGGATGGATGAAGTTGAAGAAAGTTATTCCAGTTCCAAGTATGTGAATGGTGATTACAGCGGAGGTAAAAGGAAACATCAAAGCAGTGAGGTAAATATTATTTGAAACCTTTGGTTGCCTATAAAGATACACCATCAAGTTGAACCAAGCAAATCTAATAACATTTAAAATAAATCTCACTTAATTTTTATGTGAGGTGCTCAGTTTTCATATCTTTTCATCATGTATCGTACAGAAAAAAATTAATCCAAATTATCATTTAATTCTAGGAAGAAGATACATACATCAAGAAATCTAGGCACCAAAATGAATCATCTGAAAAGATATCTCATGTTTCAGTAAAAAAAGAACCAGAAACTGATCATGATAGTGCTTCGTCTCACAGTGATGAGGATGGAGACAGTGACTCAAGAAATTCAGAATCATGTGAAGAAGACAAATCCAGCAGACACAAACCTAAAACTGAGCATAAAAGATTGCCATCACCAAAGCGGTCCATTAGTCAAGAAAAGATTAAACATGAATCATCATCTTCTGGAAAGTCTCATAAACATTCTGAGAAACATTCTAAGCATAGTCATTCTGAAAATAAACATGCAACTGACAAATCTTCTAAGGATTATAGATCTTCAAGTTCAGACAAACATAAAAGAGATAAAGAAAGCAGCTCACATAAGAAAGAAAACACAGACCATAAGGTCAGTGATAAAGAAAAAAAGAAAAAAGAAAGCAAAGAGGAGTCTTCAAGTAAACACCGAAGTAGTTCAGAAAAACATAAATCTAGTAGCCACTCTGATAAAAGTAAGAGCCATTCTGAGAAAAGTTCAAGTAAATCAGAGAAGCATAGCAGCTCAAGTCATAAAGAGAAAAGTGAAAGAGACAAACATAAACATTTGTCTGAAAAATCTAGTGATAAACATAAGTCTAAAGATAAAGACAAAGAGCATTCTAGTAGTAAAGATAAACATCATTTATCAAGTAAAGAAAAGGTAAAGGATAAAGATAGTTCCTCTAAAGACAAAGAGAATAGTCATAAAAGTGATAAAAAACATTCATCCTCAAGTGATACTAGTGCAAAGGAAAATTTTAGTAGAAGTAAGAGTGAAAAAACTGATGAACATAAAAGTAGTGATGATAAGGAAAGAAAATCTAGTTCAAAATCATCACATTCATCTAAATCCAGCAAATCTAGTAGTAAAAGTAGTAAGTCAAAAGACATACCAAAGAAAAAAACACAAAAGGACGTCATTGAAGATGGAATTGACTGTGGTTCAGGTAATTCGAATTTATTACTTGAAGTTAAAAGAATTGAGACATCAAGTTCACCTAGGCCTATATTATGTGACTTCAACCATAGACTAAGAGATTTTATGAATGACATTACAGGTGCCAGTTTCGCTGAAGCTCTTGGAATGATAAGCCCTTCTAAACCGAAAAAGAAGTCCAGTTTTACAAAAGACACCAGTTTCTCTCCTAACAACTCCGGCAGCAATGATGATGTAAGTTTCACAATGTGTTTATGTAATTTCATAATATATTTACAACTTCAACCATGTTTATTTACTTGCATGCATTTACAACTTTAACACATCTAACACATTAAAGAGAAGACGGGCCACCTGATAGTAAGTGAACATTGTCGCACATAGACTTCAGAGATATTAAAGTCAACATTCCTCACATATATATTGCCAACAGAAATACGTAATAATATTAATGACTTACTAATGATGTAATTTTGATAATATAATCCTTACAAGAAGTCTACATCAGGCTGGGATTAAGTCACCCTATTACGATACTGGTTTGCCGATAGTATTTTTTTAAAACTTAAGGATTTTCATGTCTTTAGATGTAATTTTTTATCACCAATTTGAACCCAGTAATGTTGGTATATATATCTAATTTTCAAATATCCCTTTCTTTTTATCTCTACTGTTACTTTACGTATACTAGCATCAGCCTTTTCGAAATTAGGGTCTAAAAGCATACATTATATGGTTATTTTGAGCTCCATTATTCATCCACATTCACCATACACCCTTCTGGATATAATAGAATTTACCACTCAGTTTATTCCCGACGGTACTTGCTTGATAGCTTGATAGGCGGACACAATGTCACACCTGGTGTCATTGTGTCCGCCTGGCCCCTGGGTAGCACCACTCTTATATCCATGTACATAGATGGATGACCATTTGATGGCATGTCTGCTTCTAATCATTTGTTAAGTAATTAATAAAAATAGTGAGCCTAACGCCCCAACTCAGAGTCACTAACGGTTACTTTAATCGCTCCTTAGTAAATAATCACCATACAAATTATGTACTAAGGAGCGATTTAAGTAACCGTTAGTGACTCTTTGGGGCGTAAGTGTGAGTTAATATTACTACTGGTATCTTTCCCTGAAGCCTGCCTGATTTGCTTCCAATCTTTTGCTTAAAGCTCCATACACAATCAAGAGTAGTAAAGTTTGCAGTTTGACTTGATGCGGCATCCAGTTTGCATGAGATAGCTATATGTATAGCCAGATAGCCATACACCGTTCAGTTTACTGGATGCTGCATCAAGTCCGCTGCTTGACAAGTAAACTTGATTGTCTATGGCCAGCTCAAGTTAGCTACCGTAGGTACGACTTTCCGGGCTCTGGTTATGGGACTGAAAACCAGTTCTTTCCTCATTCTTCTCTCATCATTCATTGCCAGCGACGCATCAGTGATGGTGTAAGATACTATTATCCATGACAATAGCCACTTATTAACATTAAGAGGCTCGTCTGCTTGATATCAGCTAATTACATAAAAATGTCTTATACTTTGCAATGTTTAGTGAGTGGTATTTAACTGTTTTTCAGCTTACGCCGGCCGCATTGTTGGCCCCTAACGCACAGTTAGCGCCGCTCCCCGCCTTGGAGATATCGGCCTTGCCAGAGATCTCGCCCAACTACAAGCCCCGCCCGCCACCCAAGTTCCTACCACACTTCACTGAAGAAGACGCTATCAGTGCTGGCATATCTTCTAAAAACCAAAGGTATTTTTATTGTTTTTTTTTTTGTTGCTGACAGATGATGAAATTTCACAATAAAGTCGCCATATCTGCACATAAATATAGTTGTAACTTATATTGTAGATAATTTTTCACTTCCAAGGATAGCTTTCATGCTGGAAAATGAATCAGAGATCAGTATTTTAATAAACGATAAAAATTGAGCTCTTAACTGATAACACGGAGTAAACATAAAATTTGTATGATTCCTCATAAAAATATTGAAGTACTGATTCGTTGGCAGTTACGTATCCGGTGCAGTTACTCAGTTAGTATAATGAACCATCTCTTTTTTGTTTACAGAACTAAAGTGTACTCAGGAAACAAAGTTTTGGGTAAAATACCTACTCTCTATGAGATGTGTGTACAAATTTTACAAGAACATATTGATGGTAAGGAATTTGAACATAATTTATAGTACTCACGCCCCAACTCAGAGTCATTAACGGTTATTTTAATCGCTCGTTAGTAAAGAATCACCATACAAATGCTGTACTAAGGAGCGATTTAAATAACCGTTAATGACTCCCGAGTTGGGGCGTAATACATTTACATATTTTTATGTTTTATAATAATGTTATATACTTTGTAGCTCTTGAATATACCGGAGGTGTGCCATATGAAATTCTTAAACCAATTGTCGATAAAGCGACTCCACAACAGCTATATATGCTGGAGCATTTCAACCCGTATCTAATGGAGGATACTGATCATCTGTGGCAGAAGTTCTGTGAAAAGAGTTTTCGCAATAAGAAACGACAGGAGTTGGAGTCATGGAGAGAAATGTTTATAGTGAGTTGTTTAATTTTTTCTCCTAATTAAGCTGATTATGAAACTTACTACTTAACCAAATATATGTAGGTATTCTAATTTTACTAGTGGTAAGTATTGCTTTCTATATTTATAGAAGTACAATTTAATGATCACTACATATAAAATTTTAAGAAATTATAGTATTGTATATGCTCTTGCCCGCAGAAATTATGTTTATCATATTTCATCCCCTATTTCACCTCTTTGGGGTTGAATTTTGAAAAATCCTTCCTTGGTTGGATGCCTACGTCATAAGAGGAATACGTGTGCGAAATTTTAAGTTTCTAGCCCTAAGGATTTGGTCTGTGCGTTGATACATCAGACAATCATTTTTGCCTTTTATTTATACAGATGTATTGTTTTGAATTCTGCTGCATTAAATGTAATTTAGGCGAAAGGACATTATATAGACATGTAATCAAATCAAAAATAAAATACAACGATTGTAAAACGCAACTCCAGATATTTTGCACTTAATTTTGCTGAAATATAATTACGTCAACCGTCATTACAATGACAACATCGAAACGTAGTATAATGACAGCCACATAATTCTAACATTAATATTCTGAGGACAACACTTAAATATTATTTTATGGTATAATCCACCTTATGGTCGTAGCGCACATATCAACTCGGAAAGGGATCGGCACCGGATCGCCTCGCCGTCAACCTAACGTAAGCTCGGCTACGGCTAGGCGACGCCGCGCTTACGGCTCGCCGGCCGCTGGTTGACGGAATGAATGACAGCAGTTCGCCGACGCAACGGTAGCCGCGGCGCGGCGCGCGCACGAGGAAACGGAAAGTCGAAGGATAGCGTACGGTGAGACGTAAGCGCGGGTACGGCAAGTCGTCCACGCACCGTAAGCTTGTCTCGAGGCGAGGCGATTACGTTACGGATCCGATAAGTGTGCTTTACAGTAGGGAGTTTCATACAAAGAATACTGACATGCAAGAGTTGATACGTTTACGTTCCGTTTACGAGTTGATATGTGTGCTATGACCATTAGAAATCATTTGAATTTGTTTACAGAGATGCCAAGAGGAACAGGAACACCGTCTGAAGTCATTAACCGCTAACATAAGGATGACGCAAGAAGCCAAGAAAGCTCCCATCAAACAAACAAAGATGGCGTACGTGGACACCGTTGTGAAGCCGCCGAGGAACGTCGCTAGAAAACAAGTGAGTGGTGTTACGTCATTCGTTGATTTTGTTAATGTTTTTAAACAAATTGGGTAACTTTATGGCTTAAATATCTCGTTAGTTCTAATCTTATTTTGCTCATTGAACGCTCGAGACTAGCGAATAACAACGTGGCACCTATTCTCGCCCGCGGCTACTTTTTGTAGCAATACAGTAGCGCGAATCTTTAACATGAGCATATACATTATACAGTGTGTTCAGCGACCAACTAGCGATAATTTAAGGGCGTGAAATATACCTAATTTAATCGACAAAAATACTCATATACTACTACTACTACTAGCACTCTTCCTTTTGGAATGGCCGCCATTTTAATTTTTTTTATTGTGTAAGACGACTGCCGAAAGACTTCGATTTCTCAGGACTTAAAGGTCCCATAGATGTGAAAAATCTAATAATTGAAAGGTAATAATACCATTACAAAAAAGATTGGATGAAGTTTCAAGTTACAAAGGTCGTGCAGTAAAAATTTTCACTAGTTTTTTTTGAGTTTTTTCTAATATACTTCAAAAACTAGCACATTGACACACCTTTTTTAGTATATGCTTTTTTAGTATAATATTGTATATTAACAAGGACATTATGTACCAAACGACATCAAAATCATTGCTCTAAGTTGCAATACTGGTGACTTATTGCTGTTTGAATATGGGCCTTATGTGAGTTTCCATACTTCTTGCGTCCAGCTACGTGCTACATTGAAAAAAAATGGCTAAACCTCCACATGTGGATGTTTTTGTCGATAAAATTAGGTATATTTCATGCCCTTTAATTATCGCTATAGTTGGTCACTGGACATACCGTATATTCAATATTGAATAAGTTGAACGGTTGTATTTGCATGAAGAAACCGTTTTGGGCTCCATTGGGTGAATGTGTGTGCCGCGTAACGCCTGGCGTTTGTATTGTGACCGTCACACTCACACAAGCGTCACATCGCAATTATTTTTTTTTGCCACATGTGCCACATACATAGCACAATTAAATAGCACGCCGTACCACGATTGACACCCGATTAATATGAAACCCCGCGATACTTCTTTGCTTTTATCGCATACCTGACGTGGCGCGGTTACCACTCCAGCGTCAGGCCTGGCGTACTCCGCACTATTGGTGTGATGTTACAAGTACGTACCGCATTCGACGTGTCGGGCCAATTTCAAAAGGGCTGCCACGCCGTATCATACATTCGTATTCTATCACACATGTCATCACAAGAAAGAAGACAACCCTGACGTTGTCAGGCAGGATAAGAGTTATTATTAGCACAACTTCAACAAGAGAGGCAACGTTTAGATGTCAACGTCTGTTGACGATTAGCGCTGTGCGACCTGAATTACACTTTAGTGTGTCAGAGCAAGAGTCGCTATTTATTTAAATGATATTGCGGAGTGACTCTTCTGTACCAATGGGTACTATTAAGTAATAAGTGCCGGTGTGTGGTGCTCGTATGGATTAAAAGATATGCCAAGATGGCGCTGAAATTATGTCAGTTGAATTTAGACAAGTGTAGCGATTTTAATTCAGACAGTTGATAGCTGCCTCTGAGTGAGGCCGTCTAGCTGTCTTTTTCACTATTATGGTTTTAGTAGTGCCATCCCTTTTACATAATTTACCAATGTAATAGTGATTGGTGTAGTGAAACAAAAGATAAACGTGTGTGTTATATCTCGGTCGGAACAGATTTTTTGGTTGGTTTGTAAGGGCATAAGTCATAACGTATCCATAGTTTAATATCATTGTTAAATATGAACTGTTTCAGGCGCAACACGGAACAGCGTTCGCGGCGTCGGCAAGCCCGGCGGCCCGTGTCGCGGCGCTGGCGGCCGCCCCCAACGTACTGAAGGGCGGCGCGAGGCCTGTCCCCGTCACCACCGTGCCCTCCGGGGCCTTCCAGAAGCCCAAGAAGGCCCCACTCATGCAGAAGGCCCTCCAGTTCATGCGCGGCCGCAAGCGATGATAAACGTATCCGATTTGATTGTAAATACATTGTATCTCTAGGAATCTATTAATTGGACTGCACAATCGTAGACTAATGGGTGATAGTACTGATTTTTTTTGTACAAATAATAGGTATAAAATACTTGGCAATCATTTTCTATTGATTGCGATGGAGGTATGGCAAAAGTTTATTGTTTTGACGGTATAATTTAATTTTTATCTGACTTCGAAAAAGCTAAATGGAGGGTTATGATTTTAGCACGATGTACGTATAATATATTACCTGTTTCCGTAGAACTTTTAATTTCAGAAATTTGGACGTGTTGAAAATTTTTTTTATGCATTCGGTATTTAGTAAACTTTATCACATCTTATGAGTCACAAAGCTATCGCTCACCCAAGTCTACCTCTGTGCAGCACCCTATCTAAGTAATACATATTTTAAAATTCCACCAGCATTTTAAAATACATTCACAGTCACACATTGAATTTTATACACGTAAAGTAAGATTCAAATTATCTACGCTCATCCTTGAACATCACACTGGATACAATCATGTGTTCATATTTATTGTCCTATTTATGGTATTTAAATATTGTTTTACATGCTTATGAACTGTTACAATTTTACTTATGTTGTCCTCTTAGCTGAAATATAGACATTTGAATAAGTACGAGATGGGCATCCAACACAATTTTTCATTGAATAAAATTGTACAAATTGTAGGGTCTTATCTCCAGATTTAGCAAAGAATTCGTTTTTTTATCACAAATGAACCGTGCAGACATTTTAAGCCCGAATAGCATTCGGTGTTGTAGCATATCTTTGATACGTTGAAAAAGTACTCATTCGTCTGCCGTAGCCCTCAGCTAAATGGAATAAAAACATGTTGAGACCTACGACTGAGGCGTTCCATCTTAGGCTAGGACCATATCTGACCCAAGATATATCACATATGAAAGATTGAATTTTTACCTGCCTTCATTAATACGCTCGCCAAAAATATAATATATTCACACAGGTATCAGTGATACACTTAAATATGCACTTTATAGTTTTGATTCTACCGCCATTTCTTTAACTTGCTTCAAGGAGAAGAAATGGCGAAAGAAACTTCTGATGTTTTAACAACAATAATGATTACATAAAATTTTAATTATAGATTACATATATGGAGATTCTCAGTAAAATGTATTATGGGTGAAGTTTTATGATCTGCTTTTTTATTGCGATGAAATAAGGCGTATCGTCAGATTTGAGACTAGCTGAAAATTATATGACAGACTTCAAAAAGAATTATTAGGCAAAAGGTGGGTTCCCCTTAGTTGATTTTTGAACACGATTGGTGTGGCCACTAGTTGCTAAGAACGGGATTAGTTATTTATTTATCGAGAAAAGTTACTTGCTTAAAATAAAAATATTGAGTGACGTGCATTAGTAAGTTTTTTTATATAAATAACTACACTTTGAATAAAAGCTTGTGTAGTATTATGACTGTATTGATATTTATCAAATGACCTGTCATTTTCTTATCTTTTTTCCTTTGCTTTTCTGTGGCTTACCACACGCACTGAGGTAGAACAAATGGACAAAATGTACTTCTGTACAGTATATTCAATTTAGAATTCGCATTTGTAATTATCTGATGTTTGGTATGAAAAAATATACCGATACAATCTGTCCTACAGTCAAATCCAACTCAAATGAAAACCTCTCCATTGTAGACTATGTGTATCAACATACAAATAAACTTTAATTTGATTTTAATATTACGTAAAGTTACTCGTTCATGTATAGTAATACAATTTCAATGAATTTGGATTATTCTGTACAGATTTATTTAATGATGTATTTAATGATGTTTGGCCAATATGTTTGGTACATATTGGCCAAACATCATTAAAATTGTTGTTGTATGAAATGTAATATTCATAACATTTCGAACCGTTTTAAACTGTAATTTAGATTCTATCATGAATATTGTTAGAGAAATGTAGTTTGTAGTCATTTTATTATGAATATAAAATAATAAGTCTTTATCTCGTAATTTGTAGAAATCCGTGTTGTCATATTTTCTCACGTGTCTAGGCATATAATTTAATGTTTTAAATTTGACTGTTTAATTACAATTTCAATAGAAAAGATATTCGTCTGATCAGTTAACTAGAGACTTAATCGTAAAATATGTACTAAAACATGAAAATGTGTCCCAAATGAACGTTAATTTATGTTTAAACATTTTTCATCTTTAACAAACAATGTGACGTATTTAAGTCCCCGGGATTCATTTCATTCAAACTAGTTATAAGATGTAATTTCTTAATGAACGCTACTCCTTTAACAGCTGACTATACGTCCATTACTTCATTTACTGCGTTCTTCTCAGTACCGTAGGCAGCAGTGATTCGTTCAAACTTATGCTAACTTTTTTTTGTATGGTTAATATTGGTTTGTGTTGTCTATCAAGTTCAGTTTTAACATCGATAGATCAGGCAACGACATGACGAAGACCTCTTTGGAGCAAGGTTTTATTGTTATCTTACTCTTTTTTAATTTCACGTATCACGTAAATATGGAAGAACCAGTGCCGGATTAACCACGTAGCAATTGCTACGGGCCCCGCGCGTAAGGGGGGCCCGCATAATTTAGACTATATACTAAAGAACTACTTTATACAGTTATACTTAAGAACCCATAGTAGATCTGGCACTGGGAAGAACATAATATTTGATAACTACATTAGCATAGCTTTTAGTTAGTAACTTGAGGTGGTAAAAAGAACAGGAAATATTAATACCTATTGAAGCCAAATTAAGTACCTAATCAGAAAATTGGTTGCTTGTATCGTAGTTAGATTTTTGAATTTATTTATTGTCTTACAAGAATATAAAATTTAGTACATTATGTAAGTAACGCAAATTATAAAAAAATTGAGTATTTGCCGAAATAAATTATGTAATAATTATGATTATGGTCTAGTTTTGTAATTTTTTTTCTATTATTATTAAATAATTTCTATAATTATTAAATAAGGAGCATAACCTTCATCCCGGTTAAACAAGAGACACACTGCAGTCAGAATTCAACCGTAATTCAATTTATTAAGGGCACTTCTTACTTCACACTAAATTTTAGAAGTTTTTTAATTCCTTTAATAAAAGTACATATTTGTAATAGATATAATCTACATGAAATTCAACTTTCTGCACTTCTTTGTTTAATTTTAAATAAAGCTTTGAGCTTTTTTGAAAGGGTATACAATTTTTCTGCACATAATATTGCTGTTATCTATACTAATATTATAAAGCTGAAGAGTTTGTTTGGTTGAACGCGCTAATCTCAGGAGCTACTGGTTCGAATTGAAAAATTATTTTTGTGCTTGATAGTACATTTTCCTGCACATAATATTGCTGTTATCTATACTAATATTATAAAGCTGAAGAGTTTGTTTGGTTGAACGCGCTAATCTCAGGAGCTACTGGTTCAAATTGAAAAATTATTTTTGTGCTTGATAGTACATTTATCGATATAAATGTACTATCAAGCATATAACATCATATATTTTAGTAGTCAGTTTTTCCACAAATTAACGCGAGTCTAACCGCGAGGCACAGCTAGTCTGTAATAAAAAATTTGACCTGCCCGCTGCGGTTACGTGTATTTTTAATATTAGAATAAAGGTACTCCACCACCCGTATTCAAAAGTCAAAATATTTTATTCATATAAGTATCACTGATACACATATGCACGTCATATTTTTATTTTTTCATTCAGTGCAGAGTGATGAAAAGATCAAAGGCTCATCTAAGAAAAGAGGTTATGTTACCTGAAACCCGCCATAGCTTGACGTGTGCATTTGGATTGAGGGCTCGCTTTTTTTCTTGGTTTAGGAAATGGAGGTGTATAGGGAATTTAGATAAAATTTGTTAAACCTTAAAGCAAACGCTCATAAATTTCTTAAACGTGAATTAAAGATATTATGGGCAAATGTTTTGGGCCCTCAGTTAATAACTGTTATCTGGTAGAAATAACCTGTTGTAGTAAATTAGTAGGTACGCCGTACGTACAAATTCGCCCATGTTCTGTAGTTAGTCGATAGCTTACAATTATCAGTCATTATGTGGTCACGATAGAGCGCTTTAAGATAAAGTAAGCTGCTTTATTTTTTTACTAATTCTGCATGAATCTGAAGGATGAATAATTTTATAATTTCCCGCGTTTATTTTGTAAATAGTATGATTAATACCAACACATTTTATTTGTAATGTTGTTTAACAGTAATAATGAGATGATAATTGTGATGTTTTTGTTATCTGGTTTCAAGTTACTTATTAGGCAAGGGTATAACAATATAACTTATTTGTTAAAGAAAAATAAATTTCTATGATCAATTTCCTTATCTTACCTATTTTAATTAATGTGATAGATCAATGTAATAATAATATTGTAATTGTACCTACTTAGATAGATAATTTACTTAGTTTCAGTTGTAAACTTTTAAATTTCAATAAACAAAGACACGAAATTATGGCATTATTACTGAGTACCTTGGACACTGCATTTTTAAGTTCACAAATACATATTAATAAAAAATATATTACTTTTGGGTAGGTTTTATTTATATTTTACATTACATTATTATTGGTAAATAAACATAATAATATGATAATAGATATTTTTATATACTTAATTATATTGTTGGAGGAACTTACCTACCTACTTCAACTTTGTAGGAAATCGTAATATAGAATCGGATAGTCTACTTAGTACTTGAACTAATAAAAAATAATATTACTTACAATAAAGCTAATTGTATGGACTAGTTTCAAGAATTTCATTTTATTTTTAGAGATAAATTCACCTACGTAAATTGCTGTTCGTCGACGTCAATACAAAACTACATCTATATTTCGAAATTTTGATTTCAATTGTTTTTCATAATCGGTGTTTATTATTTTTGGACATTGGTACAGGGCTAAGAATTTAAGATTCTTGTAGTGTTCCGATATTAAATCTACAACTACAGGTGATGCATTGAGTATTTTGGAAAAACTAAGCCTTTGTAAATTTATCATTGAAGGACTCGCTAATGTCATCAACAAAACCTTCTCTGAAAATTTATTGTTATTCCAAATCTGCAAGTGTTTTATTACCTTAATGTTAGCAAGCATTGCTAAGCCCTTGTCCGTTAGATTTTCACATCTAACAATAGCTAAATCTTGTAATCGAGGGCACTGAGATATAAGTTCCAAACAATCATCATCTATAGCATCACCACCATAAACATGCAATGCTACAAGAATCTTCAGTTTCGATAAAACCAGTTTTTGAATAAATTTTATATGTAGGCCTTTAATTTTCTCTATGAAGATATGAGTTAAATATTGACATTGTAATAAGGAATAGCAATTAGCCGAACAGAGACCAAAATCTGACAAAGCCAAGTAATTCAACTCTTTGAATTGATCATACTGAATTGAAAAATCAAATTCTCCTATGGGCCCCGTATAGCAGTTTCTTAAATTGATTTTTTTCAACTTTGGCCATCTCACTACATAGGAAACAAAGTCCTGTGAAATTCGACACATTATTAATTCTAATGATTCCAAATAATTGCACATTTTAGTTACAATTATAACAGCAGCATAACTATCAAAGCTTTGTAGCTTAATGCATCGTATGAAATCTGCATGTGAACTTATAATACCAAAGGTTTTTTCATGTACATCGGGATGACTTTGTCTTGCATTATAAACAACTACAATATTTCTCCATACTGCTGCATCTTGGGCTAACACCATCCATCTCTTGCATACTTCCTCGCAAGACAACAAGTCTTCTAGAGGTAAACATCTAAAGATGTATATCAGCAACTCATCCGGCAATGAATTTATTTCTTTGTAAGTTAGCTCTTCGTCTGTGATAGTCATTCTGTAAATAAAAGCAGTTTGTAATCGCCAGAGATTAATTTATGACCATATTTTAAAATTTACACTTTTCCAATCCAAAATAAGCGTGAAGTACTTACGTCGTGGTTATTAAATTATTCACTAATAAAAACTGTTGTGCACCAAGCTTTCCCTTTCCCTAGCAGGTGTAACTACGCAAGTCATTGCTTTCACGAATATTATAAATAAACCACTTTCTTAGACAAGAAAATTTCGACGCAATATTTTATTTATAAAATCACAGAGAACGTGATTAAAACAGGACAGTGAAGTCAACAAACAAACAATACTAAATAGATACAAACAAGCATGAAGCAAGTAAAGCAGAATCAGCGTTTACGTTAACGGTTTTCACTTTTCTTTCAAGTTATGCTATCAGAGATTCAGCATATTCATAAAATTTAAAGCAAAGCAAAGTAGGGTAAGGAAATTCATAATATTTACACTATTATAAAATTGGAAATTGAATGACATTGACAGCTAACTGCTGACAAAGTGACGTTACAGACTTGAGACTTCAACTTCATAAAATAATGTTGCTATAGTAAAGGTGATATAGTATAGTAGTAGTAATACAATATAGGTATAGTAATGATTTTTTACTCAAGTGATTCGATTTTCTGACTCGATTTTTTTGTTCGATTAGAAAAATTGATATAAAAAAACATTAATGTGAAAGAAACCTCATACCTTACTTAGATATGAAATAGTTGGGAAGCTTTGTGTTTTTCAAGAATATTTCGTGACGTATCAGTAATTATCCCACACGGTACATAATAGAATACAGTATAATTATTTTATAAATTGTAGACAAATTAACACATAAATTATTCGAAGCCCTTTTATGACTAAATTAATTATACGAGTGACGATCTCGATGAATCTTGAGGAAAAGTTATGACGTCACATATGAATCGGAGAATACATTAATTTTAATCATCTATATCTTTCTTATAAAAGACTAAAAAATATTTCGGTTATTAGATTTGATCTATATTTTAATTTCATTAAGTTAATTATGGAATTTTTACATCATGAAACTTCTCCAATATGTTCTTCGAATCACAACTAATGAGTTATTCACATTAGAATCGCTCGGTCACGACACTATTTATTTTTCATTACAAAATTTAAAAACTAGTATTATTGTAAACGCCAAATCGGTGGTGGATTAGTGGTTACAAAGATTTGTGACTCGACTACAATAAAATTCTTGATACAAATGTACTCTGTGAAAATTCTCAATGGATTTTGTCAGAAAAGATAACACGACGACCGACTATAATACACACACAGACAACAGACAGAAGTCATGCAATCTGTGCATGTTTCTTACACTATTTTCCGAAGGAAAAATAATACGAAAAGATACTTCTCTAGGGACCAGTACTCAAAATAATAAGAACAAAAACTATTAATAAAATTTAATCATAATCTAATATTTTAATACAGTCTTTATTGTTTATCCTACAAGAGTTTTGCTTACTGGCAATAACATATTTCTATGTCATTGTTGACATTGTTTTGTCATGATGTCATGATTGTCATGTCATGCGCTATGTTAGAGCGAGATAGCATATCTCCATTACGCCGAACCGAATCTTCCTTCCTTCCTCCCTCGTCGATCGAATATTGGCATTTCGTTTTCGTACATTTCGTTTCTATATCTCTTCGCTTCACTCGCTCGTTCGTATCTACATTCTACACATAAACTTATTTACTCGGTGCAAGCAAGACCTACGTCCTACATAAAGTCAATATAGTCAGAGAAAGACTCGCACTTCGTCGGGGCGGGTCGTCACTGCAGTATAGTATATTACACTAATATTTTGTGTATTTTAACATTAAGTGTAGGGCGACCCGATACCATACCTGGCTGTTAGTACTTAAATATTCAGTGACAATGTTACATCTAAAGAACCTCGCCAAGACAGTAGTTCCACCTCTAAAGAATTCCATTCAAAATGAGGGAGTCAATATTCTCAAGATTACGCCTGCTGCTGTAAACGTTTGTTGCCGGACCTACGCACACCATGAAATTCCTGACAGGCTCAAGGATGTACCGACCAGTGCAAATCCCAGATTCTTTGATATGGTGGAGTACTTCTTCCACCGAGCATGTCAGGTAATCGAGGATAAACTGGTAGAAGACATGAAGTCCAGAGTAACAATCGAAGAGAAGAAAAAGAAAGTAGCCGGTATCCTGAAACTTATGCAACCTTGTGATCACATTCTTGAAATTCAATTTCCACTGCGACGTGACTCCGGCGATTATGAAATGATCCTCGGCTACAGGGCTCAACATTCATCGCACAGAACTCCAACAAAGGGAGGTAAGTGTCATGATATGAAATGCTTTAACGAAATTATTATATTACAATGTATTAAAATACATGAGGTAAAACTCCACGTGCTTAGCGGAGGCTGCTTTAATGTAGAATATAAATATTTTATTTATAGCTCGAGGGACACGTGACGTTACCAGCCATAATGTCCGTAATATGTTACGTAGATAACCAAAATCCACATGAACATAACCTATTTAGGCCTCTATAAAGTTTTTTTTTGATATACCCTTACATGGTCCAATAAGAAAACGTTTAGAACAGTTATCTTCATAACTACTAATTTCCGGTTCGTTCAAAACAAATTTTGCCACTAAACTTAACGATGTTCTTAAATTGTCACCTTCAGCTGTCTTTTGAAATAAAAATCATTACTTTTTATATCAAACTCGTGATTTATTTGATTGATTGTTAATGATAAGTTGATAACATCACCTAACAACGTAAGAGCGTGACAGCTGGTGTTTCTAGTTTTGCAAAACCCCCTATGTACATCTACGTGGTTAGTGGAATGTAAATGTTTGTCCGCATTGCGTTGAATTACGACAAATTATAAAGGGGCGTCTTTTTATTCTTAGTTAGCTTTAAATTCAATTAGATAACCTATTTTCCGCTTCCACACAAAACACGAACTTCGATTATCGGATCAAAATTCTGTTTTATGGTCATTTTCTCCAATTTTTCTATAACATAGTAAATACTGATTTGTGCTTTTACATTCTTATATTGTAAATCCTCGGTCCTTCCGATTCTTACTCATCCCTGATTTCGATTATTTCCTAAGCCACTTTCATATTACCCATTTGCAACTACTGCTTCCTTCCCTTTCAATTGTAAAGACAATTACGTTAAAAAAAATCGAATCCATCGACAAGATCGTCTTTTTACTTCCTCGTATCCACATCAATAGTATCCGTATAATTCAGACATCGACGATATCGTGCTTGCCTTACACTACGACAGAAAATTGTTTGGGCATTCTGGGCTTCTCACAAATCATGAAGTCACACATAACTTAGAATTCCAGTTAGTGCTCGGCTCGGCTATGCGTTCGTCATAGCCTCGTCGAGATTGGCTAGGGTGAATGGGACCCCTTACATTTACACTTATTTACACTATTCAAAAAGATAGAATTCAGTAATTCAGTATTACAACGGCATGCGGCAGCAGAAGAATATCGTGATATCAATCGACATACAAAACACACGAAGATAAATAAAATACGTGATGAGAACATTCGTATGTGTAGATCCTGTAAAAAGCAATCTTTGTATGAACAACAAAAGCAGTCTTTTTTTCTTTGGTTTTTAATGGATTAACATTCTTCAGCATTCGTAATTTTCCACGAGTTAGCTTTCTGCTTACAGTATCCCACAGATAGATCAAGATTGTTTCTCCCTCCTTTGTTAAAATATTTCATTGTCAATTCGTTTTCTTCTGCGAGTTCTGCAACCATTTACAAAGGTGGCCACTATTTTCGTCGTCCGCCGCTACCTTTCTGAATGACCTGGTTATTTTATATTTGGTTTACAAACTCTCGCAAGTCGCACTCATTACAATGAATTCGTAATTCGTAATAGATAGAGTAGTTCAGCTGTAGTTTGTAATGCCTTTTTTAACTGTTGATGGAATAATTCACTTAGTACAAACAGAATGATAGTTATGAGAAAATATCTAGAGTAGATTTGATATCAAAGAACCAGTTCTTCGAAGCTAGGTGCGACACTCTTTACACGTCTTCTTCCCGGTAGAAACAGATGTGGTCTCAATTCCAATACCGGTTTAGATGAGTTATGTTCTTAAACATAGCTACGAGCTTATTATTGTTAGTTATATTGTAGTTGTGTCAAAGTCTCGTGCTCTGCATAACCGTGCAAGAACGTTACAACCCCTTTAAGAATCCCTTTTAGAAGCCCTTACTACTATACAAATATGACAATGCTCGTGGTGCACAAGGCACGGTACTAATACCACAGTCACAGTGAATTACCATTCATTATACCTGTTAACCTTCTTGTAAATTCTTTAAACATTCGCCGTTGCATTAATAGTGAGCCCGTCACAAAACGGTTCTTTGCTTCTTTTTCTTTCGTGATCTTGGATGTGTCGGAAATTGTTAACAATCCTATACCAACCTAACTAAACCGTTCCAGTTATTGACATAAAAATATGTCTTTGCAAGTCATAGTCATAGAATAAGTACAAATACAATTTCTAATGAAAATATATATATGTAATCTAAATTATATTATTATTTGCTTTATAATTGGTCCTTCGAGCTGTTCTTCGCAATTAGAAATATCATATTGCGTTATGTTATTAAATATTTCCACAGTGACGCATACATATAAACTGATTATATTAAGAATATTAACGATTTTGCAAGATACATTAATAAACAATGTAAATTCACTTAAAATAGCAATAATAATTATTAAGTGATAATAACATCATTCACGTAAACAATAAATAATCAGTTATCAAAATTGACAGCCAAACAAATATAAAACTGTGTGTAACAATAACAGAACAGTATACTCGTAGTACGGTCACCTGCAAAGAAAAGTAACCCATCTTTTAAACGGTTTTAATAGACAGATGGGTTATTTTTCTCTACATGTGACTGTACTTATGGTGGTATGTTGTATCTACGAGTAATTAACATAATGTCATAATGCCATTATGTTTGGCAATTAAAACAACAGGATGCGTTGCAATAAAGCCAATTAAAATAATTTAACATCTAAAACAGGACTATATGCAGGCTTAAAATAAACTGTTGTTTTGTTGTTACCTTCCAACAACATTTTAATTTGTAATAGCATTTCGGGAATACCTCGCACAATTTTTACCTTTGTACAGCGTACGTGAGGTTAAGTAACCTCGATCGATCAAAAAACAAAGCAGATAGGGTAATTTCTCCAAAACTTGCATAGGTTGGTAACAATTCTTTTGTTTGGCGATAATTTTGCCGTGATAAGAAATTCGTTATCAATCACAATACATACATGTCGTACGACACTTCCAACGAGATAAAATTTACAAATTTAGATACATACCTACATCGGGATTAGCAACAGGGGGCGTGGCTGTGACGCATGTGGAGTGTCATTATGCGTCGTGACTTGTGACTATAAAATTTTGTTTAATCTTATTTATTTATTTACAACTATTTTTCTTATATCTAAGACTGCACGTTGCTGTTAATTTGATATCCTAACAATAAGGATCACGCACTCACGTACAATTGGTCACGTACTAAGTCTACAGCTAAGTCGTCATCAGTTGTTATGTAAAAGGGGCTAGGCAGTTTTGATAAACAAGGGACTTTGCTATATGATTGTCACTTGGTAAATATTTTTGTTGATGTGAACGTTCGTGTTTGTATATATTAAACCGTACCGAGGTTACTGGGAAAAGCAGGCGGGTCATTTGATGATAATCAGCCAACCAGACATAACAAGAATTTAAAGTTACATATTTAAGCAGTGATATTACCACATCTACAATTGACTCGGTATTAAGGGCAATTTTCTAAATTACATTTGAGAGTCAACATCCCGATCTACAGACGAATCTGTCTAATAACAATACGCAAACTATAATTAGTGGGTTATGGGAAATATGCCAAGTTTTTCTCCTGAAATAAAATAGAAAAATAACGTGGATAATTTTAGGTAATTTTACGTTCAAGCGAGTGACCGATTAAAGAATTTATTTGCAAGAATTTGGGGAATTTTAAAGTTTGCTTTCTGGGACTAAAGTCTAGTTCATAGCAATATAGCCAATTGCTTATTTTCTTACAAAATTCTAAATAGGGTCAGAAGATTATGTACTAAGTTAAACACAAATAAGGATTCTCATGACTAAATGACAAAACCACCATATCCAAGTAAAAAACCCTTTATCAAACTCTCACAACCTAAATTCCCCTTACATTATCGTAACAACTATAAATGTGAGATACTTATTTATTGATCTGTGGTGAGATACGATACTTTACATAAATTCCAGATTTCCAGCTTCTCGATCGTTTCGTAGCACGATTTTGTTGCCACGTGTTTATAACTAATCATAATTTAATAAGTAGTTTCATAAACGAGCGGTGACCATAAATACCTTTAAAAGTACCATAGATACACCTATTAAGTACTTAGTTATTAGTAGTAAAAAATTGGCTTACAATACCGGTGTAGTGAACTTTGAGCATGATATTCTCCTTCCTACGCCTCAAATGATTCATCATATTCACAAACAAAACTGTCGCAAAAAAGTTCTGTGCTTATCACACACACACACACACACACACACACACACACACAAGTGACACACCCGTATTATTTTTTACGTATATTAACATAGCTATTATTATTATAATAATAGCTAATAAAATGAAATGCAATATTATCATTTGCGGAAATCCATTGTTCTTATGAAAATAAAGTTGTTAGTCAAATACTTTATTTTTAATCGTTTGAACTGTATCTGGACTCTGGACCTTTGCAAGTATTACAAAATTTTCATTAAGTAATGTAAGAGATCCTATGTAGACTTACCATCGGTTTGCAAAGATTTTCATAATGTCACATTTTAGGCCAATAACTCATTCTACAAGACAACTACGAATTCTTTATTCATCAGCATTTTAATATTCTTGCATAATATATTTATATTTACAACTGGTCAGTTTTGGTACGCATAAATACTTTCTTGATGCTCGCAAGCTTGCAATATAAGACCTTAATTTCGGATAACGGATACTGAAATAAGCAAATGCAATATTGAGTATCTTTACTAGGTGGTCGATCATGTTTCATTTTAGGAAGGCCCGTAAGAGTTGATGCTCATATTTCCAGTATCACCTTACTCGCGGAGTCACGGGCAAATATTAAAATCACAGTGGCCGGTGCTGAAGTGAAAAGGTTTCGTAATCATACGTCAGGTATCCAGGTTAATAACAGTGGAAAAATCGAGACCTCGGCTACTAATTGTTTCTAACATTGGGCTAATACCTACTGTGAAACGTTACCATAGTGACAGATAATATTGTCTATTTTTGTATGTAGTACAAGGTTATATTTAAAGAATGTACATTAAAAAATGTGGAAAATATGTTGGCAATTTTGAATTAAATATCCATACAACATGGAGTTAGGTGGGTTAGGTGGCCGTGTGAGTCATGACGTTGAATATTATACAGATTAATATTAGACATAAAAAGCAAACACAAATTGAGCTGCAATTCAAAGTAGATACCTACAATGTCTTTAATCCATAGATTACCCCATTTGGACAGGTTACGTAAAGTAGACTGTAGAACCGCGCTGTGCGCGTCACAACATGATACTTATTTCCATAACAGCTTCCTATATAAAATTAAAACATTTTTTATTCTCGTCAATCGAGTCTTAGATACATATGTCTAAGAAATATATCTTTGCACAGATCTATCCGTACTTCCTAAAATGTTCATTTGTAATCCTGAGGTATCCCTTTAGAAATATTGAAGCACCTCGTAAATGTTTTTATGAGGCTGTGAGTTTGGCACCCACTCCCTAGTGTAGATGCCAATCCTTTCGCGCATACATTTTTACAGAACTGCAGGAGAGTGACGTCATTGTTTAGTCTGCATTATTCTTACATAATCTACCTTGCCTTGCCAACCTGCCTTGGTTGCTCTTACCACTTTTACGCTGACGATTTTCAAATCTATTCTCAAGCCGATGTAGGTTCGCTTAGTAAGTAATAACATCAATACCGATCTGGCTCATATAGCCACTTGGTCGAACAAATTTGGTATCACTGTCAATCCAAATAAATGCCAAACCATTGTCATTGGGAGTGATCGTCAGCTGGTTAGGTTTGAGGGTTCTATTATTCACTTCTCTCCTCTATTTAAAAATCTATGTAGTAGATTATTCGATACCCTAACTTCGAATTTTACCGGTTACCATATTGTTCATAAAGGACAGGTTATGTTAGATTCATGCATTTAGAGTTTAGACAATGACTGTATTAAAACACCTCCTCAAATGTTTACTTAATACATGAATTACCGAAGTAAATACAAGAATTTTCTTTTCCCCAGGTATTCGTTTCTCAACGGACGTGACCAGAGATGAAGTTAAAGCCCTGTCAGCTTTAATGACATTCAAGTGCGCGTGCGTCGACGTGCCATTCGGTGGCGCGAAGGCCGGCATCAAGATCAATCCCAAGGAATATTCCGAGCATGAGTTGGAGAAGATCACCAGGAGATTCACCCTCGAGTTGGCTAAGAAAGGATTCATTGGTAAGTCACTCTAGCTTTATCGTGATCTAACGTTTTGGGTCACGGAAGAAGGGCAGGTGGATTTTAAGGTGTCGTACAAAGGCGTAATGAGTGAATATCAAAAAAATTGTACATCACACAAAAGAAACACAATGTAATATTAACATTTCTGTAACACAAAGGAATATGTGTCACACAAAAGAATATAAAGGTGCGTTTAACATTTAGAATAGTTTGGGAAGGTAGGTATTTTAGAAAATAAACAGGTAGGTAAACAGAAACAAATAAACAGTCAGGTTGTATTTGAAAATTACTTTAATCTTATGTTTAAACATTTTACTCAAAAATTTTCTCTTTTTTGCTGCAACATAGTTTCTCTGGATTATCTTGATTCAACTTTTGACGATATCGACGCTGTTTCTCTGCTCCAGACAAAGGCATTTGTACCATTATCTGAAAGCACAAATTGTAACTATTGTTCTACCACGTTAATACATCTGTAGAGGTGTAGGTGTAGGTAAGTGTAGAGTAGAATTATGCAGAGTGTGACATAGGTGGTGGATCAACGGTGGCCCAGGCGTTTTGGACCTCAATACCTACCAATTTAATCCCCATGTATGTTCAGCAATATTCAGTGGTTCAGCTGATATTTGGGAATTAGTGATTTTTTTTTGAAAAAATCAGATTCTTTGAGAAAAGTTGAAAATACAGCCTAGAATCGAATTTCTTCAAAAGAAATAGCCAATGTGCATGCACCCTGTTTTTTTGCGTGACGTCACCAATGTCACACAATGGAAGCAAAATATAGCCTTATCAAAACAAGAAACAACACGCAACAAACAAAGTTAAAAGATTTTTACAAATCTTGTCTATTGCACGATTTACTTATTACAAATAGTATCATAACATATTATGTCTGTAATAAAATCATCAAACTTACCTGAAATTTTGCGTCACACAAGTTTAAATTGTATAAAGTGACAAAACGGTAAACATAAGTCTCGACTGCAATACATCAAAAGGAAGATGGCTGACGTTTTGAAAGTTAAGGTTGATAGTAAATCGAATGTTGCGGGATATAAAAAAATACGATGCGTTCAGAAAGCGTTTAAATAGAACAGATAATTTAGTCACACAAGGACCGTCACACAAAGTAACGAAATATGGAGACATCATTATTACTTAATTTTTCTTATTTATTACAACATTTATAAAAAAATAAAAAGGTTTTTCATGCAGAGTAATCGTTTTCCAAATAGACTGTATTAAAAAGACCTGTGTTAGTTCAATTATTAAAAAGTATTAATTGTTTCTTTTGAAATTGGCGCGTGGCGACACTCTTTTTTTGTATGACAAAGAAAATACTCCTTAACATTCGATTTGGTTTTTATTGTATTTCTTTAGTCTCAATTCAGTTAATCTGGTATTTTTATATCAAAGCATGAATATTGTACCGCCTTAAGTTATAAAATACTGCTTATTTGTTCACTACAGGATTTTATATCCATATTAGTTAGGAGGACACCAAGCTTTTTTCTTATGTACAATTTTTTTGATATTCACTCTAATATCTCAGTTTGAGTAGGATTTCATTGGTATTTTTTTATGGTGTAGGTACTTCCTACGTCATAACTTGTAACATAACGCATATAATCGATCTCTAGTCTGGGATCTGTACAAAGGCTGAACGGTATGGTTTTATTATTTGCCGATTAAATTATCTGAATATCCTGGTTTTTGCTTAGTCAAATTTAGACAATTTCTTTATTTAATTTGTGTCTTTATCGATACTCAACATCTTATTATGTGACGCAAGACAATTACTAACATAAATAAACACTGGGTAACCTTTTTCGTAAACGAGACAGTCTACTTTGGGACAACTTGGTAAATATGGTGTTTATAAATATTTTAAGACTTATTTATATACTTAAATCAAAATGTTTTGTCTGTGAGATCTTTGATGACGTAAGAAAAATATGATTAAGAAACAAACAAGTTTTTATTATGAACGAACAGCGCGTGGACAAAAGTATCGACCGGTCTCCATCGGGGACCGGGTCAATGTATCCTACATTCAAGGTAATTATGTTTACTTACTCGGAAGTACTTTTTACCTGTTCCAATTGTACCTAAACGTAGCCATTATAAAATAGTTATAGTGCTTACTGACTGCATTAAGACGAAGAAATACGTCTAGATTACGCTCCAAATCAATTACAATTTCCATTTCAATCCAATTTATCATGTAAGCTAGTAAAAAATTTAAAACAGCTTCACACATGATAATGAAGTCATTAAAAACGCTTATTTGTTACTCTGACACTATCGCTTCACAGCTATTTGGTTGTTTAAATGGCAACACCTTACTTAGCAAACTGCTAAAGCTGTTACCGGTGAAAATAGAGAAACAGGTAAGCACTGTAAGTCACGAGTTTTAGTGTGATCTCGACCTTGCTTAACACGTGATAAACCTAGAAATACAATGAAGGCAACATAACACAATTACACTTAAACGATAATAATTAGAATATTGTTTTACAGAATATGCTTACTGTTCTGTTGAGTCTGCGTCTCGGCAAATCTGAATTTATGCATTGTTTGTTGTGTCTACGTTTACAAAATGCAACGGTTGCTATTTTGGCGATCTATTTTGACGCGAAAACTAACTTGCGATATTCAAACATGTGTTGTACACGTAGTACCGCTTACCCCCCAAAAAATCATCGAAATTGGTGTACTTTAGGACACTAAAGTGCTTCCAAAAACATTACAAGTTAAGAGGTGAAAAGGGTTCACGCCATATTCACGCTCAGCATAATGGTCCGGAAAATCCGCGGCCGCTGATTTTCAGAGTGAACTTCAAGTTGTGCAGCCGTGTGGTCGTGTCAAGTTATATATATAACAGATTGTGACGCTTGTTTCAGGGCCCGGCGTGGACGTGCCCGCCCCGGATATGGGCACAGGCGAGCGCGAGATGTCCTGGATCGCCGACACGTACGCTAAGACTATCGGCTACCAGGACATCAACGCGCACGCCTGCGTCACCGGAAAACCTATCAATCAGGTACGCACTATACAAAGAAGACTTACATTAACCAATAAACGTATAAAAATGATGTTGTATTATACCTTGGCAGTCATAGATTACTGTGTATTACATGTATCCTACTCGGTATACAGCCACTTAAACTCAGCAACTAATAGCTATACCTACGTTATAGTGGATCTTCAGTGCATTACTTAGCAGTAGTTGGCATATTATGCAGCATACACGTCCCACACACAGACTTAAAAAAAAGAACCAGACGTCACCTTGTCTTATCGAGAATGACGCCGCCCGCTTACCATGTGTGCGTAATTTGAAGTGCGGTCCGACGCGTTATTGGCGGCGGATAATAACAGCATGGTGTCAATGTGTGCGTGTAGTAATTGTACGAATAGAGGAGTTGGTAGGTATTACTCCATAGCACCCATGTCCTTCACTGAATTTCTTGCTGACAATCCGTCTGGTTCTTTTTTTAAGTCGGTGGTCTCACCCTAATCATTTTATTTATGTGCAGGGAGGTATTCACGGCAGGGTGTCTGCTACCGGTCGCGGTGTCTTCCACGGTCTCGAGAACTTCATTAACGAAGCTAACTACATGAGCATGATTGGTAAGTTTCAATTATCAAATGGTACGAGAGTGAAAGGACTGAGGATTAGTTAGGACTGCAGGTGTAGGTATTCATTGTATTCAACGGTTTGTATTCAGCAGGCCGATGTTGAATGAGATCATTAGATAATCTAATATTCACATAACATGTTATCTGTACTTTTTGATAATATGTTTTAGATATTATCTAATATAAATGTATTGTTAACTATGTTAGCGAGATAGATTCGAATATGAGCAACGCGTGTTAGGTGCGTGACTGATGTTTCCAAATCTGGAACACATATCCCTAGTTATAATACAGACTAGCGCTAGCACCGCTAGCACGCACTGAAAGTAAATTGAGTGACTGTTCAGTACTGACAGTGACAAATGACGTCATACAATTTTGAACTATACTGGGTGGCTTTTTGATTATGTGAAAACTTCAGGTGGCCGATTAGTTCTCGATTCTCAGCCCGAATAAACAAAGAAATAAATAAAAACACCCATAAATCACAGAGATAATAATATCAAACTAAATACGAAAAATCTCAAAACGTATGGACGCTCTAGCAGCGCGTCGAACTCGCGTTATCTAGGTGAATGACCTGTTAGTATGATCCATTTTCCCATCATAGTTGAAACCTGTTTTAGGACAGGCAAAAAGGTATGTACCTGCTAAGCAAATTTCCAACATGAAATAGGCATCGCAAACATTTAATACTAAATTTGTAATTAGAACATGTAAGTATTTCTGGCGTAGTTAAAAAATGAAATCATACTTCCCACTACATCACTTATTGAATTTAATTAAACATTTACACAACCTACACTAATCTCAAAAATTGTTCAATATGACCACCTCCTCCAAGTTCGGCACGCCTACACATTTGTCTTTTAGACGGTTAAGGACGTGAGTAAGGGCATTAGTAATACACACCTTTAAGTCTTCTCTGCCTGAGAACTCAGCAACATACACTAATCTTTTCAGTTCACCCGTAATTCACCAGTGAGCGAGGGCTCGCCGCGCCCTATCCACTTATCACTGAAATACGTATTTAAAAACTCGCGGACTCGCAATTGATAACTTAACGCCACATTGTCCAACGTTTCATCGACCACATTTGTTAAAATGTTTAAATATGATACATTCGATACAAATTGAAGGCTCCTAGCACACTATCGTGGGCTAATGCGTAAGCACGAACCATATCCCAATTTTCCTCATTGGAATACTGATATGACGTCATGGTTTTACGTCACTAATCCGTAGAGATATCATAATCACACATTCGCCGCGTTTCCGCGACACACGGTAGTGCAAATAACGTGCATCTTTACTCAAGCGCGCTCGTAGACTGAACAGACTGCTGACTGAAGTGATAGGGATGTTAGATCCGATCCGATCCTGTGGATCGATACAATGGGATATGATCGCCTCGATTTTTGTATCGATACAATGGCATTCGATCCACTGGCGGATCGATACACAAGTGAGGTGGATCGCATCATTCGGATCGAATTAAGGAGACAGGTTTTTTTTTATTCTGAAGAGGTAACTGAAACAGAATATTTAGCCAAGATATTAGCCGATCGATAATTTGATAAACATGTAAGGAGGATCGGTTTATTGTATGAATTAAAGTCATTGTTTTAACCTTAGAGTTAGACAAAAAACATGAGAGGTATCAAGGGACACCCGGATGGAACGAAGTTCCTTTCGATTAAGTATTGTTTTGTTGTACAGCGCCATCTCTGTAAAACTTAATTAATCACGCTATCGTGATTCAGAAAGTTGTACAGTACAGCGTCATCTCTGTAAAACTCACTGAATCACTTCAAAAAAAGTGTCGTCATTCGTAAAATCAAAAAGTGCCGTAATTTTCCGTCTAGCCCCCTTTCACAACGCGCGATAAGGAACTTCGTTCATACACACATCTACGGTGGATCATATCGAATTATCGAGTTAGCTAATTGTTTTAAACTTAGAGGTAAATGCAGTAAGGAGAATCGGATCTAAATATGGAGATATCGAATAGTTTAACAATAAATGCAGCGAAGTATTGTCGTATTGATTGTATCGATACTTAAAGGTGGATCGAATAGAAATCAAAAATTTGAGTTCAAATTAGGTAAAAAATACAAAATATTTATTATCTTAAAATATTTGATCCAATCCAGATTGATCCAAAAAAATCGTATTAAAGCACATGTATCGATACCTGGATCGATACACTTCAATGCGATCGATATCGATACGGAATATCGATACAAGGCACCTGGATCGAGCATCCCTAACATTGGCGGGTTCGGTGATTAAACATGCCGACAAAGGCAAGGCGACACGTGCCGAAAGGCGGCGGGCGGTGTTCATTGTTAATTGCGAAGTCGCCGCACACTGGGCGATTTCAAATTTCGGGTCAAAAACACAGCAATTTTATGAATTTTATTTTTTATGTTATTGATATTTTTTAGTATTCAGATGCGTTTTTAAATAATAATAAAAAATATTTCAATCAAAGATTCCACTTATTTATTTAACAATAACATACATAAATCAAGTTTTTGAGTGACACAACACTAATTGACTAATGACTAAGTGACTAATGACAATAACATTATTTTAACATTTTACTTTATGGAATTCGTAAAAGATTGTTATTTTCAACACTTACTTGAGTTATTATTGTTAGATTTATTAAAAATTATGATTATTTTATTTTATTACAATTTTAATTTTATTCGGTCTAATTTAAACTTCTTATTATTTTATCATCATTAATGTATCTAACCTACTATGATTAAACTCAAAGGAAATTTTTCTGTGAATTGAATACTTTTTCAAAGGGTATTGAACCTAGTTGGCATACCTACAAGTCCACCATTTTGAAAAAACTCGCATGCGGGGCAATCCCGCGTGCGTGATGAAATCCGCACGTTATTAAAAACACCCTTAGGAGACGGTTACACAAATAATATTTAAAAATTTCACTGATTAAAAGGGTTAATTTTTTTGTACTTAAGATTGTGGCAATTATTAATTATCAATCTTAAAGAAACATATTAAACGATGTGAGAATAAAATGCCATTTTCCTGGAGAAGTTTTTGTTTTATTAGAGCAATAAAGAAAAAATAAATCTTTGGAACCAGTGACACTAATAAGAAATAGGGTAGGCATATCTCTTTTATTTACAGCGATAACAAGTAATAAAAGGCTCTCGAGGGGTCTCAAGGGAGTAGTCGATTAGAGTAATTTGAGTAATGCTAATATTTACTTAGCGAGAATGATATCATAATTAAATGATATCATAATGCTTTTGGTCGAAATCGACCAGTGTGTCTAAATGTATTCTAGGCGGCATGATTCAATGGAAAAAGGCAAGTTGCTTTTGTGCGTGCCGACAATATGGCCAGAGTTGCCAGATCACCTGATTTTCCAGGAGATTTCCTGATTTCTCTACAATTCTCCTGATCTACTGATTTTATTAAAAAGTCTCCTGATATTTGGGTTTTGAAACAGTATTAAATTTGGAAAATGGACAATCAATCAAATAAAATGTTTTTGCAATAAATCCATTGATAAAATATGCCGTTATCGATTTTCGATCCTGTTGTTGTTGCCTGGTTGTCATGAGTAGGTACGGGAAAGAACCTTTACCCGCCAATACTACATGACTAAATTAAATAGGTATGTTTTACGGTACCACTTTAATAAGTTGTAGGTTACATTTAAATTTTTCATGTAATTGTTTGATTTGATTGGACTTTGGAGTAGAGTGAATGAAAATAGGAGAAAGTAAACTTAAACTACAGAATAAAAGAATTTTGAGTTGATAAGAGTTTAGTTATTAACATAACAAATACAAAATTGAAAAATAAATCGAGTATCAGAGTTATTGCTAGAATTTTGAGAACTAAAAACAAATTAAAGAACAATTGTTTTAATTTTAATGTAAGCTCAAAAATGAATAGTGAAATGTAGGTATAAGCAAAATGAACAATAATTTAATTCAGTATTTTATTTATCTCCTGATTTGTGAGACCAATCTCCTGATTTTTAGCTCTTATTTCCTGGATGTTGGTCTGGCAACACTGAAGATTTCGTTTCGTTCTTTTGCAATAGGTAGGTTACGAGGTCACTAGGTCACTAGGTTACAAGGCTTTCTGAAGCGCAGTGTCTATGATTAATTTATTTTAAAGGATAATTTGAGTGAAAATTAAGGTAATTTTTTTTTTACATATTCGGGTTGAGAATCGCGAGTTGAGTAAAACCCTGAAATATTTAATTCCGATCTTATTACACGCTGTATAATGTTTCGCGCTAAAATTGTACAGCACACATGGTATTTTAAGATTATAGGGTCATACCTCATAGTAAAGACAATAGCTAGCTTACTTATAGCCCCACTCCTGGGTTCTCTGTGTCGTGCGTGGGTGCTATGGACAACATATTATAAAGACAAGAATAGACACCAACACCCAGACCGAGAACAATTTAATTGGTAGTGACATTGCCTGCAAATCGAGGGGTCCAGGGTTTGTTTCTCGGGGGCAGATATTTATGTGACAAATGAATATTTGTACCCAGGCAAATGCGTTATAGTGATGTCTTATTGTGTTGTCCATGCCACCCGCAACACTAGGAATCCTATATCGGGGGTATGTGTGCAAGCGTTTATTTACTGATTGTGTATGTGCCCCAACAGGCACGACCCCCGGTTGGGGCGGGAAGACATTCATCGTGCAAGGGTTCGGTAACGTGGGTCTCCACACCTGCCGCTACCTTGTCCGCGCCGGAGCCACTTGCATCGGAGTCATTGAGCACGACGGCGCCATCCACAACCCCGATGGTATTGACCCCAAGGTAAGATAGTTTATTTGTGTGAGATGCTGAGTGAAGTTAGTGGTTAGTGGTTTTTTAAAATAACTGGAATAAATCTAAAAAGTTCATTCTGATTAAAACTTTGTTTAACAAATTTTGCAAGTTTCCGAATTTTCCTTTTTTTTTACACTCTTTCACCGCTCATTTACACGCGCGGCTCGCGGACCATCCCGTGGCTCGTCCGTAAGCCACGCCCCCTATGCGCGCGAGCGCTATCTTGTGTTTAGACGCGCGCGGCGTTCAGATGCGTTTTAACGTTCAAGGATGGAGCACGTTGACGTAATACATCGGCATCCAGTCAATGAAACCTTTCTACCATGATTTACAGGCAAAATACTCAATATAGATTGTACTATGGGTAGATTTCTGTACATTATGCTTTTTTTAGTGCAATAATCTACTAAATATTTTTTTTTTAACTAAAATGGGGCAGGAATTAGAATGATGAGTTTTAATTTTTGTTCTTTTTTTCAGTGTCTGTTTGGTTTGCGTACAGATTCTTATTTTTAAAATAAAAGAGCATCCTAGTTTTGAAATCTTTCCAGTAGTTTTTTCATTACAAACAAAGGAACAAAACTTCAAAATTCTCTTCTTTATAATATTAGTTTCAATAAACGAAGTCTAATTATTAATAGTTTAAGGTTCATTATTATTATCATTCAGTACCATATTTTATTATTTCATATAATTTTACGTAAAAGTTAATACGATTTCGAAAAATACGAATCCAATAGAACACGTACGTATGGCGCTAGTTGCCGTTGTTGAATGAAGCTCGCGCGTATGTGAACACCACGCGAGCGCTCGCGCGAGACCCTTTGGCACGCGCCCAAAAAACCGCTCCCGACGCGAGCCCTGCGAGCCCCGACACGCGCGCGCGAGCTACCTGTTTACACACTCGGGCTCGCGTGGGTCTCGCGGAAAGTCTCGTGGCTCGCGCGCGCATGTAAACGGGGCATCAGATGTTTTTTACGAAAGTAGTATGTTTTCGTGCTTATTTAAACTTGGTACTTATCCGTTGGTACTTGGTACTTTTTGAGGATCAGATTATATAAATCAGAAAGAGCTATTCAACATCCGAAATATGGTTATTTATGTAAATCAATCTTTTATCCAATTTTATCAGGTTTTGTAAGTTTGCCTCTTGCAATCAGGGCCATTTCTTCATGTAAAACTTCAAGGGAAACATGTAGTTGTTGGTTGTAGCATTTTGATATGATCATAGATGTCATAGATGATGGAGTTGATTAGATTCCGCAAGCGAACGGCTTTCTTATGTCCACTGATTATTTTAAGTTATTTACAATAGCGCGCATGATAACAAGTCATTAGTTTGACGTAAAAATATAAAAAATCCCAATTATAAAACTCGTCAAGAGTTTCTCTTGACGTTGCGCTCATCGACTAAAGCTCTTATGTTCGTCATTATACGTGTGACATCGCTCAGTTTGCGATACTTTTCGTAGAGTCCTTCCACAGTCCACTTCGCAAAAATGTCTTCTGGACTGAACTTTCAACCTTGCCCCTATGTTCACGTAAAGCTGTAAAGGTCGATAGGCAACTGTCCATTAGAAAATAAAAAACACTGCTAAGATAAGAGTTAATCCATGAAAAAAAAACATGACAAAAAGTTATCGTAGCAACTCTTATCGTTTACCTAGTTACCTATTGTGATTCAGACTTATCATGATAATTACTTTCGCACATTTAAGTACTTACCTACTTATTACGTAAGGTGGGACAAGCCTTTGAGTGTTTAAACGTGATAATTTCTGGCGCACGAGCGTACCATATTATTACACTGAATGCAAAATCACGACATATTGGTAGACCAGGTACACCCCAACAATGTTTATTATTGAGAATACAATTAAATACAACCAATATTTGCACCTGAAACTAAATTTACAACTACAGTTTTTATGTAAGAGTTTAAATAATATAATAATTTAAATATAGTGACTAATTAATTCCCACAATAATTTTACTCCTGGGATACTAAGAATTAGGTATTTATCATCACGTGTCGAGACTAGGGAATGCAAATCTCGCGAGATTGGGGCTCAAGCGAGATCTCGCGAGATTATGAATAACAATACTGCGAGATCTCGCCAATTTCGAGATCTCGCGAGATTGGCAGTTTTGTGTGTTTTCTTTGCAAATAATCACTATATTTAAATAAATTAGGAAAAAAATAATAAAAATTGTAAGTATTACAAGATAAACATTTATTTTCATGAATTTTTTCAATAGACTTTTATGTACCAAACATTGTTTGACGTATCTGTCTATATTTTTTTAATAAACTTCTTAATAGTAAACTTTGACGTACGTAGCTATCAATAACAAATGAAATAAACTACCAGTCTTCTCTTCTAATATCAATCAAAAATCTTTTAGTAATAAAACAGTTATTTTATAACAAACAAAATAACGAGAAGTAAAAAAAAAAAACTAATTAGCTAAGTAGAGTTGACTTATTATCGATTAAATAAAACTATATCTACTCAGTAGATCGATTAGATATTAGAGATTAATTAACAAAATATAGCAATCAAATGAAAGATTTGTTCAGCCTCCCGCGCACCGAACGAAGCCGACAAATCGCAGCTCCGTCCGTGTCAGTCCGCGCTTCGAATAAGACGATTTTATGCTCGAGTGCAATCTCGTTAATCTCGCGAGATCTCGCCCTGTTTTTCGTCCGAGATCAATCTCGCTAAAAAAGGCCGAGATCTCGCGAGAACGAGATCTCGCGAGATCGAGATTGCATTCCCTAGTCGAGACGATCAAAATTTTTCCAATAATTTAAACTCGAAATCTTTGTTTATCTACCTATAATTATCTGATCGTATCTGGTTAAATATCGCGAGAGAGTGACGAAATTAACGACACTGCGTGAAGGCTTCGTGTCAAAATATCAATAATTATTAATTACTTTAATTAATCTTATCAGTCCATAAAAATATTGGAAATTACGCGTTGTTTGTAATTATGTTTTATGTAATTTACTAACATGATTTAAATTAATCTGCATGCTGATATAATACCATAGTGATATAATTTAAAAATAGATATTGTCGAAATTGTTTTCAATTAGCCTATATATAAATTTAAAGTACAATATCTAAGGGGATTTTGATTTATTCTATTTACATACATGTCCATAGCTAGCTTCAATGTCATCAACGAAATCTGAATTACATTCTTATTTTTATAGTTACTGGTGTTGAGTATACACTTGGTTTAAGCTCTAAGATGATAAGGCTTTATTTATTGATACTTATATGATACAATAAAAGTGGACGTATTTTATCAGGCACATGCTGGATGTATTGTTGTATCAATAATTAAATTGATATGATCATCACGTTTGCCTTTAATTAACTTGTTTTTAATCTTGCGTCATCATTATTATAGTTTGATACCAATTTCGCATTCTTATTCTTTAGTATTTATAAATACATACCTACCCAAGTGATTTTCTTGTACTTTTTATGTTTAATTAATGATTAATTATTATTTCTTATTATACGTGTCCTTCCTTATGTAATGACGGGTAGCTTTTTCTCCCTCTGGCTACAAAATATTTATATAATAATGTCTATAACACGAGGCTCTGGAGTCCTGTTTATACGTATTAAGTAGTTAACTAAATTTTAAATGAATAATTTTTAGTGCGCGTCCAAACGTAATAAATTAGATGAAGAGTAGGTACCTACCTAACTAAAGTAACCAGCAAAACTAACATTTTACAAAGATACCAGCAAAGAGAAACCAATTTAAAGTGGCAAACCGTGTAAATGTTTGATCTTATTAAACAATGTTAATTCCATGTTGGCTTGTCCTATTTCCGTTGCACAAATCTGTATCAGCGAGTAGTTATACTTTGAAGAAGCCCCACATACTTAATCAGAATGCAGTAGCCAAAATTAATAACAACTTTATTAGTAGTTGAGATAGTTGTATCACACGTATCTATCTACTAGCACTGGGAGGTTATAATAGTAATATACACCCCAATAATTTTTTCTCTATTGTATCTCTAATCTCTATTATATAACTGTACCAAATAATATTACATTACGACATTTGTTGCCCACTTTAATAGCACTCGTGTGGGAAAAAATTATTCAGATAATAATCGAACACTGTCGTATAACTCGTAAGTTAGCTGAGTATGTATACACGGCAGTACGGCACGTGCTTACAATTTTTATCACGTTTCGTTGGCTTTACTATCTTATACTTATATAATAATCTCGTGTCACGGTGTTTGTGGTCGTACTCCTCCGAAGAGACTCGACCGATTTTTATGTATATTTGATAAATATGAGAATAGGTCTTAAAGTATTATATATTTCACACTTCTAGGCGATTAGAGTATCCCTATCCAGAAATATTTTGTCAGAACAACGTTTGCCGAGTCAGCTAGTAAGGTGCGTTGGGGTATGTTCGGACGGTTTTTAGTTGTATTTGGAAGATGTTGGCAAACTTTATTTTGTGCGAAAGTTACAATAGTTAGCACAATGAATTATAGTGAAAATTCATTGTTAATAAATAACCTATAAGACAGAATGTGTTTAATGTTGTTATAAATGAAGCACCTACTATTTATCGGGTGTTTAAAATATGAATAAAATTTTAAAACCATAGGAAAAATCGGACGTTCATGGGTAAAGATCGGACTACCTTCTAAAATCGCCATTGTGCCTTAAAACACAGATTTCATAGAACGAAAATATCTGTTCTTATATGTCCTACAAGATTTTCTTTGGAAATTTTTATATATTGTAAAAAAAGTAGTATTATAACAAAAGTATTTTTTTTTTGTTTTGGACGTCCGACCTTACCCCACTAGACCAAATCTCAAATTTTCATGGCTCTCAAACTTCCGTGTTCCTGATCCTGATAAGCTTTTCTTTCAGTCAAAATTATTTATCTATTAGCATATTTAAGATTGGATAGGTTACACTTTTATGTGTTGGATCAATAAATAAAACCTTACAATTGTTCAGCTAATCAAAGATTTATTAAACTTCTTATTTATGCTATTCTCCGCTTTTTATTCGTTCTACTGCTGATATTAAATCCTCCTGCGAATATGATGTTGCCCGCAGTGACTTTCTCTCGTACTGACGCGGCATTATGACCCTACAAAGAAAATGCTTAGTTAAAGATAGATAATTATACACATTACATTTTATGTTCGGCCCGTAAAAGGCATCTTAAAAATCTATTAACAATAATATTTTAAGAAAACATAATTAAAGGTAATAAAATACAAATGAATTCACGTAATAAAATAAAACAAAGCACTAACTTCATGAGAAATTTTGTTTATCAACAAGATCAGCTACATAGCGATAGATTGCAACACCATGAAACATCGGGTGTTAAAGTTCGGATTAAAATAAAGTTTTACAACCTCATGCATTTTCACTTCAATTTCAGAATTTTCAGATCCGATTATTTTTAGTCCGAACTTCACCTATTAATATCTGCTTGGGGAAAGTCCGGAACTCAGCCTATAATCACATTTAGCCTATTTTAAACAGATATATTAAAAGACACCACGTATCCTGATAACTCAAAAATTTATTATTTGAAAAAATAGTTAATACTCACCAAAAAAGCCAGCAAAATGTTGTTTGGGGTAAATCCGGATTTCGTAAATTATCCTAAAAGTCGACACTTTCTGTTTCTCGTGCATAACTCACACCTGATGCCAGATTATAAAAATAACTACTAATTCGGAATATATTTAACAAAAACGGTCTTCCCCCATATACGATCTTACCCCAACGCACCTTATATATATGTAGTTTGTAAATTGCGAACATTTTTGAATGTTACAGGCTCTTGAAGACTACAGGATCGAAAATGGAACCATCGTCGGCTTCCCCGGCGCGAAGGCGTACGAGGGAGAGAACATGTTGTATGAGAAGTGTGACATCTTGGTGCCAGCAGCCATCGAACAAGTCATTCACAAGGAAAACGCCCACAAAATCAATGCTAAGGTAGCGATTACATCTTTATATGAATAGTCCGCCTACGAACAACTCAATACTCAGGTATAACGTTCCATGGTCAAAGTTCTAGCAATGGATATGCTATGACATAACTTGAGAAATTCCAAATTCATTAAGTACCTATAGATAAATTTTCCTGTATCTGTTTTATAAATAGACGCACCGTATGTTATACGTAACTACTGTTTACAAGTACCCATAGCCAAAGTCAACATTCTTAGTGTAATGGTCTAATTAAATGATGAATGTCTATGGCCGGTAATCACTGAATTACCTACTCAACATGATTTTAAATATAGGATAGGATGTATCATATATCCTAGCTGGAGATTATAATCAACTTCGCTAAATAACATACTTAGTGGCACTCAACTACAAACCACTTAAAAAATCCAAAAGGAGCCATAGATGCTTATCAAATTGCTCCGATAAGGGGACAAGGGGCTCGAATATAATTTTTTTTATCAAATCGCTTAGATAATAAGAGGCCTGAGTGGCCTGACGCGCGAAAGACTTCATATCTCAAGTGATAGATTTACGGCAACTATTATATCACTAAGTATTTATGTACATTACACTGGTGAAATATCAATAAAAATTGGAAATGAATCGTCCTTTCAAACATATTTTCCTTCTATGAAACTGAAATAACATCATGACGAAGCTTGCGTAACCATAGTTCTCCGTAATTTGCAAGGTGCGTGAAGTCTGCCAATCCAGTGTGTTGTAGTGTAACGTTCTCATTCAGATCACTTGGAATCTGGAGACCAGCTCAGCAGAGGGACTATTATACCTATACTTAAGCTGACAATATTATATGTAGCTTCTACTCTATGCCAGGTGTGGTAATACTAACTATAGGTGCACTTAAAGAAATTTCATCATGTTGGATGTCCTCGTCCTCTATTCTGTTACCTGGTGTGGATAAGTTGACAAGTCGAAAAGCATGCTGTGGTGTGGAAATTACCTATTTTTGAGTTTGGATTTTATTTTTGAATCTTATTTTATGTTTAATATTACATTCTTCATTTCTTACAAAGCATGAAATACATGTTTAAAAGTGACCGTCCTAAAAAGTGCATTTTTAACTTATCAACTTATTCACGTAGTAAACGATTTATTACATTTTATTAGTTTATCCTCCCCGAATAATATTGAACAGGGACAGTTGTTTAATAGTCGCATTTGTTTGATCAATCAGATCAAATGATTGTACGTTGTTTGATCGATCAGATCAAATAATTGTATGTTGTTTGCTCGATCAGATCATAGCGGAGGCAGCCAACGGGCCGACCACGCCCGCCGCCGACAAAATCCTTATCGATCGCAACATCCTGGTGATCCCCGACCTGTACATCAACGCGGGCGGTGTCACCGTCTCCTTCTTCGAGTGGCTCAAGAACCTCAACCACGTGTCGTATGGTCGGCTCACCTTCAAATACGAGCGGGAGTCCAACTATCATCTTCTGGGTATGTATAGTCCGTTTTTAAATGGTTTGCCCTGTTTGTTTGGGTCTAATATTGCAAGCTGTATTATATTATAACTACTTCCTTTCATCATTTGTTCCAATGACAATTCATTTTTATGATAAGCATGACCTGATAATACTTTTAGGGTTGACTCCAGACACTATAAAACCGTTTATTTAGTTTTTAAACTATTAACTTGTTTTTAGACGATTCATATGATAAAAAATCTTACAGTGTCTTTTTATTGTAATTTGTAATTTAAAAATAAGGCTGACACAAAATTAAAAGAATTTCAAGATAAATAATCGTTTAATGCCAAAATTAACTTTTAATCCCCGATGGAAAAAGAGGGGTGTTATAAGTTTGACGTGTCTGTATATCTGTGTCTGTCTGTGGCATCGTAGTTCCCAGATGGATGAACCGATTTTGATCAAATTTTTTTGTATGAAAGTGACTTAATTGAGAGTGTTCTTAGCTATGTTTAGTGTGAATCAATATGTCGGGGGTTTTTTTAATTTTAATTTAAGATTATTTTTAATAGGTATGTGAACACAAATTGACGATAGGTTATGTTATACTACATTTAAATCACTATCCGTATTACAGAATCCGTGCAAGAATCACTCGAGAGACGTTTCGGCCGCGTCGGAGGCCGCATCCCCGTCACTCCCTCAGAGTCCTTCCAGAAGAGGATCTCTGGTGCCTCCGAGAAGGACATCGTGCACTCTGGTCTCGACTACACCATGGAGAGATCTGCTAGGGTATGTAGTGATTCCTTGTTAAATGTTATGATTGCCTAATGTTTTTAAAGTGATTTCAATAAGACATAACAATTTCTACGTTGTTTCTTCATTTTTCTTGTATCTTTCTTGGCCGGCAACGCATCGGTGATGCCTTTGGTGTTGCTGATGTCTATGGGCTACAATAGGTGGATCGTTGCTCCTTTGCCGACTATTTCCATAAAAAAGACTGCACGAAAGAAATGCACTGTTTACATAATGATGTATCTTTGGACACTCGATGGGAGTAAAGGATCTATTAATTAAATCATGGATTAAAGTAGACATAAAAGTGAAAAAAGATCTATTGATGGATCCTTGTAATGGATTTAAGTGGACATAATAATGTCATGTAAATTAGTAAATTAAAGTGAGAGATATTTTCATAGGTGTATTACATAATTTTTTTACATTCAATATGTAATAATGTTTAATATGTCCAGGCTATTATGAAGACTGCCATGAAGTTCGACTTGGGACTAGATCTGAGAACAGCGGCGTACGCCAACTCCATCGAGAAGATATTCACCACATACGCCGACGCCGGCTTGGCCTTCTAAGTTACGATATGAATTTAAAAGTATTGTCTGCATTTTTAGACTCTATATAGTCCCTTTTGCACTTAAGTGTAACTTTTAAGACATAATCGCAGTATTTCTTCTTTGTCAAAATCATGGCTTTTTTACTTTAATCTTAAGGATAACAATGTTACATGATTTAATTAAATTTTAATTTTCCCTTTGTGTATTGTCTTCAATTTCGAAATAAAATTGTTTTACTGTTAAATGTCGTTTTATTTATATTAAATAGGAACAATTTTATAATCCAACCATAATGGATACAGTGCACCCAAATACTATGGCTCTATGACTAATGAAATAGGACACAATATTTCTTAGTGTGGTCATCCTGCAATTGTGAAGGACAACCTCAATCCGGCCTGTGATTGGTCGAATAGTCCTTCATATATGACGTCATCTATCTTCAGGTACCTCTACAAAGTCAGTGATCCAAATAGAGCAATATATCCATGCTTCCCATAGTTCAACACACAGAGTACTTATACAACTTACATATAAATATATACAACCAAGTTAATTTGCTGATTTGACACGGTTTTTTAAATACTACCTACTTCTCAATATGTTATTACTTCTTTCATACTGTTTGACATGTGATAATTGCATATAAACAATCAACAAAAGTAACTACATATAAGGCAACATTACAAATGTAAGTTAAATCGAGAAAATTCAAATCACTGGAATAAAACATCATAAAAGACTGTACTTAATTTAATAAAGTCCATACAATGTTTTAGGTAGTACATATATTTTTTATATATAGCACATTTTATTAAAAACTTTTATGCTTTAAATGTCACTTTTACACTTAGTTGCGTAATAAGGAACGTAGACACTTATTACGTGTAATATGTCATGTCACTGTCACATTATAAATGTCGGTGAGCTGTCAAAAAGCGAAGACAAAACTCACCAAACTGATAATTTCTGATAAGTATTCTAAAACGGTGTTAAAATAAGCTATTTTGTAAAATTAAAATGTCCGTGCTACCATTAATATTTACCATACTAACCTCACTAATAAATGGAATATTAACCAAAAGTGTAGAACTTACATTCGAATTGCCGGACAGCGCAATTGAATGTTTTTATCAAGAAATCGAAAAAGACACTGCTGCCGCGCTGGAATACCAGGTAATTTTTTACGCATTGAGGATTCGCATTATTAATTTAAATAGCTACTTATTAAAAACCTCGGGATATTTTGCTAACCTAAAACGAATTTGGTAGGTATATTCCTTTCTAAGAATTTACTTTCGCATGATCTGATGTGATGTGAACATTCTTAATAAAGGCTTTAACTTAGCGTACTTATAAGACAAATTAGAGTTGAGTAGATTCCACTTGTAACAGGCACATATTAGCAATACTACAAAAAAAAAACTCAATGAGCGATATATAATATTTATTTCAGGTCATAACTGGTGGTCAGTATGATGTAGATGTAAAAATTGAGGCTCCAAATAATCAAATAATTTATCAACAACAAAAAATGCAATATGATTCTCATCAATTCACAGCTCAAAAAACAGGTACGTAAAAAATATACTTGATAAATATTTAGTGTAATTTATAATACTGCAACTACTACAAGACCAGTGGGATTTACCACATTTTGTATTTAAAATGTGTACTGGACCGAGACTATTGATTAATATTATCAAGTATTATCACAATTACCTACTTTATATAAGCAAACAATCTACAACTTGCTAAGGAATTTATTTGAATAGTAGAAACACATTTTTCAATTGCTAGTTTTAGTATCTGTATATTAACTACATACAGGAAATTAAAATAAATGATTTTAAAATATTTATTTTAATATCAATTAAGAGTTATTATTGCAAAAATATTTCAGGTGTCTATAAGGTCTGCTTCAGCAATGAATTCAGCACATTTTCTCACAAACTTGTATATATGGAGCTGAATGTAGGGCCTGAAGCACCGCTCCCGGGAATAGGTGACCACGCCACTGTACTTACACAGGTATGTTAATTAATTTATGTGTAATTCTAAGTTTGCTTACTGTATTAATTGCCCAATCCAGTAACTACATTGTTACTTAATGCAAAGATACATTATTTGGACAGATGTTAAGAATGGATTTGTTTATTTTTGTTGATCAATAAATTTTAACATGGTACTGAAGTACTAGTGATCTCTATTTTAATAACTGTAGTTCATGCCCACATTAGTGATGCGTGACTCTGAATGATTTGACTTAGTAAATCATTCGACTCATTCGAATGATCTATAAAATTAGTAACTAATTTGATTTGATTCGATACAGAATACTAATTGTGTATTAGTAACCTTTCATTCTTGTGTCACAAGTCGAAACACTTATTTAGTAGTTGTCATTTGAATAAGAACATTACATTACTAATATTCAAGTCGAATGTGTACATTAGTTGTAGATTATTCAAATAGTGAGATCATTCACAGTCTCACCTCTAGCCCACCTATATAGTGCATAAAACATGTTAATATTATGATGTTTTTTTCAGTTGGAGGCTTCAGCAGAAGTAATCCATAATTCACTTAATACAATAATTGACCATCAAACACACCACAGATTAAGGGAAGCCCAAAGCCGCAAACGTGCTGAAGATCTGAATGAACGAGTTTTCTGGTGGTCCATGTGGGAAACTGTAGCAATTTTATGTGTTTCGCTTACTCAAGTCATGGTGTTAAAGAACTTTTTCAGTGACAGACCTACACTGTACAATAAAATGTAATAGTAAAATACATTATGTATGTGGTTGCCACTAAAACTACCTCAGTGTGTATGTGTGCTGTTACCTCATAAACCTGCATCACTACATTATTCTCTGAATTCAAGAGGTTTAAGATATTGTATACTTATTTAAATCTACAACATCACAATCCTACATTATTCTTATGAGATAATTGGCAGGTTTTTTACATCCAGTGCATGCTTCTTAAAAAATTTAATTTAAGAGATTTAAGGTGGAATATTTAACAAATATATGGCTATTTTTGAAGTTTACAGGCTACAGCGTAAACAATGTTAAGCTAAACATACATACATGATAAAACATTTGTATAATATTCTGATTTCATCCATCCATCATAATAATTTATTTGAGGTAGTAGTGTTTTTGGCATTTGGATACATAATTGATTTAGATTAATTTTAATAATATATTTCATGAGATAATTTTATTTTTATTTTATTTATCCTTTAACATATAAATAATAATGAAGGTATCATGGGATTTACTGCATCTTAGCATTCGCTGTGAGTAAACTCTGTCAAGTTTCTTATATGCATGTTTTTATATTCTTAGACAAATATGTATGAAGATTTTCATAGTTTGGTTAGGAGTTAGGAAATTAAAAGAAATATTTAGTATATTAATATTTTTTATTTTTCCATAGTTAAAATATAAGATGATCAACAAACCTAAAGGGATAACATATCTATTAAACTAGGTATTTCTTTGCTGCTGTCCTTAATTTTTTTTCTTATACTATGCAGTATTAATATAAAATAATTTTTTCATAGTTCAGTTTGATGGTTGATACAATGTGAAAGATCTTTTTCTTACATCTAGTAAGTTTGAGGTACAAAGTTATGTGATATAGTTATGAAATCAATACAAAGTATACACAAATAACATTTGCACCTGGCTTGCAACTTTTAAAAATATTAAGCAGATAATGTATATCTATAAATATATAGCACAACTAGAATGATTACACACCTATGACGTGGATGTCTTGAAGAAAGGAGTAAATAGGCTTTACTAAATTAATGCACTCACCATCATGGACCACATCTACACTTACCATCAGGTGGGATTGTGGTCAAGCATTAACTTATTGAAAGTAAGAAAAATTCTCATAATAATCATGAATATTTAAAATATTAGTGGTACATAACATAAAACAAATCTATTGTTTTCAAATATGTTATAAATGCTTTAATTAAGATATGATTGGTGATTTAAAACAGAACAAGTAAAGCAAATACGCCATTAACTAAGGCACAGGGATAAGCAATAAGTGGCCTTTGTTCAGAGTCTCCTGACATTGTAACAAACAGCCTGCTTGCTGACAGTGCCGACCAAATTACTGCAACTGCAGACAAACTGAGGCCAACAGTGCCATCCAGTGATATAAATACACCTAGGCCAGCTAACACCACCATTGGTAACATACAATAGCCCAACACACTTGCCACACTAAGGATAGTGAAAACACCATCAGTCCGACTCATAAGAGTCAGTAGGAAGTACATTAAAATTACTGACATTACTGATAGTCCATAAACATAGCCGAAATGTGCCTTATTTCCTGACAAAAAGAGACAAACGGCCAAAGCCAAACAAAAAGCTATGGGGCCAGCGATGTCCGTATCTCTTAGTAAAAAGTTTGCATCATCTGCTTTTGAATGGCCATGGAATGGGTTTAAAACTGCCAATGTTTTTTCTAAGATTCTGTCCGGGTATATTTCTAACTCATCCAACAATGGTGGTTCATCAAATTCTGAAGTTTCTGGTGGGGTTTCCCCAGGTATAGGAGCTGGAGTAAATATGTTAGTATTGTAATATTGGTTGTTGTTAGCCGGTACTCCCGGGCCTTGGTCATAACTAAAATTTTGCTGCTCTGTTGGAAAGCTCTGAAAATCTGTAAAAAAAGGTAGTTAAGAATATAATTTAATTTATTGTTTGTACAGAAAGTATATTTGAAACTACAGAACTTATAAAATAGAGAGATATGTTATATATAGTCACCCTTGCTATGTTGAATTTTTTGATGTAGCCAGAAAGTTCAATTACAAATTTGTATACAAAAAATAAGGCACGGAACAAGAAAGACACTTGCTGAGAGATATTCAATTCATTGTCCTGTTTTTATTTTCATAGTAAGGTCAACTCGGCGAAGACCGTCTGGAGGGTAGGACCGTACAGTACGAAATACAACGAATTCTGAATAACTACAGCAAATACAACCCAGCGTACAAACACTTTAAACTGTTTTAGTTTCAATAAATTGACATAGATGGCGCTATTTATAACACAAAGAGAAAAAAATACGTATAAAATTTAGTCGGGCTATCAACTTGCAACACGACCTAGCAACACTTTGGCAAAAAAATATTTTAAGTGGTTTTTCATTATATTTATCAAGGTTTGTGTAGCTAATTTAATTAATTATCAATATCATTATCTAAATATTATATTAGAATAGAATAAAACATATTTTTTACGAAGTTACATCTAGTGAAAAAAACCAATCCTCAAATTGCAATAGTGGAGAAGTCCGTCTAGTTCTTGGAGGGAAAGATCGGCATGTGCCGGTCTTCGTCGTTTCCAGATGTAATAAACCTTTTACGCCTAAGCAAATTTTATAAAATTAATCCTTACATATATATGATTCGTACATCTATACATATGATTGGTATATTTAAGCTTCCTGCGTAGTGAGTCTCTCTTAAAACCTCTTAAGGTCTACTCTTAAAATCGATAATCAATATTTCATTTCAATTGTCGTGTTATTTTATTATTTTTCTTTGACTCATACATTTATGCTATTATAATATTCTATTTTATACTTTCGACGAATTTATTAGCACTAGCGCTGAAAAAAAAACAATTATAATATGAATATAGAAGAAGGTGTATTTTAGTACTTACTTCGATTAAGTAAGTTGGTTTTTGATCTCTTAAATGGTAGACCTAAAGAAGGCGATTCCTTTTAATAAAACTGATATACAAAAAAAACGATTTTTTAATTTGATTTAATTGTTTTTTACCCCTGAGTTTCGATCTATACCGGACTTACCCGACATACGTACTTTTTTGCGATTTATGACGATAAGAGCGTTTAATATGAAAAACGATAGCACACATTTAAATGGCGTTGAAATACATACGCGTATACAATGTCTATATTCACGTAAACCGACTATTTGTAGGTATTTTTTCCACAAGACGGTCTTACCTGACGTGGTAGTAAAGTCCGTCTATTTCACCATTTTTTCAAAATTAATTTTTATTTCATTAATCGATAACCTTAAAGTAATTTTTAGAGTTTTTTTTAATTGTCAACTAAATATTTGATTACCTAATTCAATAAAATTTGCCTAAAATGTTATAGAAATGGCAAAATTTGCCTAATGAATTACATTTTTAATGAAGTATGCCGGTCTTCGACGAGTTGACCTTACAGCAAAATAAACAGGTTAGATGTCCCAAAGATTATCTTGGTTTTCACCATACATTAAAGTAAATTCATTAAATCAGATTGACCACTTACCTAATGTCTGTGAAGGATCTGCAAAGGTATTTGTAGTATTAAATGAATAATTTTGACTGCTGTCCTGTTGTTGCCAGGAATAATCATTGTTGTAGGGGTTGTTGAAGTTAGGATTTGCCATTTCGTAAAGGTTATTTTAAGTCACCTAAAATAAAAATTATAGAAGTTATTTAATAGAAGAACATGGTAATTGTTTTAGTAATACTATTTGTTGCAGTTAATTGAGATATTTAAGGAAAAGTTGCATGAATTCAATTCCCCATAAAAACCAGTTACCATAGTACATTACTAGGTTTGATTCCGTTTGATGCACTAAATACTTTACCTACCGAAATTAAGATTGATACATTGAATTTTTCTTCAAAATCTGATAGTGATGTCGATGTAATCCAACTCAATAATATTTTATTTTCGAAAATAGACGTAATTAAGTCTAAAATTCTAAATCGTGTTCCAACCAAATCCAAACAAATATCAAGTCGACGTCATCTGTCAATGTCAATTTATTTTAAGTTCAAACTTCAATTTTACGTGCACAGCATAGATATAGTACTCATAGATTTTGCCACGGCGTGGCCTCACATGAGACAGCGCTAGTATACTATACATATATTAAATAGTTATGCAAGAGTTTTTGTAGTGTTACCAGGTTGATGAAATTTCCCAATGCAAGAACAGTCACAGAGTTTTCTTCACAGAACTAGTACTTTTACGCCCCATTTACATACTCGGAGTGTATGTATATGTAACCATGTATTTGTCGGGGAGTCTGAACCTGAACCCCATAAAAAAGGCGCGATCTGTAGTTATATGGGTGATCACTAGTGGAAAAAATTTTTCGGAGTCGTCAAGCCATATCAGAAGCCTTCGGGCGGCATGAAGACTTCCGACACTTGGATTATCCACTAACTCCTCCAAAAATCTGCATTGGAGCAGCGTGGTGGAGTAGTCTAGGCCTCCTCAAGAGGAGACCCGTGCTCAGTAGTGGGCCATTCATGGGTTGAAGCCAAATAAGTACGACTTTTGATTTTAGATAATAATATAATTTTCAAATAAAACAACCATAATATCAACGTAACATTTAATAATAATAACATACAATAATTTAAAAAAAATTGTGGTCTAACACGTTCTTGTAGTCCGTAGTAGTCGAAATTATAAAAAAAATATTCATAATGTTTGCTTGTCAATAATTATCAAACATCATTGCCATACGGCTATCAAATACCTACATATTGTATTTTAATTTGGCCCTACTATAGATATGCTTACCAAACAATGCATCTTTGTACATTTTGATCTTCTTGTACAACATTATCACGTCACTCATGATATTAGTAGGACCAACCTAAAAAGAAATTAAGGGTATTAAAATCTATGTAAATTTTATTAACACACTTATATAAATTAATATAATTATATTATATATTTTCTTGTAATCGATACATGTACTAAGACTGTGACTGATCAATTTGTGTACATGGAAGATTTGTGAAAAACTTTCACAGGGTTATTTATTAACACAATAGATCCCATTAAAATTAGTTTTACAATTTTTGTCTGTTTATCTTTGTTTGTTCCGGCTAATTTCAGAAATTGTTATGAGCTTGGGTTATCATTTAGTGCTTTTTATTCTTCAATCGGTTAAAGATAGTAAAATGTCAATTAAAACAATATTGTCCATACATTTATGGAGTGTGGGTTTACCGAAGCAAAGCCACATTCACTAGAGGACATTCACTAGTATTATAATATAATAAAATATATTTTACTATAGATGTACTGCTCACCATACTTAGGATCTCGGGTTGAACATTCTGTACTTCTTGTAAGATATTACTGCTTCTTTTCTCCGAAAAAGAAAAAAGTATATATTTTTCCGGCACTCCGTTTTGCTTCAATTTAGCTCTCATTTTCGCTTTCTTAAACGACTTATCGATAAAATGAATGGAACAGATTCTAGAGTAAGTAGATTAGTTAGTTGGTAACCAATTCGGGCGTCCAGCCATTTTTTTTATTTCCTCAAGGTGGGGAAACCTGAAAAGCAAAAATATATAAAATCACTGCGTAATGTTTATTTATCTATAATAATGCATATTTTCTAAATCACACCAGTATAACCTCATCTTGAAGCGCACGCAATAGCGCACATCACAATTTTGCAATAAAATGTTTTTAATGGGAAACTTGGGTAGTTTATGTTCCTTTTATAAGGCAACACTGAATTTACTTTTCTTTTAGGTTATTTTAAAATAAATTTATCAAACGTCTCATAAAATCTTCTTTTCTTAGTGTAAATTTATCTAATTTCATTTCAAAACATTAAGATATGAAAGCTCACAGCATTACAAATAAAATAAAACACTTTTTTTTCATACATACTGGTGGAACGTTATTCCTTCAACTTTTTTGTCACTGCGGCTTTTGCAGCTCAAAATACTGCAACCAACCATTGTTAACCAACTAAAACAAAACAAAACAAAACTATTTATTGTCTCAAACCACACTGTAATTCACTAAAGTTTGTGTAATTGTTCAAAATACGCCGAGTCACCTTATCTATGCCTTATCACTTTCAATGTTTGGCACCTCACTAAGGTGCCAAAACTGCTAAACACACTATACATGTATAATAAAATCGGCCACGCTGACGGGGACAAAAAATAACATTTTTGTCTTTGTCTTTCACGTAGATTTTGTAACTGGCGATCTCGCTCTGTCAAATGTATGGGATAATCTATGAGTACTATGTCTATGGTGCACAGAGTACTTAAACCTCAGAACAAGAAAAGTGTATGGAATAGCCCTAGCCCCTACCTACGAAAAAACGTGCATACCTACATACTTACGCAACGAGACATGGCGGTGGTGTTCCTATTAATCATTGTTAAGGAGTATTTAGAAGGATTTGTTATAATGTCATATAGATATTTAGTTATGGAATAGTTTAAAAGACGAAATAATAAAAATAATGGCGTCTTTGTCTAATGTATGCAATGAAAACAAGTCAACTCTATACGCAACAGTTTCGTTTCGCTATATTGTCAAATTTTTCACGACGTCAGACGTGTGCCGTGTTCGCCATTTTGTGTTTCTTTTTACTACAGAGTAAACTGTGACTTATTACTAAGGTACTAACTACTAAAACCCACTTTGACAAAGGTAATGTCAAAGTGGTCGGCAACGCATTGGTGACGCCCTCAGTGTTGCTAATCACAGAGTACTTCTTAAATACTACGTTGCTAATGTCCATGGGCGGTGCTGATCACTTACCATCTGGTGACCCATCTTCTCAAGGCATAAAAAACATCTCCAGTAGAGATACCCAGTAGTTCAGTAAAGTAAACCCTCCTTAGTTAGATATAAGGATGGGTAGGGTGAATGGCTTCAACCCATTGATGGCCTATTAACGAGCAGTGTCTCTCCTCTTAAGGAGACCTAGAGCATACTCCACCAGGCTTCTCTAGTGCGGATTTGTGGAGGGTTTAGTGGCCAACCCTAGTGACGAAAGTTTTCACGCCGAAACCGAGGGGTTTACGTGCCTTCCGAAACACGGAACCCTCAAGAATATTTTGCCACTAGTGTCAACTTATCAAACTACTGATCGCGCCCACTGTTGCTTCCTCCATCACTGAGGATCGACCCAATGGTGTTCATTAAAATAATATGACCACCGATATAAACGATTCATAATGGTCATATCAATATGACATAATAGTATGACCACCAATAAACGGCCAAGCCGCCGGGCTATGAGCGGTTCCTATGGATAGGATTAGTATAAAATATAACCCCGAAAATTAAAGAGGGAATTAAAAATCACATTCGGTTATATGGCAATAATTTATTTGTGTGTTTTAGATTATATACTGGAATGATTTTGCATTTCACATGATAAATACATATTGTTGCAAACATACAATAATAAGACTCCAATGTCGCGAATCAATACTTAAATAGGTATTTCCAATATACAAAATTAAGTTCTTTTGCGAATTGTGCACCTGTTTTACGTTAAAAAGAAAATTCTATTCACTGCTACAATGATTTACACTATCAATTTACATTTTCATACAAATACAGTGTAAAACAAAGCTACAATTTACAAAAACAGAAAACGGCAGAAATATAATTCGTTATACTATGGTGAATATTTGATTTCAATACTTTGCAGGTACAGTACGGCCGACGTATCTTGGCGCGTCTGAACTTCGCGCAGAAGGCTGCGCAGTAACATAATTCTGCAATGCTCGGTATGCGGCGTATTATGTTTCAGTCACACCTTAGCATGTTCGTATCGCTATCTCTGTCTTACATGCGCTAAATTTCGCAAAGCCTATGTTCAGACGCGCCAAGATACGTCAGTCGTATTGTATCTCGCTAGTAGTTTTTAATTTAAACTTGACTGAATATTATGGTTATCGAAAAGTAGTCATAAAATAAAAATTTTCCAAATGGTTAAAAGCGTTTACAAAAGTTCAGTTCAGATTGTGTTCAGTCAGAATAAAATTTTATACTAACATCATTAAAACCAGTCGCGGCAGTGCGTATATTACATACGAGATACGTGGCAGTATTGGTAATATGGATTATAAAAAAATACTGTAATATGTCAAGAGATTCAAGGGTTCACAATTTAAAATATTTTTTACAATAAGTACTTGTTATTTTGTACAAGTCAAAAAGTATTTAAACATTCTGACAGTCACATATTTTTCATTTTATAAATATTATTTGAGGTAAGACTACAAATTCATATTACTATGCGAAACTATATGAAACAGGTCCTACTTTTAATATAATTATGTGTCATATTAATGACCATATGATTATTGCGCCTGTATTTTTCAATTTATACTACTTTGGAGTCTACATATATGAGCGAAGCTCTTGTATTTCCATGAATATAAAACACAGAATTCTATAATAAATACATGCTTATAATAAATACTACAGGAGTAAATTATATTTACACGGATTATATAAGTATGATTTCCTAATATAACTTTAAACATACTAAAGTCAGTATCATTATAATTACATAAATTTAAACGTGTACATACTTTCATTAGTATAGTTTTATAATATAGAACTGACCAAATCTCCTTATTTATTAAATAATATCACAAACAAACAAATAACAAAGGCAATTGGGTGCAGGTATTATAATGAATTTCTTTTTAAAGTGGGATTACATTGCAACGTTTATCGACAGTTTAAAATAATTTTATGTAATTATTATAGATCTTAAGAAATTCCAATAAAAATGTATGGGCTGGATTAATTAAAACATATTTTTGTCAGTATACAATAATGTACAAAACAGTCCAATTTAAAAACGCATCTTGCGACTAATCCATCAAATCGACCGTATTATGTATAATGATTATTACAACCAATTCACAAAGCTTAATAAATCAAATCGAATATAACTAGTACACTTTAAACTTGCTTAAAAATCTGAGTGAAATAGTTTATTATGGAATTTTGGTGCGTACCCAAGTTTATAATCATTTTGATCATGTTAGTGTAAACTAATAATTCTTTAAACAAGTTGTATAATACGAGTATGTATGTGTGTTGTATAATGTAAAAAACAAGAAAATAAATGCAAAAATCGTGTTCGATTAACGAATACAGGCAGTCCTCGACTTACGTCGTTTCGATTTACGTCGTTTCAAGTTACGTCGAACAATGTTTTGACACTATTCCTCAAGCATACGTCATTTGTTTCGATTTCCGGCATAGGAGAATTCACTTGTCGCGATGTCAATGACCGTGGGACCGGCGGCAATACCAAAAATATCTAGCAATTTCATAAGTGCATACATATATAATTATTTTAAGAACTTACTTTTGATAATAAAGTATGTATCTAATGTAATGTATATCCTTTGTTATAAATGCAGTTTTTTTTTTAATTTCGAGTCCGTGCGGATCCTAACCCTTGAGTTTTACATGTAAACATATGAAAAAATATGTCTCGACTTACGTCGTTTCGATTTACGTCGCGTATTTCGAGAACCTTACGGCATGTTTGCCGTAAGTACGAGGACTGCCTGTATATTACAAGCTTCTTCTGAAAAACCCACCGTAATGATTGAATGCATTTTACAAACTATTATTTTGTTATTTTGTACAGAAGTGTACTAGTGGGATTGCGTCAATAGTTCAACCGTCAAATGGATCTTGCCATTAAAATTTGTATTGCATTTCAAGCAGTCATAAATACATTTATAAATTATAAGAAATAAACAATAGATTCAGGTACTACTTCATAAGTCACCACCTTGCTTCACGTTGCCACAAACCTTCGTTACTTATTCTTGGAAAATGTAACAAAACTATCATAATAAAACAAAATCAACATAACATCATTTAAATATCTTAAAGTAACTTAACTATTTTAGTAAATAAGTAATCATCATTACACGAAATATTAAAATTGAATTTATTTGATATTAAAAATATAAATTATATTCATAATTAAACATCTTTTCCTATATTTAACAAAGTTATTGAAAAAACAAGTAAATTAAATACTATTGTGATATGCTGAATATTAAATTCGTATGAAAACAAAAACTTCTTTGTGCGAAAGTCAAGAATGCAATGAATAGTTTAAGCACAAAAGTTAATGTTTACAAATTTTATATAAAGGTTTTTGGTTGTTTCACTAAATGCCAGTTGAAAACAAGAGTGGAATGTAAAGGTTTTTTAGCGATTAATTCTGTCTTACCAGCTACTCATCAAACTACTTGAGATTGTTGGTTAAATATGGATCAATTTACAGCCCATAAATTAATTTAATTTGGAAATGGGCAGGTGGGACAAACCTTCGAATATCTATGTATAACGTTACAGAGTTAACGGACTTTGGAATATTTAAGTCTTAATTATAGAAAAAAACAGTGTTTTAGGTATTCTTTAGTGATTTGCTGCATTTGAATCAAGTCCATTAATGGATTTCAATAACTGAGAGTTTACTAACATACCGATTACTTATTTAAGTAAGTTTTCGTATTTACGAATTTTTAATACACAATCTACACCTTTTAGGACCCGATTTTAGTATACTTTCGTATCTTCGTTGTTATTAACATAAAAAAAGAGTTTAAGATTATTCATTAGATACTTGCTGTATAAATATACGAATCTATCAATACTTTTTTTTATTTATTCATGACACAGTGTACTAAAATCGGAACCTATATCAAAAGATGTTAATTGCCTAAGTTTTAAGGGGTTCAATTTTAGTACATTATGCATACGCTATACCGTATTGTCTAAGCAACAATAATTCGAGGCAATCCACGACGCGGTCTGCTATTTCTTTATTAATAAAAATGTGTTTATAATATATAATAAAATAATTATTAAAACTATGTAAGTTGATTAGTATTTTAGACTACAAAGGTATATCAAATATCTCAATAAGCAATTTCGTATAATAATATGTACTTTAAAACATGATACTACAACATTAATATAATCATTTTATACAATCTACATTTTGTACATGGGTCACATAATAGCTTTAGAGCGCTACTATAAAGTTTACGAATATACTAATCGCGTGAGATTAATAGTACAATGTGCCATAAACGTAATCAAAATAAAGTAACAGTATATCAAATTAAAAATTCAATTGATATATTATATATCACAGATCCCTAAGGAAGATGCTAGTCGGTAAGATATTACTTGTTATCGGAAGATAATATAGTGTAAAAAATACATAATATATTCAAAGAAAATATAATAGAGCACGCAATCTCAAGTCCCAGGCATTTCACTCAAAACACAGCGAACGCCACGATCAATAAACAAAACAATTTGGCTCATAGCGATAACTAAACGTGGAAATAGTCACTCACGGTTCCTTCAGCACCGTTATTAATACTGCTTCTTGACTCCCTGTTCACGGGAACATTAATCTTCTCATACCCCGCTGCCGAGTCCGATCTCTCCACTCCGGAGCCCTCCGCGAGATTATTCAACTTCTCATACGGGGGCTCCTTAGTTAACTCGAAATACTTCACACTCTCATAGTTCGGGTCCTTCCTAGACCTCACGGAATCGTACTTCGGATCTTTTAATCTCACCGACTCGTACTTCGGGTCCTTACATCGCAGCGATTCATAGTTGGGGTCTTGCGCGTCATAGTTCTGATCCTTGGGTCGAACGGATTCATAGTTGGGGTCCGATTCACTCCCTGTACCGGTGTAGAAGGGATCGTTGGACATCGACTCGTAGTTCGGTTCGGGGGGGTCCTCGTTGTTGTTCGCGGGCCAGCTGTCATACTTCCCCGATCTCTTGTTGACGGTAGAGTATGTTGGTTGCACTTTATAACCAGGCGCGATCGTGGCATATGGGGGCGTTGGGGGCTGGTTCCTCAACACCTCGTAGTTGGGGTCCGAGTCGGACGCGTTGTTGTCCGTCTTCGATATGTGCTCGTATCCCGCGTCGCTACTCATAATACTGTTGGGTCCGCTGTCGTTTAACAAATCGTTTAGTTTCAGTAAATTGTTATTCGTAAAGTGTGTTTGGTTCATCTTGGCTACATCCTTGACGGTTTCGTAGCCGGGGTCCTGGTTATGCGAGCTCTTTCGCTCTTTCCGCGCTATCGTCTCGTACCCGTGGTTCGATTTGTTGCGATCGATCGTTTCGTAACCGGGATCGTCGGGACGATACTTCAGCGTGGGCGTTTCGGAATCGGTGCTGTTCTCCTTGATCGTTCTCACAGACTCCTCCTTTCCTTTGGTTTTTTTCATGACTTTAGCGTACATTTCCTCTACATTCCGTGAGGGGCTCTCAGTGACTCGCTGTTCGGAGTTCATGCTGGTGTTGGCTTCGGCTGATGAGTAGTCGCTGTAGCCGGGACCGTCGATCGAGTTGTATAGGTTATCGGTGGGGTTTTCTCGTTGATCGATGTCAAAGTTGAGCTCCTTGGCGACCAACGGCCGCATTAGATCGCCGGAACTAAATCTGTGCTTCTCTACGGGATAGTTGCAGCCGTAGAAGTCTGAAGAGCTGACGCAACTGTTGTTCCGTTGATGCTTCTCGTTCAGACTCCGTCGGAGTTTATCATGACTAAACAGATCACCTGGAAAAAGATAAAAAAAATAACAAGCATCAATATTTTTTCCTACTAGCTATGATTTTTGTAAATTTTATTTAATTACTGTCAACCGAGGCAGCTTGGTTCAATATTTAAATTGCTATCATCATAATAAATAAATAAATAAATAACGCTTCACACTCATAGCCCCACACTAGGATTCCCTGTGTCGTGGGTGCCATGGACAACACACAAGACAAGGACATTCACACCCAGACCAAGAACCGAAATTCAAACTCATCATTCAAATTTCCGCCTCGCTGGGAATCGAACCCAGGACCCTTGGCGCGGCGATCCGGCATGGTAACCATTGCGCCACACGGGTCGTCATCAATACAAAACGTACAGTAGCCGCGCGAGTTGAATGCAGAGCTTAGGAATGCGAATAGTGTTGTGACATAATTAGTAATTAATTAATGTCGATAAAATGGAATGAGAAACTTAAGAGAATATATAAATGTGAATGTTGGTTACCACGTACGGTCCTCGTGACTACTAAACCGATTTTAAGCTTTATTTTCAAGCGCACAAAATACGTTCCCGCCCCTCACCTCAGACCCCGACTTCATTCAACTCGTGCGCCAACTGTACCTAGGTTGCCTAGATATTATTGACGCGGCGTCACTCAAATCAAGTTTATTTATTGATTTGAATGACACACATATACCAATGATATTAAACTATAGATACGTTATGCCCTTACAAATCAACTAAAAAATCTGTTCCGACCGAGCTACAACACACATACGTTTATCTTTTGTTTCACTACACCAATCCTTATTACATTGGTAAATTATGTAAAAGGGATGGCACTACTAAAACCATAATAGTGAAAAAGACAACTAGACGGCCTCACTCAGAGGCAGCTATCAACTGTCTGAATTAAAATCGCTATACTTGACTAAATTCGACTAACGTAATTTCAGCGCCATCTTGGCATATCTACCTCTTTTTATACGTATAATATCATTGACATATACGTAGTCTCACCAGTGCTAGATATCCTCTGATGTCGGTTGGCGAGCGCGGCGGCCGCGCTGGGCGGTGGGGGAGGCGGGGGAGGCAGCGGGGAGTTGGCTTGCCGCTTCTCCGGCTTCGGAGACCCCAGCGCACCCGTCGAGTTGGAACACGACGATGATGACGCTGTACACAGAATTTAACTTCAACCATTAGGGAACATACCAAAACCACGTGCCTCATTTAGGGGGGGGAGGGGGGTCTTCAAAACACCACGATTGGTCACAGAGGGGAGGGGGGGGTTTAGGTTTTTGTCACGTAGTCAATATTTTAGCAACCATTGCGCCACAAAGTCGTCAAATATGAGAAAAATTATTATTTTTTAACTCTGTTTTTGCAAAAAAGTATTGAAAATCGTATTTATCAATTATCACGTGAAAACTAGGGGGGAGGGGGGGGTCTTCTCATATACTACGGATGGTCACGAAGGGGGGGGAGGGGGGTAAAAAGTTGGAAAAAATGGGTTACGTGGTTTTGGTATGTTCCCTTACGCAAATACGAACTACATAATGTCTGCCTCTCCTATCCAATTGCTACACCTTATCAAGGTATTAATTATGTGTTCACCTGACCATGATACAAAGTAGATATATAATAAGTGTAATGTATAATTAATAATTACTAATTATGTATGTATTTTATGTTATTGTGACATATGTTTTTGCAATGAATAAAGAATGTTTTATTTTGCATCAAGTATGTAATCTGTATACATATACGAGTAAATAGTGATTTCAAAGTGACTGTATGTATTTTCTCAAGTGTTATAGTTAATTACATGATACTAAAACACCAACAAACAATTTTAAAATTTTTGTCTGTCGTCTTTCTGTTTGTTTTGTTTAGGAATTTATTAAAAAAATAATAGTGATAATAGTCAACGTTTTACCTTGCCGAGAATGTGTTGCATTAGTTGATGACGCCCCTATTTCAGGCGGAGCACTTCTCCTGGAATAAGATGAGAAAATATTTTTTAAACTTATTTTATTTCACGATATGTATTGATTATACAAAAATATTTCGGAAAATTATTCCAAGACATTTAGACCTAGTTATTCGACAGTATACCGACTTAGTATCGAAATATTGTTGAAGGTACAGTCAGCAAAAGAGACTTATAAAAAAGAGACGTATGCAAGGCATAATATGAAAATGTTTTGTACTGTTTAATATTCCACAATGTTTGTGTTTTTATCAATATAAAATAATTTCTTACGTTTGAAGCTACATTTAACATTGATACTAACAAAAAAAAATGTAGTATGAAAAGTTTTTATATCATGTCCTGCATACCTAACTCTTTTGCCAACTGTACATAAAAAATATGCAATTCTTTTTAATCAAGACACGGTTTGGTTCGAATCGTAGTGGTGAAGAGTCTGTTAAAATTTGCTATTTCCGCTTTCTTCTGGTAGGTAACGAATCTACGATATATTAATTTTGTTATCATATGATAATAGTATTCGTATTATTATGATAATAACAACAAACTGTTCAATATATCGATAAGTGAAATAGTTGAAGACAATCAAAGTTCTTATAGGATCTAAACATTTAAGGATTCTTTCCTGTAAATCTTATTTGTAATTATTATTCAGGTCGTTTTGTATATTTGTGGACTTATTGGATGCATAATATGTTATAGATAAAAAAAAATTAAGCATTTTCCTTGATAACGAATACCGCTACTGCTTTATCATTGTCGATAAAAAGAACTCTTGTTTTGTAAACAAAAAAAAATGAATACCACATATAAATGTTGATTAAGCCATTTTCTGATGCATTGATTTAAGCGCAATATGCAATTGAAATTTTCAATTAGCTTCGCAGCACTTTAGAGAAGTGAAAAATATAAAAAGATGTTCAATCTGTTATGCACGTTAATTTTATATTGACGACCCGTGTGTGGCGCAATGGTTACCATGCCGGATCGCCGCGCCAAGGGTCCTGGGTTCGATTCCCAGCGAGGTGGAAATTTGAATGATGAGTTTGAATTTCTGTTCTTGGTCTGGGTGTGAATGTCCTTGTCTTGTGTATTGTCCATGGCACCCACGACACAGGCAATCCTAGTGTGGGGCTATGACTTCTGAGTGTGAAGCGTTATTTATTTATTTATTTTAGGCGATTTTAATCTGATGTCTTACTTGATGATAAATTGTAAGAAATTTTAAGTCAAGCGAACATAAATTTCAAAATATTTATAGAAGTTTCTTGCTCGTTTTTCCCGGGACTACTCATGGTAAGGATTTGTTGAATCGATGGCATTAACTTATAATTAAAAAGTGTTTTTATAAAGCAACTACTGCAAAAAAAAAACAACTTCTTTCTCCTTATAATTTGGACAAAGACATATTTTTTGAATCCACACACTGGCTTAAAAGAAATTCATTAAATGATAGTTATAGGGGTACAAAAATCGAATCGAAATCAGTCATCAATCTGTGCATTCTATTGATAAGTTTTGTAGATATGATTTAAAGTCATACTGTCTAATAGGAGTATGTCAGTAAATCTAATCTAGACTTATTTGATTTGTATATACAAAACGTCGGATCTAATATTGGATCTAATCGGGCGATTAGAAACGATACAAATATTATAATTTTTCGATTGGATCTGCTTAGATGTTATAGATTTAGATTCAATCAATTTTATTACAAGATTTATATCAATTGATAACCTTTGAAAGTTTACCGAACATAAATAGAAACCAGCATTCTTGATAATTCAACAAAATCGATTAAGTTTTCGAGGGTAAATAAATATAAAACGACCCACATTCATATGGAGTTGGGTTTGGTATTATTTATGCTTTTACAGTACAATACCTTTATTTTAATTGACATACCTAATTCGGATTTCTAAATCTTACTCCTTTACATACACAAACGCGAAAAAGTCAATCCTATAATCGTCAAGCTATTATTAAACTATAGTCCCCACGAACTAAGAATGCATATTTGTCGTTTGTCATCGCAGTGACACTAGAGATGTACAAAAAAAATCGATTCACGAAAGAACCAAGTTTTGCAACAAATCGATTCAAAATTGTAAGACTTTCTAATCGATTCAATAATTAAATTGTAAATTCTAAAAACCGAAACATTTAGATATCCACAAGTAACTGGAATGATACTGCCTCCATTGAGCTACTTAAGTTACTTTACCATACCTATACGCTCAATAATTATGTATTTACGACTATAATAAAATATTTTTTTCCTAATAAACTCACTGTTAATTCGTCCGCGCCGCATCCAGCGTATGAAATTTGGGTTTCGGTTGAATAATGAATATTCTAACCGGATTTTAATCAGTTTAAATGGCTGCGGTTAGAGATTATCGTAATAAACATTTTTGGTCATGTTCATATAGAAGAGAAGAAATTAAATTGTTTAATTGTTAAACACAAAGAAAGAAATAAAATAAATTCATTTTTATTTTAAGTTTCGATTATAGTAATGTATCGATTATTATGGTTTTATAAGTGGCTTCATGCCGTCACATCACTTAACGTCAGTGTAGATTTTGTCATCTTCATATAACATTGATTCGACGCCTTATTTTTTTATTCAATTTTGCATAAATTATGATGTGATGGGATTTTTACTAGATTATAACGTTTAATATGATTTATAAATAACGTCAATACGAATACGATACAATACGAATAGGGATTTTTAACAAATTTTGGCAAAATCCTTTGTTCGTAAGTAACCAACTATTCATGTCAATTAAATAATTATTCCATTTTGCTCAAAGACGTACGTACAAGGTTGGTTCATATTAATAAATGGCAGCTATCATTAATGCGTTCTTAGATAATTTTGAGTACTTTAAAAAAAAAACACCATAAAGGTACGGTGCGAGGATCAGCGGGCTATTAATTTCACTTGATGCACCATATTCCAACAAACGCTATAAAGGTACGGTGCGAGTGTCAGCGGACTACTAATTTCACTTGACGCATCAAATTCCAAGATACTCTATAAAGGTATGGCGCGAGTGTCAGCGGGCGACTCACCTCGCATGGTGCACCATCTCGGGCAGCAGGGCGTGGCTGGCCTCGCGCCGGCGCGGCTCGGGGCCAATCTGAGCGTACGTGTCCGAACCCTCGCCCATGCTCGCTTCTTCTATCGCTGCGTACATTTCGTCTGCCACCACGGTTACACAATTAGGGTGAGAACCAGTGTCGGATTAACCACGTAGCAAGAGTAGGAATAGGGATGTTGACACTAATTATAAATTAATGTCTAAAGTATTAGTGGTATCATTTAAAGGCCTAAAATATGATTAATTTATCAAAATCAATCACAATAAATTAAATATCATTAATTTAAAATGTTAAAAATTGTACTCACTGTCACGTGACCTCAAACGCCATTTTGAGCTTATGACGTCATTGAAAGTATTTTATATGCAAATTCAACTAACTTCAGCAGACAGATAGTATTGAATAACGGATTGTGACGTCACGTGACATTTTTGGTGGGAAATTTGATAGTGATTTTTATTTATCAATTTTTGTTTTTAAATTGAAGATTATTATTTTTATATTAATGTTTTCGTGAATATTGAGGTTCTATCTATAAAATAAAATTGAATCCCAAAATTAGTCAACACCCCAATTGCTACGGGCCCCGCGTGAAAGGGGCCCCGCATATTTTTGACTTTATACTAAAGACCCACTTTAAACAGTTATACTTAAGAATCCATAGTAGATCAAGGGCTCTTTGAAAGAATTTACAGACCCCGCGCTTGCTTAATCCGGCACTGGTGAGAGCTATAATATGCACTTGGACTTTGCTCAGACAACAGACCACTGTACCTACTAGAGGACTAACACTTTGTTGATACGAAAAAATTAAAAAGTCATCGAACGTTAAGGTCGTTTTAGGACCATTATTTTTGTTCCGATAATGTTTAATCGGAGCAAAGACTAAACACGGTTTATAGATCTCACCCTTATTGCTGATAGAACAGGATGCGATATTAATAAAAAAATTAACATTTGATTTTTTCAAAGAACTGTCATTAGTTCCACGTAAATATTAGCCTTAAACAAAATTAGTGTAAGATTTATTTCAGAACAAAGAAAATCGCTACTACCTAAAACCAATTGTGGAAAAAAAAATTATAATTATCTACATCCATGATTATATTTTTGCCTGTATAAAATTGTGCATGTATGAGATTTCGGTACCAACCTGAGTCGTCGGACACAGTGGCATAGTGTGGCATTTGAATGGGCTGCTTCGCGCTCTGCGCCCGAATGTTGCTCAACGGCTCACGCACCGAAATACTCGTGTAACCCTCTGCGAAATATAATAAAACATTTCCTAACAGCAGACCCTATAAATTCTATAATACATTAAAATATTAATATTTTTTCTTTATTGATGCCCTCACAGCCCGGTAGGTTGTGATCAGTCGAGTTAAGCAACAGTGGGCGTGGTCAGTAGTTGGATGAGTGACCGCTACTGGCACAATTGCACAATTTGTTGAGCGTTTCCGTGCTTCCGAGGACACGAAAAGCCTTCGGTCCCGGATGATAACATTAGTGAAGTCTTTAGGTGGAATAAAGAACTTCTAACACGTGGGTTGGCCTCTAATCCCTTCACCAATCTAGGCCTCCACAGGAAGAGATCCATGCTCTTTAGTGGGTCATTAATTGATGGGTTGACACCGCAGTCACTCACGGATTTATAGCATAGCAAAAAATTAAATTTCCTGAATATAAACCTAAAAGTGATCTACATAATGATTGATTATCTACTTAAAGATTATGATCGAAGGACATGCGATACTTACTGGCGGAGTCAGTGGAGTCGCCGCTGAAGTGTACCGCATTATCTGCGTTGGGGCGCGGGGAGGGGGGCGTTATGTACGGCAACTCCTGGCTGGATGGCAACTGGCCACTAATGGCCACTGACGCTGAGATTACTACTGATTCTAAAACAAGTAGATTAGTTAATACCTACCTAATTTAAAACATCGACTTCAAAAAAGTTAAAGTTATGAAATAATACGATTTAGTTAGGGATTTATTGACTCAGAGGTAGCAATGCCGTCATACACAACTGCATTATGCTTCGCTGCTCAATTCTCGCGATTAATATTTACATGTAGTACTATTTCCAATCCACGGCCTTTAACACGATAAGTTTAAAGAAAAACAAAAATATTATCAATCTGAAACATAAAATAGTTGTTAATCTGGCTTATTTCCTCGTTCACTCAGTGTTGTTTGACACTCAAGCTTCCGGTCATCACTCTTCCTTACCGCTCGGTTGCCATTTTTGCTTCATTATCTATTTTCGTGTCGCGGCCTCAACACGTCTCGACTGTCCTTAGACTCATTACTAGAGATTCCCTAACGGACAGTCTATGTTAACGAACCGGTGTGAAGAAAAGAAGAAAACTTTAACATAACTATAATATTTGGAGGAAATACAGGATAAAAGTGTTATTCAGATGTGAATCAACCAATTTTTACGTTTAATATCAGTGGATCAAAGGATACCTTTACCAGTAAGTGTTTTACGATTTATTATTATCTTCAATTCTATTTTTAGGAAGATACCCACATTATTTATGAATTCAAGTGGCAGCTACTTTTTATTGGCATGATAAAAACAATTATGATACGAGCGTCAGAATATTCACCAAAATAATTATGTGAACAAAGAATTTAATATTTTGATTCTTTTAATGTGCATTCACATTTGTGATGCGAGTAGTACGATGGGACTGCTACCTTCACATACTACCCTTTACGTTTCAACTGTTGATGTAACACAGAGTGATTCCAATATTCGCCGAGGATGAACCTCGACCATCTTCACTGTGTTGAAATATAACTAAATAATTGAGACAATTATCGATGGCATAATTAAAGCAATGACGCAAACGTTTATATGTGTTTTAGTTTAATTACCTGAAGAGATAATTTGATATCCTGGTTCTTTTAATGTAAATCAACGTTAGTGATGCGAGCACTACAATGGGACTGCTACCTTCACAGAACGACCTTTTGTGGTTAATTTGTTGATCTTACATAAAGTGATGCGAATGCTTCTTTTGGGTTCATTTCCTTCACAAATAATGCACTTTTTCTGAGTGTCAAATAAGAACCAGAACTATTGATATAATTACATAAAGTGATGCGAATGCTTCTTTTGGGTTCATTTCCTTCACAAATAATGCACTTTTTCTGAGTGTCAAATAAGAACCAGAACTATTGATAAAATTACATCAAAAGTACTAGTAGTTACAATCTTTTATCATACATAATCTTTAATCAAAATAAAGAAATTCAAATGAAGTTTTATTCCTAAACTTTATGAGGAAATTGACTTGGAATCCTGTGCACTTTGATGTCCTCATTTCTACCACATACTAGCAGTACCTACCTGATATGATTGGTCCTCTTCTGAAATATAAAATCCAGTATTCAGCAATTGTGCCCTTTTTTGTGCCCTTTTTTTAAGGACACTTTTAGTACTGAATGCCTGAACTATGGCAACCATTTCGGACATCCTACAATTATATTTCTTTGCTGCGCGTCTGTACCAAATAGATACGCATGGTTTATAACTGCTCCCTCTAGTAGGGCTATAAAGTTATAATAGAGGACTCTGAGACTATCTAAATTGTCGATTGATCGATACAATCACTATAACGTCAATAATACTTGACGCCTCTTCTTGATATCTATAACTAAGGAGTTGAAGAATATATCAAAGAAGATGAAAATTTACTTCTCTCTTTGTGGTTAGACTGGAAAATCAAAAGCTACGAAAGCCATTATCATGTCAAGACAGGATGAAAAAGGATTCAAACTAGTGATTTCTAAAACATAAGTCTTTATTGAACCATTCGGGATAAATTTTTTTGAAGACGACTTTACACTCTCGGGAAATTCTACGCAAACCGCCGCGCGTTGTGCTGCCGCCGCCATCGCCGCCGCGCCCTGTCGCGAGCGCACTCTAATGGAAGTTGCTGTTGGCTTTATAGGTCTTACAGCATGACGTAGGACAGTCGTGAAAATGCCCACTATATGACTCGGAGAGTAAAACGGCTGTCCATCTAAATGGCATCCTAGGAATGTTCTCAGAATGTTTCACTAAAAGCGTCATTCCAACCTCAATTTGCAAACAAAACCTTGCAAATTATATCGCTACAGTTCGTAGCTTGATGTCGTGGCCTTTTATGGTCAAAAGCTTGTTAGACTTAATGTCAGTTGACAAATTTTTAATGCAGCGTGAATCATTTTAAGCTTTGCGGCTAATGGCCTCGCGTAAATATTGTATACCTACAATGTAAGTAAATCCATACTGCAGATTACAATATTATTACTGTAACCCATGGTGTAATTATTACAAAAAGTGTGTAATCACTAAGAAAGTTATCCACTATTGAATTAGTGATAAACGGTTCAGCCTACTCAGCAGACCGCCAGCCGAAGAACACCCGCATAATAATCCTGATACATTTCAGGGTTGAAATAAGCAGGTTATTTGATACATGATTTGCCTTTATCTAGTCGTATCTAAATATGATACATAATAAAATTTAGATTTTGTTTACAACAATAATCTCTCCTTTTACTTTCATAGCTTAATCAGCCTGATGACAAGTTTAAGATTCATTTTAAGCAGAACAGCTCGCACCCATTATAAGATGGATGCCTTATGTAAGTACTGCATTCTGCTTTAACACAGGGGTAATTAATTATACCTACAATTCTTATAAAAATTGCTAATATTATTTAGCATTACCGGTTTCTTTTTTAAAAGATACTTTTTTTTCTAATTTCAAGATAATGTTTATTTACGACTTTATGTGATTCGAATACTACAGTTACGTTACCGCTGGATTTTAATCTACTATTGAAATCCATTATCAACCGAATCATTCAACATTATTTTTTAAAGAGATGGTTTACCAGTTGGCAGGTCAATAGATACATGGAATGTAAGAGTTTACAATTGATAGCACTAATGTTGCCCTATAAATTTGGCTCTATACCTATCTATTATGATAATAGTTGGGTAATCTATGGTAGAAATATAATATTTAGTCTTTTACACGTAAAGTGATATTTCTTAGAAAAATTCCAAGGGAAAACTGAGATGAGTTAAACTCACATCCAAAATGCATATAGCAAGACCTCCAAGGTTTAGAATATAGTTGGTTGCAATTTTTCAATTTTTATCCATGAGCGTTAAACTTATGAAAATATTACAATTTTTTATGAAAAAATTATAATTTTTCATTCAGCACATAACATTCGTTTGAACTTCATGTCTTGTTGCATTAACATGAGCAAAGTGCTTACGATTTATAGAAAACTCTTACTATATAAACATATAACTATATAACATTGCAATTACTGACAGCCATATAAATCCTTACTGAAAGGGCTATGAACTACGGGAGATATAATATGTGATATATAATTATTATTTTCGTGTTCTTTTCACTAATTTTTCCAAGGGTTATGGGAAAAAACAAAGTTTCTAACTGTCTTTTTGTGTTCAACAAAGAGTAGTATTTACTGAAATATTATATAATCTAATTATGGACCTACCCTGTGGGCCTACCATTATATGCAACATAATTATTTATCATTACAGGATATCCTGGGCAGAATATTATTTTTTGTGCATTACCACAATTGCTATTATTAAAAAAAATATATAATAAAATGTTAATAAATAAAGTAATCAAAGTCACAGATGGCTATCTCAGCCCTGTCTAGTATACTACATAATATAACGATAAATTATAAAAATTATCAAGAATAATTTATTGACAGCCCAATTATAAATTGTTGATTTCGTATTCCAGATCCTCTCTAAATTTTCGGAAAAATTTACGATAACAATTGTATTAATATAATACCAAAACAAGAATTAGTGTTCCACTTCTTTCGATCAATTACTTATTATTTAAATTAATATTGTATGCCCATCTGTGGCAGGGATATGGCGGATATTATAATTATATAACATGAGAACTTTATTTACCTATGTACCTATATATTTCACAAGTAATGCCAGACAATTTTTTTAATAATTGTTCTTTGTACGTAACATAGCTATAGGTGTACCTCTATAGGTATATTATATACCTCTCGGGATGAATATAATATATCGATTGATATAATGTATTTAACGTTCAGATTTCTAAATGTAAAGTATTTATTTATATAAATACTGTAATTTAAAATAGTAAAATATTTAACTTATCTACACTATTAATATAATATATGCTGATAGAGAGTGAGTTAATACTCATGTTACATATCAAATAATTATTTATATTACATAATAATAATAATAAACAAATAAACCAGAATATACATTTTGATTACATCATAATCAAATCTATTCATAAAAACCTGAAGTGTGACTAGATACATTTTATATGAGAAATTATGCTATTTGACTAGCTGAGATCTACATGTTCTTATAAAAATAAAAACTGATTGTCTTCGTAATTAAATTTTTGATTTATTGGTTCCAGAGAAGCACACCCACAAGAGTGGTGTGTTTTTGCTTCTACCTTGAAAGGCAGAAAGCGTGCATGTAATAAGGAAGACAGCCACATGGAGCGCATTTTTCAGTTTTTATAAGGTTTTAGAATAATAGTATTCTATCTTAACAGAATTTCATATTCGTTAGATCCATTCTTGATTTTCAATCATATTTGTTATTTTCCCTTCTTTCTTCGAATAATCCTTATATTTAATGTTATATTAAGCTTACTTATGTAAGCAATAACCTCCACGCATATATTAAAAATAATTGGGACATTAATCAATACTATTTATTTATTTATGTACACTATATTGACCACAATATAACAATATTAACGGATAAATAAATGGCGAGCTTAATGCTAGTGCAATCTGTATTTGTTATTGATTATTGATAAAAAAAAAAAATTGTATCATAGGTATACTTAATTATTTCCATATTATATTAAAGGATACATCCTATAACTACTTTAAACATCTACATGTAAATATTAATCGCGAGAATTGAGCAGCGAAGCATAATTATTGATAAAACGAACTTACCTGTACGTGAAGTTCTATCAAAATTATGCGAGCTGCTCAATTCGAAGCGATTAATAGGTCCCCCCCATAAAATGAAAGGACCCACCCTAGCAGTCTGTATCCTTTAATTTATCTTTAAACTAAATGAAGCAAAAATGGCAACCGAGCGGTAAGGAAGAGTGATGACCGGAAGCTTGAGTGTCAAACAACACTGAGTGAACGAGGAAATAAGCCAGATTAACAACTATTTTGTTTCAGATTGATAATATTTTTGTTTTTCTTTAAACTTATCGTGTTAAAGGCCGTGGATTGGAAATAGTACTACATGTAAATATTAATCGCTTCGAATTGAGCAGCTCGCATAATTTTGATAGAACTTCACGTACAGGTAAGTTCGTTTTATCAATAATTATATGTAAATATTTTTCAGTAGTAATAATAATATACCATTACATAGGTACGTGTGGAATTAATTGTCTCCTTTTTTGAAGTCGATTAATAACATTATTTTATCCTTTATGTATAAATAAACAGGCTAAGAGAAAGTTGCACTCCCTTTTCTGTGCAGTTTGTTGTTTTGATACATTTTACAATTGACACAGTTGAGGAAAATTGCAAGTGTAGCCACTGCAACTTTTTATTTTTTTGGTAGCTGTTAGCCTATTTAGTGATAAAAAAGGGTAATAACATTGAAGTACTCATAATGGACTAAAGTACCAGATAAGACATCGCGAACAAAATTGTCGCACCGGGAGGTTCTATTTTCACAAATTGAGCCTCCGTTCTCCTTTCAAAATCGAACGAATCCATTGGAAATTGAAGCCCATTGGCACCATTAGCATTAGGACATCAATCGTGTTCGCGGGGTCGGTTCTATACTTTAGTAATAATACTTCAATGGATAATAATAATAACATGTATCATTATCTTTTTTTTTTTTTCAAGAAAAACATTCAAATATTTTCCTCCAATTTTCAATAAAGAGTTTGTAGAATTTCGAACATCAGACGTAAATACACTAGTGTTCTTTAAAACATGTCGTATTTAAAATCAATCGATTACTAACCACTAATTTAGCATCATCTTCAGTCTGGTCAGTAAAAATCTCCATTTTTAGGGATTACCGTGAAAAATAGCAAAGCAAGTATTCATTTCGTTATTTACATTTTATGAGAATGACGCAAGATAAAAAAGCGTAGTAAAAACATTGAAGTATAATGACATAGAGTAAAATATTTTTTTTGTTGACCATACCCATGAAATATTCATGTAGCGTTTGTAAAAGTACAATTTGCTAAACGGAAAGACGATCATACTTTATATCGATCACAACAGAGTTCAGATAAAATTATTTCTAAAACAATTACAGATTGTGCCTTCTTATGCTTTATTATGACGATAATCTTTATGTGCATAGTATGTTACCATGTAATTAATTTTACATTTAATAATCCTCAGTGCAGATTGTGAGATTTACCAATAATTAGGTGCAGCGTTCGATCTGATTTACATATATCAGTGTTAATTAATCAATGTAATGTTAAGAATTCCAAGAATACAAAGACCAGAAATAATAAATGATAATTCCACTTATCAGTTGTGTTTCTAGAGAACAATGTGGTTTAATTACATTAATCACTTCTCATTGCCTGTATCTTTGACAGACATTGAAATATACCTAGGTGCTGAAAATTATCTTCCTCGAATACATCAGGTTTTACTTATTAATATAATTGAAGCTTCTTTCCTTATAGACACGGAAACGATTAATTTTAGCGATGAATTTAGCGCTGAAAAAAACTTATACAAGTTTCATAGTCCTTAGTTTTATGTTATTTGTATTATTGATAGAAAATCAAGCACAAAAGCAATCAGAAAAATATTGAAAACTTATTTAATTGCGGGCCCCCCGTTGCCATTGCTTTGGTATCTACCAATGTGGATTGGCATCTCTTACCATCAACCGCCATCAGGCAACTCTTCCATTCCTTTGTTTATTTACACAAAAAAAGAAAAATAGAGAATGTCTATGGAGAAAAATAAACATTAAAATCATACCTGCTGCCGATTGAGTTGAATCACGTTCGTCGATTTCAATTTCGCTCTCCGATCGTTGTTCTGGTGTTATTTCCACGGTACTAAAAGAATAAAACAATATTGCAGAGTTGTGACTGTTGTAAGCAATCTCAATTTTACTTCCAGTTTTGGATGTCGACGAATTTGAGTTTAGGGGAAATACGATTTTGGGAGAATTGTGGAGTAAAGAGCTCCATCAATTTTTTAATCCTAAGCCGGTATTAATAAACCGATCTTAAGATCTATACAGGTCCAAGATTCGGTGATGATCGTATGTAAAAATGACATACGTAAGATCTGAGTTCGCGCTCTTGAGCCGAGATCGGTTTATTTATACGGACATTAGTACCCTAATATCCGTATAAATAATTTACTTCCGTTAGTTATCACTGAGCTATATGCCGCCCAGTTAAATTAATCCTGACTATACTCTTGCAAGGTTCTTGACTATTTAATTGGTAGGTTAAAAAATTACGTGCATAAGTGTATCTGATGACACGACATGAATAAAGAATTGAATTTGAATAAGCTATCAACTTCCTTCATTTCTATTATACCAAAATATTATATTCAGCGAAATTTAAGATGCCCTGCGGACAAAAAACGCCCTTTAGACCCTTCCGCCTAAGAAGATTGCACCGTTAGGTGAATACGACTGTGATGAGAATGAGGGTAAGCACCCTCTCCGGACACTTAATGGGCATTTCAAAAAAATGGGTGTTAAGCCCTCTTACTCCTTCGCGTTTTTCTCAAAAATATTTGTTTCAAAGTCTTTTTTATTTTTACGTTCCTTTGTCAGGAGAAAAATATTTTTAGTTTAAATGTATAAAAGTTTCGTAAACCTTACATTGTCTATTTTACTTTATGTTACAATATAATACACGTATAATAAAATTTCCGTGTAAATAAACATTAATAATTGCAAGGATATAAATACACCTTAGACAAATTAGAAGGCCGGACATGTCCAACAAATCTAGACGGTTGGTAACCCTACCTGTATGTGACCGTAAGCAACCGACTGCAATGAAGATCAATAAGTTTGAACACTTACATGTTATGGCTCTCATTCTGTAATTTGGCGTAAGCGTGTTCATACGGATGATCTCGGTGATCTCGGCTCGCAGACGCAGTCGCTGCTACTTTATTTCCTAAAAAGATAATAATTTAACTATACATCACCAATAAAGATATTATGTCAATACTAATAGATTAATGTCCAATCGATTCCTAGTGGCGGCACTTTTAATCGTTTAATGGATATACATATAAATTGCAAACATCGCTATTATAGATTAGATTATAATTATTTCGGTAGCTGTGATCTGTAAAAAATGCTAGCGTATGTTTCATAGACATCGTTTGCATGGGAGCTTCTCCCGCGTAAGTCCCGATCCCGTAGAAATTCCGGAATAAAAACACACTGGGAGCACAGCTAGTATTATTATATCTATCATCAGCATTCTGAAGTCCACTCTGGACATAGGTCTCTCCTAATTGGTGCCACTCTAAACAGTCCTGGGCCCTCGGAACCCATCGGTTTCTTCTTTAGGTCATCAATTCATCTGGTCGGGGAGCCACCTGTGCTCCTTTTACCGACGACGTTTATAACAACTACAACTTAAAACTTGATGTTTTTGACCACAGATATTATCACGAATTTCTATACATTCTACCTATACATAGCAAATGTGAGTTACCTTCATCCAAATTAACCGTGGCATATATCTCGGAGGCGGTGTCGCCGCTATCATGTCTGCCCACAGGTTGCGGGATCTCTGGGAGACTCCGCTGGCTGTTTTGTGTTGAGGCCCTACATATAAATGGTCATTAAGTTCACCTTGTAATGGACTACACATTATATTATGGCTTGGTTAGAGCAGTAAAATTAGATATTTATTTTATTTATCAGGAGAAGATATTAATTTGTCATAAATTCCAATTGTACATTTAATGTAATTGTAAATTGACTAAGCAACATTGAGCTAACTTTACAGGAGAGTAGTTTAAAGTTGAATTTTTTAGAATAGTTGTTGTACATGCCACAATATAGACGATAAAATAAGGATTCCAAAACAGTAAGAGTAATGTCGGTAGGAGGATTACAAAAAAGTACATGATTTTTTTCTAAAAATTCCAACTTTAAACTGCTCTCCTGTAAAGTTAGCTCAATGTCGCTTAGTCAATTTTTCCTTTCAAGCGTCAATATCTATTTGAAGTTGGTTACACAAATCATATCCCTATTTACCTAACATTATGTGAACTACACCAATACGTAAATTTAATAGAAGATTCCAACATTAACTACTACAGGAACATAGTGTGATGAGACTAGGGACACATCCAACATCTATACCAATATATTGGCATTATCATTGGGTTTAACTAATATAATGTTACTCCATAAAATGCTATGACTGAGGCAAAATTAATCACACATTTTTCTCTTAGAAATTATATTATTATCAAAAGTGAAAGAAAACATAATATCATTGACATAAATATTGTTTCAGTAATATAGATACCCAGCTTATTATTAGCAAAAAATTAAAATAGCATTCCCATTTTCACTAATTATTTTTGGTTAGTATTCGTTTTTAATGAACATGCACTGAAATTAAACCTTTTCAAATTATTCAACATAATATAATAAACATATTATTAAAGAAATTGCAATTAATTAAAAGCACATTCAAACTACTTTAGAAAAATGTAACTTTATTTAATATTTAAATTAAAAAGAGAAGAAAATACTGATAACATTAGTCTCCCTAAACTATCCAGATTAATTTTATGTTGATGTACAATAAACATATATAACACATAACAGACACATTAGTTCACCGCCAATTAATATGAAGAGGTACGAATGAGTCATTATCAATTAGTAATACACCAAGCCAGTGTTAAGTCTATATTGTTCATTATCTAGAACATCTATAGCATGCTAATGCTAGGACGAACCGCTTGATGGAGGCCGGAGTGGTGGGCGTAGGGGAAGGAGTCTCCTCGTCTAAACGGATTTTGACCACACCGGCCGTACCAACCAACTCACTTCTGTTAAATAACAGTACATTTATACAGATATCAATATCATTAAAAAACATATTGCTAATAAATTGGAAATCTTAAGAGGCAGGAAAACTATCAATTATTTTATGATTGACTTATTTATATTTTAAACCCACGACGAAAAAAGAGGGCTGTTTAAGTTTGATGTGTCTTTGTATCTGTATGTTTGTCTGTGGCATTGTAGATCCCAAACAGATGAACCAATTTTGTTCTAATTTTGTTTGTCTGGAAGGTGACTTAATTGAGAGTGTTCTTAGATATGTTTAGTGTAAATAAAACTGTCTGGGGTTTTTAAAATTTTAATTTAAGATTATATGTATTGTGAAACATTTTATTGTATAGATTCTATAGATTTTTGCACAGGGTTTTAGGTCACACTTCACACGTCACACATGTTATTCCAAACATTTTTATAACCCATATCCAATTAAGTATAAGAAATACGATACTATCAAATAAATCCATAAAACCTTCATTTAATTTCCCAATATTTTCTTCAAACAATCAATGTCTGTTGCTTTTTATACTATGTATATCATAGTTAATATATGATTACATGAAGTGAAATAATTTACTACTTACTTTTGATTAGAGTTCTTGCACCCGCAGACACATGCCGAGAGAGCCGTGATAAGAGTGGCAAGCACCCCCACACTGAGGGCTATCTCTACTAAGGTATACATAACAAGAGTTTTTCAATCGGTCAATATGCAACCGGCAACCGGGACATGATCCATCACAATAGGAAAATTAAGTCACTCCCTTGAAATGAAACGCTGCAACTACACAACTTTCTTCCATTTTGAGTTATAAAATAGAAATGTAGGGCAATAGTATACGCGACAACTACTGACTTAGCTTCAAAGTACATCTACTACCACCTTTCTCCTCTCCTGCAATTCCGTTAAATTAGGCACCAAAATTAAATAAAGGATCGTTCACATAAAGATCCATTAGTGTTCGAGTTTATAACTAATACTTGTATGTTCTTCAATAGCAAAGCACCTAATTATTTCCTACAACCACTTCGATTCGATGACTACAAATGTCAAAATAAGTTGAATGAAGTAGTCTGTGGTCAATATACAGAGCTTAATGGTACGGCTCTGTAACTTCATTTTCAGCTTGTCTTTGGCTACATAAAGGCCAAGGATGGGCCAAAGTAATGCAATGCATGCATATTATACTCGTAGAGGGATCCCTTTTAAACTATATTTTTGCGACTTTTTTTTTGAAATTGACTCATATACAGGATGAATTTTCCTAGTGTGCGTGGATAGCCAAATTCTAAACTATAAGAAATAGCGAAAAATGGTCAAAGGAGTCTCGGGGCCGATTTTAATTAAAACTAAAACTGCGATAATTTATATTCCAGGTCAGGAGTCAAACCCGTTGATTTTGAACAAAAAAAGTGGAATTCGAACTGAAACAATTTGATCCCGTGGAGAAGTAGATGATCTCTGTGTAAGAAATTCACTCTCATCATTTTTCCCCAACGCGCCAAAAGAAGTATAACTTCAAAAACTCACCTGTATTATTACACCATTTGATAGTGTCGCTAACAAGTATCGAAATCTGAGAAGTAATGACATACGAAAAATCAATATTTCAGGCCAGGAATCGAACCTGTTGATTTAAAAAAAAAACTCGTCCTGCATTATTACACCATTCGATATTGTTGATGAGAAGGATCGAATTCTGGGACGTAATTGTATTACGATAAATCAATATTTCAGACCAGGAATCGAACCTGTTGATTTAAAAAAAATTACTTCACCATTCACCCAAGACTCTTTAGTCTTGGGGCCAATTTTGCTGAAAACCAAAACTGTATCATTAGATTTTTGAAAACTTAATATCCCTGACCAGGAATTGAACCCGTTAATTTAGAAAAAAAAAACTCATCAAACAAAAAACACAAAAAGTTTCAGTTTTCATCAAAATCGGCCCAGAGACTCCTTTGGCCACTTTTCGCTATTCTTCATTTTGGCCATCCACGCACATTATACTCCTATTTCAATACCAAAAAAAGCAAAGCAACAACCCATAATTGTCCCACTGCTGGGCTCGGGGTCTCCTCTCACAATGTGAGGGGTATAGGCCATAGTCTACCACGCTGGCCAAGTGCGGATTGGTAGACTTCACACACCTTCGAGAACTTTATGGAGAACTCTCAGGTGTGCAGGTTTCCTCACGATGTTTTCCTTCACCGAAGCAAGTGATAATTAACTTTCTAATACGCACATAATATTTGAAAATTAGAGGTGCGTGCCAGGATTTGAACTCGGGCCCCTTGGTTCGGGAGACCAATGTTCTAACCGCTAGGCTATCACTGCTTAACACGGCACGGCACGGCTATCAATACCAAAATTACGCCCAAATGCAGATAGTCTGTATCCCTCTTTTTCTACTTAATCTGTCGTTTTATGTAAAACGTAGTGTTACTCTGTGGGCACGACAGTGTTGCCAATTTAGCCCTTTCGGGGCTAGATCTAGCCCTTTTTACGGGTTTTCAGACCCTCAAATAATTTTTTAGCACCTAGCCCAATTTCTAGCCCCAAAATCATTTTCCGCTATCTTGAAAAAAAAAGGGATAAAAGGGATAAATTCAGGTTTTCCACGAAGTTTTTGATGCAATCGATCGAAAAAACGATAAAATGTAGTGACAGATGTCGAAAAAAATTACCATTATAATACTTGTAGAGCGTCTGACGACCTTTTTTTTTTTTTTCGCCGTCACCTCTCATAATTAAGCAATAGCCCCTATTTTCAATGTATTGGACGAATCTAGCCCTTTTTTAAACTGTGTTTAGCCCCAAAACCTGATACCCAGTTGGCAACACTGGGGCACGATTTGTTTATTATTTGAAAATAGGAGTTTGTAACCGAATTGAATCTAAAAATAAAATATAATTAAAAATACGTGCTTTATTAGTGTCGTGTTTCTTTCTATAGATGTTAAGAATTTAAAATAAAATATAATTAGAAAGTAACATATAACATAAAATGTGAATTTGTAGTGATAACAAACGTAGAATTTTAAAGTGATCACTGTGACAAGCAAACTGCAAAGGTTATAACCTTCTAAAACAGCCGGCATGGAAGACAAAAGTGAAATATTTTCACAGAGGCTGGTGAAAGCAGTGTTATGGAATATTGCGTTGCAGGCAGCTTTAGCCATTGTGCTGGTTTTTGTTATACAAGTTGATCTGTTGCATCCTTTACAATGGATTATATCAACTCTTGACGACATTTTTAGCTGGAAAATGGTCCTCAACGTTGTTTTACTAAGTCTAGTATCATTCTTCCAAGCCTACATATATAGAAGTTACTATACTAAGCCGGCACCAAAGCGTTTCACAAGATTCTCAATGTTCATGAGTATTTTCTCAGTCCAGAATATGGCCTTTAGTATCTTATACGCTTTAAATGGATATTTTACGATGAGTTTGTACTCTTCACTAGCCAAAAGCAAATTTTCCGAATTGAAAAAGGAGTGTATAAACAGTGATGGACAATGTTTAGCAGAGAAGAGTTTATTTCTCCAATTTGGCGGAATGTGGATGGGCTTATATTACTTTTTGAATGTCTATATTTTCGGAACGGCAGTATTAACGTTTCCACACATTTATCAAGATAAATTTCAGCAGATTAAATTGGTCACAAGTAATGTATTGGTACAGGGATTCCAGGATTCCATCGGCCCAGTTGCTTATTATAGTATTTTCTACATCTTGTGGGGAAATAAGATAAGAAGTGTGGTTTCAGAAGTTTACAGCCTTTATTTAGAAGATCCTCCCTTGGACAATATAATTAATTTGATTGCTTCAGGCATTTGGAATGGCTTATGGTTTTATACAAGTTTATTCTTTGTTTCTGTTTATACAATGAGAACAGTTTTCAACATCATACTTACAGAACCTATGACTTTTCCTATTGAATCTAGTAATCAAATGACTCTATGTAATGCCTTGTCACAGAAAACACATTTTACTGGATACTTGGGTGCTTTAGATTTAAAGATTATGTCAATGAATGACCCAATAAGAAGATCACATATTTACAAATTGTCTCTACCTGGTGGTCATCCAAGAAACTGGACTAATTTGCTAGAAATATGCCTGAATAACCTAAACAACTTTAGCAAAGAGTTAGATGTCATAAACAGTGATGCTACTCATACCGAAACAGAGTGTTCATATCCTAAAAACAAATTAAATGCAACACCAACGCAGTATCCAGTGAACTTGAGAAACATGGCACAATCTCCATATCTACTACAGTTAAAGGACCATAATAAGAACAAAGTAGAGAATACATTTGCAGATGCTGTGAAGGAAGATTTCAACAATTTCCTACATAAACTCTGTCAAAAACCTGGCATAAATTACTTCTTTGGTGAGCTCACTGATACAAGACTGAAATTTGTCTTAATACAAGCTCAACCAGTTATGTGGACATGTGAAGGATTAGCAAATATAACAGCCGCATCTTTAAAAGAGGATAAATATGGTGTAGTGCAGAATGATTTGGCTGCAGTGATACTCGCACTAATTACTCTTAAACAGAACTTGGACAAGTTGACGAAGCCTGGTCTTGTGCCAAGGAAACATATTCTGAATGATGTACTTGCAATAAAAATTAAGTCAGCACTTCTGTCATCAGTTAAACGAAGTTTGTATAAAATATTATTGACCTTTTCTAAGTATATAAACGAAATACAACTTGATCCTGATACTCAAATAGCTATTCAACCTTTTTTGTGCTGTAGAGAACCTTAATAATTGTAATGTACTTGAAAGTTATTTATTAAATTTGTAAGACTTGATACTGGTCCTTTTAATAAACCTTAATCTATGTGAAACACCTTAATATTCTTAAGGGTTAAGTGAGTTTAGATAAAAAAGAGACAGGTATAACACATTTCATTTATTTATCATATTCTACATACATACTATCCAGATATTTTTTAGAAGACATCAAACTATGATTAAAAAACATTTGCTCTATAAGAATCAACACATCAGCTAACTTAGTTGTACATTTTTCAATACTTTTGCTTATCACAAACTATAGTAAAGTATCTTCATCTCGCATCTCGCTACTTAGTAAAAGTGACCGTTGGCTAGCTGCTCCAAGTAATGCTGTTCTCTCTGCTGAAGATGTTCCAGATTCAAAGCTTAAAGATGCTGCAAGTACAGAAATGAGAGTGATATTAGAAGTTAGTTGTTAAAAGATCTGATAATATTCTGTTGTATGTTATAAGAAAAGTTCAAAGAAATGAACAGTATTATTATTCAGAGTGCTTATAAACACACATCTTTCTTTATGATAAGGATTTTGTCAGAAATTTTTCAAATTGTTAGTTATCAAACACTATAAAGTGATCTTTTACTAAAGGTAATTAAGTTTTTTCAATCTCAATGAGACTTCAGGCAGCTTGAGTGTTACACAACAAGTTGATCACAAACCCATTGCTTTTGCACATAAGTTTGCACATACATTGTACAGTTAAAGCCTGCCTGGACTGCAGAATAAGTTAGTCACTATTTAGAAAAATTAAACACCCATTATGAACTATTTACTGGTAGGTAATTTCAACATTTCGTTTTTTTAGCAAAAAGTGGTTGAAATTAAAGAAAGAGCATAGATTTGGAAACCTAAAAATTAAATTAAGACTAATACATTGAAGAAGAAGTTAGAAAGGATAAAAGCTCAGAAAGGATTTTTTATATTGACATGCTATTTGACCGGGATAATTTAATTACAAATTAGAAATTAATATACAAAATCAAACCCATTTGAATGGTGTACATATTAGATATTGGGAAACTAAAGGGCTCTTATTTAGGGCATTGTTCTATAACCAATTCATTTTTATTGATACTATATTTATTACACCCAGTTGTGCAGTTGCAGTGAATATGAAAAAAATATCAATGATTAAAATTTTACATGCGATAATAACCCAGCATCAACAAGTACATAATATTATAGCATTTATTCAATCAAATTATTTGGTTATGATAAAAACAAAGGTTATAAGTAAGTAATAGACAACTTACAAACACTAGCAGAGCCCTCATTAATTCCTAGTAAATTAGTAAAGCAGCATTGCAGGCACGGTACTCACAGGGGTCAGGGAAGAATCGAAGGCAAGACAGAAGCCTAGAAGGGGTCGTGCATACGCTGGGTAAATGTTTGGTACATACGAAGGTCAGTTTACCGTCGGGGCTGGCGTGCGGGGTGTCGCGGGGCGAGGGGCGAGGCGAGGGGCGGGGCGTGGCGGACGCGCGGTCGGGGGACGCCAGCGCCGCGCGCACCGACCCACCCGGGGAGTCCGACATCGATACTTGCAGGCTGTAGCTTTCCCTGCGACCGGATGTACTCGCTTATATACGATATATGGAGTGTATTGTATGTTGCTTGGTTGTGATGGGCGTACTGAGAGGAGGGAGTATCAGAGTAGTTGGATTTTGATTGTGTAGATGGACACACCTAGCTTCCAGCTTAAAGTCCGATTTACACGTAGTTAAGTAGATAACTAAATTTTAAGTAAATTAATACGTGTAAACAGACATTTTGGTAACTTTTTAGTTAAAATTTACTTATCTACTTAACTACCTAATACGTGTAAATCGGACTTAAGGGGAAGGCTTGACGAAAAATCTTTTTTCGGTTCAAGGTTCGACCCGGTAGGTAGCCTCTAGGCCAGAAGCTAGGTACGACCAAGATTGGACTATGCGGTATGCGGCAGCAAAATTCAATTTTGTGTTATGTTGAGTAGTTGCATAGTCAACATTTCAACAGCGCTTTTACCAATGTGACTGCGTCCTGAGAATTATAAATTTTTGCTCGTTTATTATATATCTTATAAAAAAATTACCAATGACACTCAAATAATTAAAGATACCAAAAATTTCAAAAAAGCAAGCTAACATATTTAGCCAATTGATTAAGAAGAAAACTAAAAAAGCCGATTAAAAATCATCAACACAATTTGGAAAAAATCCACCGATACCAATCACGCACAAAATACCACACGTAGTAACGAGAAAAGACGCATGCAGCGCACTTGAAAATTATGACTGAACGTGAAGGTGAGCCGAGTGATCTGTGAAACCATGAAACAATGTAACCACCGAGGCATGCCACGACACTTATAACTGCGTGTGAATTACTGATGTCGGTAATGTTGTAATGCTAGCCTGTATCCCGACGTGGACGAGGTCTGCGAGATCTCGCTGTCGTACGAGGTGTCGGTGAGGATGTTGTTCGGCTGGAGCAGCGTGGGCCAGGCGCGACGCATCGGAGTACTCTCCGGCCCCGGGGAGGAACAGTCGTCGGATTCCAAGCGGATGTGGGTCTGGAATAGGACGGATCGATTAGGACTCTAATGCTGGAGTTTCATTCCGATTCGACGAAGATCCGCCTAATTTAATAATAATGCCTTCTTTTTTTCCTTTTTGGTAGACAACGCATCACCATACGCGGTACTAATGCCTATGTGACGTCACGGGCGTCGCTTGAAACAGTTGCGTGTTATTATTTATTTATTTAACTCTTTATTGCACACCAAAAATAGGACAAAAACAATGTAACGTAGGCAAGTAAATACAGTACAAAAGGCGGTATTATCACTACATAGCGATCTCTTCCAGACAACCTCGAGATGCGGAATGCTGTATATACTAGTATGTATGTATTAGTGTTAGTAAAAACTGTTGTAATTCAGCTTGCAAGATTTGACCCATATATATTACACGCTATCAAACTAACGAACAATGTCATCACAGCCACCATATTTGATTTTTTTTTAATTTCACTTATCTAAGAAGACTTGGGTATTCAAGACAAATCTAACGACATCTTAATTATAGAAATCCGTTCAGAGGTTTGGAAGATATGACGCAATAAAAATATTACACGCATACATACAAGATACGCGCGAAAACATAACCCTTCCTCGCAGTCGGGCAATGATATTATATACAAGATATGCCAAGACGGCGCTGAAATTATGTCAGTCGAATTTAGCAAGTGTAGCGATTTCAATTCAGACAGTTGATAGCTGCCTCTGAGTGAGGCCGTCTAGTTGACTTTTTCACTATTATGGTTTTAGTAGTGCCATCCCTTTTACATAATTTACCAATGTAATAGTGATTGGTGTAGTGAAACAAAAGATAAACGTGTGTGTGTGTTGTAGCTCGGTCGGAACTGATTTTTTGGTTGATTTGTAAGGGCATAACGTATCTATAGTTTAATATCATTGCAGTCGGGTAAAAATGCGTTTGTTTAGTACATACATCAGGCTTGGCATGTCTGGAGCCTCTAAACTTGAAGGTCTTCTTGGAGGGCCCGTGCGCGCGCTGCAGCCGCGGCCAGTCCACGTCGGGCCCCTCGCCGCCCTCCGCTGCCAGCGGGGACAGCGGCGACTGACACGTTTCGCCTGGAACACGCGACATACTATTACTAATTACTACTAGTGGTGGGCGACTATGAATGATTTACATAATCGAAACATTCACTGATTACTAATACTGATAATCGATTGTTGATTAGTAACTAATTTTATTTTCAAAATCGAATAACGTTACTAATTTGTATTACTAATCTTAGATACCTATACAAATTAGTTAGATATCAGAAATCCGCCAACGAGGACAGCGAATTAGTAGAGGTACAGATTAGTAATTACTAACGGTTATAATAGAGATATCTCGAGACATCTTCATAATCGAATGATTCCATTAGTATATCTCTTAATCGCCCACCACTACTAATTACTACCTGTAACCTGACCCGTACGGCGTACCTACAACAACAACAACAACAACAACAACAACAACAACAACAACAACTCTTTATTGTACACCAAAATACAGCCGCCAAACAAACCCGGCCGTCAAACATTTTTACTTTTGATGAAGGAAAAAATAGTCACATCCAGAGCCGGCGTCAGGGGGAGGGCAAGGTTGGGCGACGGCTAAGGGCCAAATTTGGAGGGGCGCCACATTTGAGGTGAGGAGCAAAAAAAAAAGAAAAAATTAAATTCTTAATGAACGTTCCCATCGGTGCAGTAAAAAAATTTTTGACCAAAAAAAACTCGGTTTTAGTTTTCTTATGTGGGAGCCACAATATTCTTGCCTGGGGTGTCAGTGGCTCTAACACCGGCACTGCCTGCATCAAATGCCGCGCAAAATGACCACCATGCAAAGCGGAATAAGCCTTATTAAGGGTCATTAGGTCGCAGATATAGCCATCACAATTAAAATCCTTTGATGTGTGGAAGAAATCTGCACCTAAGTTAAATCGCCGTGTAATGGCATTACAAGGCCCCGCTCCTTATAGCGCGGTATTTGTTTTCCACACCTGTGCAATGCCATTATTAACGCGTTAGGACGCAAGTACGGCAGGGATTTAAAGAAGTTTCCCCATTTCTTACCTGAAGTTAATTTGAATTCTATAGAAGACCCGAAGCGGAGTTTTGTTTGATTACTGACATAAGAGGGTGTGCTTGTTGGTTTTTCACCGCCATAGTTAGTACCTGTGAAAATAAATCGGTGGTCATTTTCATCACTTATAATATTTATATGTAAGTAATAAGATAAGTATGATTTTAAACTTACATCATCACGGTTACAAAAGATTTTAAATGCAACGGGTACTCACGATTCGCATTTTATAATATCGATATTTCGACCCAGCTACATAGATCGTGAGTACCCGTTGCATTTAAAATATTGTATAATATAAATTTTCCAATGTATTGCATTCGAAAATAACATTAAGGAACATACAAAAAAATTAGCCGTATTGGTCGAGCCATTCTCGAGTTTTGTACTTAGCAACATTCATTTTTATTTATATAGATAAACAAAGTGGTATATGCAGTACCTGTACAGTCCGATGTACAGTCGGAACGCAATTATATATTGTTGTATAAATAATAAATATATCACCAATTTAAACTTTGTTGCAATGCCTTTGTTGGAATAAATGTTTCTTTCTTTCTTTCTTTACCTGTCTGTGAATTGATATTGTTAGCGTTGTCGTTACCGCGGCCGCTGGTGAGGGGCCCGTCGTACGGCGCCATATACTGGCTATTCGTGGAACTGCTCGACAACGATTCTGAAACGACATCATTATTATATCACTTCATTAGTACTCACGCTCAATAATGTGATCATGTATTAACGGTCGATTACTTGTCAATATCTACCATAGTTTGCATTAAGGGTGAGGCTAAACGTGTTTGAGCTGTGCGTCGCGTGAAATGACTCGATTCATATAAGTATGAATCGAGTCAATCGAGTCAAAGTCCAAATTGGACTTAAGAGTCAAATTTTAGTGTGAAACCTTACTTATAACATGTGACTCATTTTTCGTGACTGACAGCTCAAAAAAAAATACACTCATTTGGCATCACCCTTAAAGTTTAAGGATAACTGACGTTGATAAATGACAACTGAATTAGAACCTCCTAATTTTTGGAGTCGGTTAAAGAGAAACATATATTGTACCTTTTTAACCGACTTCAAAAAAAAGAGGAGGTTCTCAATTCAACTGTATTTTTTTTTAATGTTTGTTACCTCAGAACTGGGTAAACTGATTTTGATGATTCTTTTTTTTAATCGAAAGCTGGTGTTTGTCATGTGGTCTCACTTAAATTTGAGCGAGATCTGACAATGGAATCCATGAGAAAACCATATAAGTCATTTTGCATTCAGTATGTGCGCGACAAATGGACGAATAACTTAATATCAAACCAACCGATTTCGATGATTCTTTTTTTATTGTTATTGAAAAGGATGTACTTCATTTGAAGTCGGTTTTATTTTTGTTAAAATTTTAGATTATTTTAAGTAGAATAAATTGTTTTTATTCATTCATTCACTCATTCATATGTGTGCGTTTACCTCGTTGCGCGGATAGCGGCGCGGCGGAGTGCGAGGGGTGTTCGGGCGTGCGGGGGGCGGCGCGCCCCACCAGCATGGAGATGAGTGAGGGCCGGTGCTGCGCGTGTGCCCCCGAGCGCTCCGCCCCGCGCGTCGCTTCGGACGCGCGCTTCTTGTCGCCCGCGCCCAGGCTCTCCGCTATTTGCTCTGCGGGAGACGGAATATTTAGCTTGTATAAGCGCTAGTCGTAGTTGTTTAGATTAAGTATATCACAATAACAATTCTTTTTATATCCTAAAGATTAATTTTTGTTTGCGCAAGAGAGCATTTCCTAAAAAAGACAGTAGACACTAGGACGATATTTTTTATCATCTAAGTAGCTTTTACAATTAATCTCAATATTTATGAAAATGATGTTGCAATTAAAAATATATTTATTCTAGTAAATAATTATAAACTTCTTCTGAACATAGCATAGCCAAGGCGGTTACTTGTACGAGTTCTGGTTAGCCATGTACGTACACATTAGTTGCACTGTACATTACTTCAACAAAGTTTTTCCCGAATTAAGCGAAGGAGGTTTATATATTTATTTATCTTAGGAAAACTTTCAAGTAATTACAGAAACAAATAGAAAAGAAAATATATGATAACATAAGGTCAATTACAAGTTTCCAGATATAGCATAGTAAATGTTTATAGTGTGAAAGCTTACCTTAATTTTTATTTTTTTACATAAACAAATACATACTTTGATTACTATAATGAGTATTACCAAATTTATAATGATCGTGCGTCTCCCGCATGGCCCTCAGTTCGCGGGTGAGCTCGGCCAGCAGCGCCCCGCGCGCGCGCGCCGCCGGCAGCTTCAGCCCGCGCACGCGCTCGCGCACCACGAATTGCATGTGCCGCTCGTGGTCGCCGATCGGCGGCTGGGATAACTGCACACACACACTCCTGGATTTGTCAATAGGCCGTATAGGCCGCGGCCTAGGGGCGGCAGATTTGTCGGCGGAGCAGCGGAAGTGTGCGAATGCGTCCCCGCAGCTCCGCCGGAAGACGGTGAGGAGGAACACCGCTGGTTTTTAGCCGGTAAGAGTCCGGCATAACCCGACAGCGCCCCGCCGCGCCTGTCGGGTATCCATGAGGATTTTCCAGCGTCAACAAAAAAAAAAAAAGGGGCGGCAGATTTCCGAAGTCGATGTATTATACATGATTTTGCTATTGAAAAGTGTCGCAAAAATTGTAATTCTTGTTTTTTACGCACTTTCTCAGTGACTAATTCAGTGCCTTCCTTATTTTTTGAAGGAAAATTATTATTTTAGAAAGGTACATGGGGCGGCGAAAATAAATTGGCCTAGACTCATAAAAAATAAAAATCCGGCACTGCACGCACACACACACGCACATACACACACACACACATACATTTTTTACAGTGAATCCGGTTTGGGTGACATCGATTGGATGGTAGCCTATAACGTACATTGAGCTAACTTTAAGCTAACATTGACATTTGACATTGAGTTAACTTTAGAAAAGTTGTTGTATATGCCGTAATACAGATGATAAAATAAATTTTCCAAAACAGTAAGAATAACGTCGGTAGAAGGATTAAAAAAATATATGTTTTTTTGATTTGAAACATCTATAGGCGAGGGGTAAACCTGATTTTTGGCGCGATGAGTGGCGACGCTTCGCCGCAATATATTATTATGGTAGGGCAATATGAAAAAAAAAATATAATGTGGGTACTCATAAATAAACTTAGTTTGATAGGCTGTAGCATACAGTAGGACAAAACTGTCAACATTTTCTGGAGACAATTCGTAATATTGTATATTTTCATCATGTCATATTTAGTTCCTGTCATAGTCTGTACTTTTATGCCTATTAGTTGTATAAAATAATTTCGATGTTTCACATCTGCCAGCCGCCCCATGACGGCTCAAATTTTTTTCTAAAAATTCCAACTTTAAACTGCTCTCCTGTAAAGTTAGCTCAATGTCCTTTCAAATTTCCTTTCAAGCGTCGATATATAGACAGATACGTTACCTTATGCACGATGAACGGCTGCAGCAGCACATAGAGCGGCGTGCGGAAGGTGACGAGGTGCTCCAGGAAGTCCCATAGGTGGTGCGCGGCCTCGTTCCGGCGGCCCAGCTCGCGCATGGCGCGCGCGATGCGACCCCACTCGTTGCACAGCTCGCTTGTGAAGCACGCGCAGATTAACTTTAGAGCTGCGAACAGTGACAAACAGGAACATTTTTAACCAACTTAAAAAAGGAGGAGGTTCTCAATTCGACTGTATTTTTTTTATGCTTGTTACCTCCGAACCTTCGACTGGGTGAACCGATTTTGATGATTCTTTTTTTAATCTAAAGCTGGTGCTTGTTATATTGTGGTCCCACTTAAATTTGAGTGAGATCTGACAATGGCATCCATAAGAAAGCCATATAGGTCTTAAATTTGCATTATGTGTGCGACAAATGGACAAATAACTCAATATCACGCCAACCGATTTCGTTTGAAGTCAATTTTATTTTGTTAAAATTTTAGATTATTATTAAAATGTACGTTAAGGCACATCAAAGTTGTAATAAAAGATGTTAACTGCACTATGATACTGACTGATTTAACGGATATTATTCTGATAAGCTAAATAATATTATACGAGCGAACGCGTGAACTGAGATGACAATGGCGGATACTGCGTTGCATTTCATAATTTTTACTAACATATTTTGTGTAATCCGTTTTTGACCATAGCATTTGAGTAACTGTTTTGTCAGCAAAAATAGATTTTGTAAACGCCGTTGGATTACGTAATGAATAAATAAATAAATGTGGATGTTACCAAGGAAAGCGATCCGATACAGCTGATTGGACAGGCGGGTAGTATTCCGCGTGTCCCGGCTGCCGGTGAAGGTGAGCGAGTTGGCGCGGTTGTCGGCGGCGTTGAGCTTGGCGTTGACGGCGGCTAGCTGCGAGGGGGGCGCGGGGGGGCACAGCGCGTTCAACACTACCGACACCACGTATGACACGTCCGATTGACGGAGCGGCGGCACGTCTGGTAGGACGGACGTTATAACAATTGAGATGTTGACTAATTTTAGGATTCAATTTTATTTTATAGATAGAACCTTAATATTCACGAAAAAAATATTAAAAATTATAATTGTCAATTTAAAAACTAAAATACATAAATAAAAATTATTATCAAAGGAGAATGCCCATAGCCAGTACTCTCAAAAAAAATTATTCTGTTACAATGATTTTTGGACAAAAAATTAAATTAAAATATTTCAAGTTTATACCCTATTTCCTAAAAAAATCCTGTTTGGGAATAATTTACTGAAATTAATAAGTAACTTTATTTCCCTTTTTACAAAAGAAAACCATTGGGCCATTTATGTTTGGATAAGGGCCAATCAGAAATTTTTTAAGATCCTTTGGGCCAATAGGTTGCATTTATGATTATGATACAACAAACTATATGACTGTCAAATGAAAAAGAAAATTATTATAATCAGCCAGGAGTAATAGTGTTCTATGATTATAATACATTACAAACTACATGGCGTTTTGGGACTGTCAAATGAATTTGAAACTTAAAAGATCGACATTACATACGCAATCGACTTTTATACCCCGGTATAGAGTCCATATTACTGTGAGTTTACTATTACCTAAATTGGAACTAATTTTGTTGAAAATCTCGTATTTCCTACTATTAACATTGACTATAGTTAGTATGTGTAATTTATTAAGATAACATAATCAAATAAAGGTATTTTTATAAAGACACAAAATTTTTAAAGTCAGTTCATTTCTCCATACTAAATGGGCATTCTCCTTTCCAACTAAAAACGTCAGGTGACGTCACTAACAGATATTCAATACTATCGGTCTACTGAAGTTTGTTGAACTTGCATATTATGTAATACTTTAAACATTTTATATTAATTTACAGTTAGTGACAACATCCCTATTGGAACCTTTCCTAAAACCGTTTTTCTTACCTCATAAATTCTCTAAATATCGGTATATCCATATTTTGATTATTTTCCGATGGTAATAATTGAACGAAAATTGAACGAAAAAAAAATTTAATCTAATTTATAACAAAACATTTTCTATAAATCGACACACACGTCTTTTTGCCGTCATTACTATAAGGTGTGAACGATATCCGAACGTTTCCTATTGATTTGCGTCCAAAATCGACACCACATTTATTGGTCACAAGTCCGCAAGCCCACGCAAGCCAAGACAAACGGCTAATTAACACTTGCCACTTGTGATGGCTTGGCGAGGCTAGGCAAGCATATAAATGTACCTTAATAAACAAAACAAGTTAAATAAAAGTTTTTAAAATACCTTTTCTTCCGCTTCCTACCCGAAGACATAAAGGCATGAACAGATTTAATAACATATTCTCCGTTTTCTCAGCGGTGGGAAAGATGGCGCTGCCCCCGCACATTTGTTCCAGGGAATAGCTATCCTGTGAGGAAAATAAAAATGTCCCAATCTTAAGAATAAACAGAAAATATACAAATAAATTGCTATTGCAATATATGTTAAAATAAACTTTACACAATTCTATCAAGTCTATTCTTATTTAACTTATCTATTCCATTAACTAGATATAACATTAAATTAAAATTTAAAAAACCCCCGACAGTTTTACTAACACTAAACATAGCTAAGAACACTTTTAATTAAGTCATTTTTCAAACAAAAAACTAGATCAAAATATGTTCATACATTTGAGATCTACGATACCATAGACATATAGATAAACAGACACGTCAAACTTATAACACCCCTCATTTTCGTCAGGGGTTAAAAATATAGTACTCAGTATTGTCAAAGTAAACAAAACTAGTGTTGAGATTTCAGAGGGTAGTTTTAGTTTTGTTTACCTATGCACACTTATTTATTTATTTAAAACTTTATTATACCTTTAATCAAAATGGTACAAAAGGTGGGCTTAATGCTAGAAGCATTCTCTGCCAGCCGACCTTTGGGAAAACAGATACACTTACCCCGGTATTGATGACTTGCAGTGCGATCAACCTGACGACGGTGCTACAGAAGTGCGCGGGCGGCGGCTGCGACATCAGCGCCGCTGTGGCCGATGATAGGTTCTCTCCGCAGCAGTTGTCCGATACTATCAATGCCTGGAAGTCGGATAGGTATTGCAAACAATGTAATTTTGTTTTTTTTGGCATTTTGGGTTTTAGTTTCTGGGTTTGGTTTCTGGATTCAGTAAAAACAAAAGAGCAGGAAGTGCTGAGTTGTGACGAGATGAAGAGAGTTGAGGTTTCCCGAAGTAAAGTGACGGAAAGTGTGAAAATGAAGCCTTGGTAGGCTTCATGTAAAATATGCAATATATGTACATATGTATATAAAGATTATTTAGTTTTTTGAATTATCAGGTAGTTTTAGATTGTCGAATATCAGGCGAAAGCATTCGTATTGGAACAAGGGAAGGACCGTGAGTAGGTACCTACATTAATTTTGATAAAACGGCACATACCTGCACGGTGTTTAAGAGGGTCTTTACTTGTTGCCAGTGCATGATGTACGGGCAACGGATCATGGTCTCGTACACGCCTTTCAGTAGTATCGCTGCTGAATCCCAGTCTGTGTTCCTCTGAAATAAACGTTAAGACATGCACACTATAGCATTGGAATTAAACGTATTTTTTTTGCATATAGATGACAAACGAACTCTGGATTGTATAATAGACGGCGTAGTCACAGAGTAATAAAAACCATAAATATGTAGGTCACCACTGGAGCTCCCAAAGAGACGACATATTCATTCATTGTGCTTTTTTAGTTTTTGGTGAATCTTATAAAATTCTTTGCATAGTTCGACAAATGAGGTATTGTTAGGTCTTGATCGCTAGCTGGTTATAGGTTACGTGACGTCTCACTAAATTGAATACGGCGGAATAATACATCTGAAGTAGAATCGTTTTCTTGCAACTCTATTTTCAAACTGAAGTGCATATTTAAAATTTAATACGATTTGCTTTGGTGAAAGAAAATATCTCGAGGAAATCTTCATACTTAGGTTAGTCCGTCATTTTTAGGATGTCCATAACGCCTTAAAATTTTTAAAAGTAAACGTTGCTCATGAACATCAGTAACACAAACAACATTACATTGCCACCCTAAAAAACGCTAAGTGTTGCCAAGTTAGCCACCTTTTGGCTAGATCTGCCTACATATTTAGCCACAATTTTAGCAACTCATGACTTGACAAGCTAATAATTACTTGTTATTAGCTAAATAATTACTTATTGTTAGCTTGTCAAGTCATGATTTGCTGAAATTGTGGCTAAAATATGTAGCCATATCTAGCCAAAATGTGGCTAACTTGGCAACACTGTCTGCTATTGTAACTCACCCGTATACTAGGCTTCTTAGCGATCTTGAGGAAGACCTTATCAAGCCGCCTCAGGATCATGATGAGCGCCGGTCGCAGCGCGTCATCAGCCCAGTCCCCGGCCGGCAGCACCAGCGTCATGTACCGCTGCAGCCCGCGACACCCCATCGACTCCGGGTCGTATGGCGACACCTTTAGCAGCGAGTGTGCTATTTCCGCTAGACGCTGTTATTGGAACAATAAAATTGTTTATTATGATAGTGACATGGTGTCTAAATACTTAACGTTTCATACTTGTTCTTATGTGATGTTTTTACATTTGATTGTATGTTTTACAGGTTCGATTCCCGACTCAAGCAGGTGATTTATCAAAAATCTTTGAATGCTATTTTATTTATTTGTGAAAATAAAGAAATGTTTTTTTGAAATTTGCCATCATTAATATTCTGGTTTTTTTTTCCTCCAACCACAAATTTTTTTCCAGCCTGTATATATAATAGATTAATGATAGCTGTAAAAATATTTTTAGCGATACTTTTCTTTACATAATGATATTTGATAAAAAAAATATCCGGTAAGCAGATGGGTGAAGGACACCTCTAATGCGGATCTTACGCCCCAACTCAGAGTCACTAATGATTAATTTAATAGCTCCTTAGTAAAGAATCACCATACAAATTATTTACAAAGGAGCGGTTTAAGTAACCGTTAGTGACTCTGAGTTGAGACGTTAGACTATTATGTGACCTAGCGCGTAAGTGACAAAATGCGTTTGTAACGTTACAATATTTACCGCATGTGACTTGCAGTCCAACAGTTCAACGGGCTTGCCCTCACTGCCGCCGCTGCCCTTGGAGCCGTTGATTTCCAACAGACGGGAAGACGCGCGGCCGATGAAGTCCCCCACCAATGACAGCAACACGTCGCGTGGACGACGGTATTCCGCGCGTACCAACTGATATCAAACATTACTATAGTTTTGTGCAATTGTGTGACTATACAGAGTGAATTTTTCAAGTGGACGTGGAAGGCTAAATCCGAAACTATGAGAAATACGGAAAAGTACTTAAAGGAGTCTAGAGAGTAGTCTAGGAGTACTAGTCTATGAGATATTACTTTGCGATATTGCGTGAGCAAACCATATCTCAAAATTAGTACGAGAAATTAAGGAAGTATGTTGGGAGTTGACTTACCAGATGTCAATAAATTACATGAGTAAAAGTGACACCGTTTTCTAGACTTTGACGTTAGTTAAACTTTACTAATTTATTTAACGCTTTATTCTACACAGGCATTAAAACATGACAATATGAGAGTTACTACAAAGGCGAGATTATCTCTAAAAAAATCTCTTCCAGTCAACTCATTTGATGTGAGAAAATTTAATGCGGGAAGGACACGGATGCATTTTCGGAAATTTAACTCTTTATCCCCAATGCGAATGTAAAAGCAGCATAAAGCTGGTCATACACGACCAAGTTTACTTGTCAAGTTTGCTGCGAACTTGGTGCGGCATCCAGTTTGAATGAGATAAGCTATATATAGCCATACACCGTCAAGTTTACTGGATGCCGCATCAAATCCGCTGCCAACTGGATAAGTAAACTTAGTCGTGTATGACCACCTCTATGCTGCTTTTACATTAGCATTGGAGATAAAGAGCTGAATTTCCGATTGTGTATGGCCCGCTTAAGATATCTGTTATCGTCGTTGCCCTTACCTCTGAGTCCTCAGGCGCTGCGTAATCACTGACAGGCGGCATGCGCGTGTGATCGCTAACGTATCGTGAGTGCGACTCGTCATCCAACAGCTCGAGCGGCAGGAATTGCGCGCGCGCACCGCCGCGTTGCGACGACCCTTTGTGCTCGGGGGACGTGCGGTACGGGCCGTTGTACGATCTGCGTGTGATGCGTTAACAGGGACAAATAGAAATACACCTTAACAGTGTGACACTAGGTTCAAATTTCATCGTTCATAGTAGAGTTGACAATAAGCTTAGGTATGCCGTGTCATTGTAATGCTCCACAAGCCTTCAGGGCACCGACGTTAGCATTAGGAATGATGTGAACTGTAGTCAATTCATTGTCACCTTTATGTACATGTCCATGATAAATATGTTTCATTTTAACTTTGACGGTTTCGCAACGCTTCGGCATTTCTTAGGACGTAGTGGAGTGCCTAAAATGTTTGTTTTTTTACTTACTTTGACAGTCCTTCGCAGTTATTGACTAGAGTTTTGATAGCAATCGCTAGCTGTTGAATAATTTCTTTTTCCGTCTTCCCCTCTCTGTTGTACGTCGGTAGTTCTATTTGTTTAACGTAGCAGGGGAGGATTGCCTCCAAAATTATCTGAAACAACAATGCATCATTAAAGTTAAAGTGTTGAAAATACTAACCAAATCACTATATTACACATAACGGTTACTTACAAGCATCTGATACCCGCGCATGCTCTCAGCGGAGTAAGACACGACCATGACGCAGAGGCTGATGCAGTCCAGCACGTTGACCATCTCCTCCTCGTCCCGGTAGCAGAAGTCGATGGGCTTCAGCGGCTTCTCTTCCTTGATCAGCTCGGCGATGTGGAGAGGATCCGGGGAGGGCGTCTCCAGGCTCAGGAGTAGGTTGAATAGACAACTTGATTGGACCTGGCAAGTATTGTGTTTGGAGTTGACAGGATTCAAATGGTTATTGCGCATAGGCACAATACCACCTGTATTATGAACACGATCCATATCTGGCAAGTATTTTATGTGTTTGGAGTTGACAGGATTCAAATGGTTATTGCGCATAGGCACAATACCACCTGTATTATGAACACGAGCCATATAATTGTGTTGAAATATCGGTATTATAAAATACGAATCGTGTGAAACAAATCAAACCAAACTGAGGTAAGATTTTACAGTTCAAGTTGAAAGATTTTACTAATAAAAATAAGTACAAAAAATTACACAACCGGCTTTATATCGAATTTAGACACCGCAGGGCCTACAAAAAAATCATGTGTACTTACTTTGCTAGCATCTCCAAATGTTTTCTCCTCATCGGTGTCAAGTATGGCAGACACCGAACCAAACATTTGAAGGATGAAAGGTTTTCTGTTCAGCAAGTAAAACTGTTTGACCGCGTACTCTATCGTCGTTGTCACTAGTTTGTTTGTTTGGAAGTTTGAGTAGATTTGTAGAAGAGTAGGCATTATTAGTAAGTAGCTGAAAGAACATTTTGGTTAAAAGCAAGGAATATGTTTTCAGCAATTTGGACGATAACATTAAATTTGAAGTAAATTACATTAAATGGATGTCTGGCAGTATTAAAAGATTGAAATACATGATTTCGTGCTAGATTTACATTTCCTATCTAAAATACATACCCATTAGTAGAAAAAATACTTTTAAAATTGAATGCAGCATTCACATAAGTAGCTATCACATATCTCAGGATGAGAGAGTCCTCGCTATGCAACATCAGAGCTCCGTTGAGGACGTTCAGAAACAAATGAATGTCCCTCGAAGACGTAAAGTTCCCGGCCATAGCTTCGAACATGCGAGCTATTAGACGCACCCACCTGAAAATATACGAGTTCTGTATTGTAATCCATACATTTAAGGGCTCATTGTACATTTTGTATCGTTTATAACGTTATTTACGTGTCTGTGTTACTTTTAAATGAGTGAACCGATTATGATGCGATTTTTTTTGTTTGAAAACTGACGTAATCGAGATGGTTCTTAGCTACAATTTACGAAGATAGGTTTAGGTATTTCAAGGTCAGAAGCTCGAACTCTTGGAGTTTTATTTTAAAATTTACTGTCAAAAATAGCCTCAACTGAAACTATTTGACTAAATTATCCGTTGGTTTGAGAATTACTTATTTCACTCACATGAACTTATGGAGAACATCCAATCCCAGAAGTGTGGAGCCCAGTGGTCCCCGGCTGTATAGAGCTAGGTCGGCTTCCAACGCTTTGCGCGGGAAAGACGGGAGTTTCATCAATTCGTCGTGAAGAAACACCACTCTTTGAACCACCTGTAAGGAGTTATCATTGCTGAGTCTTAAAAGTTTTCATTTTACATTTCAATTTCGTGTTTGTTAAAAAATCTAATGATAAATAAATGGAGATTGGAGCGATCTCTACGAGTACAACTTATTAAAATCAGAACCTGTTCTAAATCAAATTTATACTTTTAGAATTTACAGGGCGAGTGGAAAAAATGTAAATAACACATAACGAATCCAAAATTAAGTGCACGTATTTTTGTTACCTTAGGTACTTTTTACATTACCAAGTTTTATAAATTATCCTGTCATGAAGGACCAATCATTCATATTTATATTAAATAACAAGGGATAGGAAATGGAATATGTAAATAAATATCCATAAAATACATTTATTTGTAACACACCATGTCAACATTCTTGAGGATAGCCCACGTGAGTAACACCTTGCCGATCTCGACGAACTTCTGCAACAACTCCTGTTGCTGCAGCTTCCTGAAGGCCTCTTCCGGCTCCATGTGGACCAGCCCCAACTGGGGGTACTGGGACCGTTTGAAGAAGTAGTGGTCGCGTACGTAGCTTTGAGGGTTGTGGATTTGACCTACAATTTTATATTTTACTAGGAAATCGCCCTCGCTTCGGGAAAAATATTAAAAAAATATGTAATATAGCCTATGTCACCCGGGGATAGTGTAGCTTCCCGACAGTGAAAGAATTATTCAAATCAGTTTGGTAGTTTCGGAGCCTATTTAATGCAAACAGTCAAATCTTTCCTCTTTGTATTATATTATTGATATAATAAATGAAGGGGTAAAATTGTTTGTTATTTTTTAGGTTCAACGTATTAGACTTACGCCCCAACTTAGAGTCACTAACGGTTACTTAAATTGCTCCTCAGTACAGAATTTGTATGGCGATCCTCTACTAAGGAGCGATTAAAGTATCCGTTAGTGACTCTGAGTTGGGGTATAAGTCGTTTTGAGGATATTCATGAACCTAGAGCCTGACTATTATGTTGCTATAATAGTAGCAGCTGCTCCTTTTTACCTTATAGTCTGTAGCCTTTCTCACGAATTTGGTTATCATACACATAAATATTTCTTCAAATTCGACTGCCAGAGATTAGCAAGTTCAAACAAATACTAAAGCACTTACGCGTCTTGAAATCAACCAAGAAATATTCATCCTGCAATTCAGTAATACCAAAGAAGTCCAGTGATTCTCTTAATATCTGACAAAACTGTGTATCTTCCTGTACAGGAAACTGTGAGGGAATGCAGCCTTCGTTATCAGCTGTAACATGTAATGTGAAATTGAATTAAGTATATATTTTCTTTCAACACATTCAATAGATAATACCGTTATTATAACTTAAAACTCACAAGGCCCATGAACTATAATCTTCTTGGCAGCGGGAACATTTGCAGTGAGTAAAATAGACGCATCGCATTGCTCCTTGCGCAGAATTTGCTTCAAATCTTTAAACATAATTCCGTGTACGCTGTGTACTACCTACAATGGTAAACGTAAATTCATTTTCATTCAATTGATTCACAATATCATTAATTCACTATAAATGTATTTTTTATTAGAAACCAGAATTTCATACAGAAACGATAATATAATAGTAATACTAACAGCAAAAAATTATATAAAATAGCAAGCATACATTCGTGTTTTTAACCGACTTCAAAAAAGGAGGAGATTCTCAATTCGACTGTATTTTTTTATGTTTGTTACCTCGGAACTTTGGACTGGGTGAACCGATTTTGATGATTCTTTTATCAATCGAACAGGTACTTGTCGTGTGGTCCCACATAAAGAGCGAGATCTGACAATGGCAACCATGTCCAAAGCATATAAGTCTTAAATTTGCAATAAGTTGTGCGCGATAAATGGACGGATAACTCAATATCACGCCAACCGATTTCGATACTTCATTTGAAGTCGGTTATTTTTTGTTAAAATTTTAGATTATTTAATCAAAATTACATAAAAATTCCGATAAACATGACTAATGAAAAGCGTACCATCCACAAAATAGACAAGGCAGCCCCGATAAGCCTCTGTCCGTCTTCATGCGGTGTTCTGGCGTAGAACATGACATATCCGATAATGTAGTTGTAGAGCGCGAAAGCGGCTTGCTGCGGCAGTCGCGGTATGAAGCGGATAAGATGACGTAACAACTTGAACATCTCGTCCTGATGGTCGCGCGTCAGCCGCTCTAGCACGTGCCGGAGGAATAACGCTGAGTCCTCTACCAGGCAGTTCCAGATTACCTGCGGGTATCAATTTTAACATTTAAGTCTTTAAATTTGAACAGTGAAATGACCAGTGGACGAGCGTTTAGTGAAACGCGTTGACAAAAGAGCGCTGAAAGATAATCTCGCCTGATTAAGGACTAGCATCTCCCCCAAAAAGTATGGACGAGAATGATAGTGAGCTACGTATTTAACAACTAGTAACTGCACTCGATTCGTTTTTCTAATTTTTCCCTTTTTTAAAATTTATCAGTAATTTATATTATGTATGTATTACGCTTCGGTAAGTTTTCAATTAGAACCAGTAGTTCCTGAACTTAGCGCGTTCAACTAAACAAACTTTTCATCTTTATAATATCAGTATAGATAAGTCACACTACGGCCGACGTATCTTGGCGCGTCTGAACATAGGCTTTGCGAACTGGTAGATTAAAAAATGACGTGCATAAGTGTATCAGTGATACCTATTAGACCAGGGTAGAAGCCTTTAAAAATAATGAAAAGTGAAAAAAAAATATAATAGAATGAAACCTATTGCAAAAGGAAGAGAATATAACAAAAAATAAAGGAAAAATAATTTACGGGCGATCTGAGGTCGGGAAGTGGGGGGGAGGGGGGGTTTAAGGGTAAAAAACGGTTTATCTCAATTTCCAGCAAAACTATAAGTCCTATGGAAAAAAGTTAAATGGCAAAGTTATAGGTAATAAAAAGGTCTACAATTTTTGTATTTACACTTTTTTCACATAACCTCAAAATTTATGTGAAAAATTCAAAAAACCAAGTTTTTGGTTTTTTATTTTTATCTTTTACAAAAATTTTTTTTTTTTAACGAAATTTTGTGAAAACTTACCTTTCTATGTCCCAAACATACTGTAATTTTTTTGATTTAAAATATTTATTTTTTCACCTTATTTTGACTTAATATCGAAAAATCATCCTAATTTTCAATCGAAAATTCACCTGTCAAAATATCCGCTTTTTTAAAAAAATCTGTGAGCTTTTTATTTGCTAAAATCTCTACTTTCTGATGGTATAAAAAAGATATACACTACTATGGTAAATTTTCTCAGAAAATGCAATGAAACGACAACTATTTTTGCATGTTTCTTGCAATCTTTATGGATTTGTAATTTTTTTGCTTATTAATTTATTAATTTAACATGGATTTTGACGTTTTTCGATTAATTAAAGTGTAAATTTTAATAAATGGCTCAAAATTGTACATAAATATTAAAAATATATATTTAAAAACTCGAACTCGAATAATTTTTGTGAAAATAGTTGTCGTTTCATTGCATTTTCTGAGAAAATTTAACATGGCAGTGTATATTTTTTTATATACCATCAGAAAGTAGAGATTTTAGCAAATAAAAAGCTCACAGATTTTTTTAAAAAAGCGGATATTTTGACAGGTGAATTTTCGATTGAAAATTAGGGTGATTTTTCGATATTAAGTCAAAATAAGGTGAAAAAATAAATATTTTAAATAAAAAAAAATACAGTATGTTTGGGACATAGAAAGGTAAGTTTTCACAAAATTTCGTTAAAAAAAAAAAATTTTTGTAAAAGATAAAAATAAAAAACCAAAAACTTGGTTTTTTGAATTTTTCACATAAATTTTGAGGTTATGTGAAAAAAGTGTAAATACAAAAATTGTAGACCTTTTTATTACCTATAACTTTGCCATTTAACTTTTTTCCATAGGACTTATAGTTTTGCTGGAAATTGAGATAAACCGTTTTTTACCCTTAAACCCCCCCTCCCCCCCACTTCCCGACCTCAGATCGCCCGTAAATTATTTTTCCTTTATTTTTTGTTATATTCTCTTCCTTTTGCAATAGGTTTCATCCTATTATAATTTTTTTTGTTTTCAAAAATTATCGACCCTGGACTATATATGAATAAAGGATTTTGATTTGATTTAGCACATGTAAGACAGAGATAGCGACACGAACATGCTAACGTGTGACTGAGACATAATACGCCGCGTACCGAGCATTGCCGAACTGCGCGATATTTAGACGCGCCAACATACGCCGTACTGTACCTGATAAGCCACTTCATAGACTGAGCAGCCGTCGCGCGACACGGCGGCGTCATCGAGTAGCGCGATGATCTCAGCCACCGCAGAACACAGTACGGAGGGGAACAGCGCGGACGCCACCTGAGTGTGGTGCGAGCCGCGCACGCCCTCCGCCATCTCCTCGTCCGCGGGGGCTGGGGACAGGAAATTGAATCTTACGGCCTTATCACACGGACAGTTTCCGAGCGGATTCAAAGCATGGCGATCATTTTGTTGTGTGCGTTCAGAGAGCGTATTGTACATTGCAATCACGCCACGCACAAGCGTCGAAAGAGCTGTGTATTCGCTTCTCGTCCGCGACGTTTTCAACCGTTCCGCTTTGAATCCGCTCGGAAACCGTCAGTATGATAAGGCCCTTATAGTGCTTGGTTTACGGAACATTATCGTTATTTAGTAATTCTTTGAGTACAACATTTATTTTGGCTTTAGATAGAGGCCCGTAATGACAGTTGTCTTTAGAAATGGAATAATCATTTATTGACAGGAATAGTTGGATGCTTATAGACAAAGGATTATGACAAAATTTGTAAAAAAATCACTACTAGATTTCATTGGGGTTATTTATAAATCATATTACACATCCCATCACATCGATGAAATACAGAATTCGTCGAAACAATGTTTTATGAGGAGGCCTAAACCTAAACTGATGTAAAATGATGGCTTGAAACCGTTTATAAAGCCAGTCCTATTCTATAAATTACTATAATTGAAACTTGAAAAAAAAACAAACCATAAAACGAGTCCATTATTTTCCGATGACTATTACATCACGATGACAGTTACATTATTATGTGAATATTTTTGCAACAAATAAGACATATTCTTTGATCCGGCTACCCTTAACGCGTTAAGTATAATCTTAAATTAAAATTAAAAAAAACCGACAGTTTTATTTTCACCAAACATAGCTATAAACTCTCGACAGATGTCGACGCATATGTCATCCGCATCGGGCTCTCATATGATTTCATACAAATGCGATGCTGACAGCGCTTACGATGCCGATAAATGTGCGTTCACCATTATGGTCGTAGCGCACATATCAACTCGGAAAGGGATCGTCACCGGATCGCCCCGCCGTCAACCTAACGTAAGCGCGTTACCAACCGACCAACAGCTCCAAATCGACTCGGCTACGGCTAGGCGACGCCGCGCTTACGGCTCGAATGATAGCCGTTCGCCGACGTAGCGGTAGCCGCGGCGCGGGGCGTGCACGAGGAAAGTCGAAGGATAGCGTACGGTGAGACGTAAGCGCGGGTACGGCAAGTCGTCCACGCACCGTACCGCGGTTCGTGAGCTTGTCTCGAGGCGAGGCGATTACGTTACGAATCCGATAAGTGTGCTTTACAGTAGGGAGTTTCATACAAAGAATACTGACATGCAAGAGTTGATACGTTTACGTTCCGTTTACGAGTTGATATGTGTGCTACGACCATTAGTCCTTAATTTGCATTAAGTATGTGCGCGACAAATGGACGAATAACTCAATATCACATCAACCGATTTCGAAGATTCTTTTTTTATTGTTATTGGAAAGGATGTACTTCATTTGAAGTCGTTTTTTTTTTTTGTTAAAATGTTAGATTATTTCATCAAAGGTTGTTGTTGTTAGTCGATACGTACGTTCAATATGATCGTCCGCCGCGTGATCGAGTGCCGGCTCGCGCGCCGCCTGCCGCGTGATCGGAATGGTGGTGATGAGGAAGCTCTCCCTCTCCGCCTTCTTCTTGTCGTCTTGCTGCTGCAGCGCGCGCTTGATGGCCTCCGTCTGCTGCTTCTTGCGGGTCTTAGTCGCTGTTACTAGCGAACGCTGAGATATTATCGTTATTAAAGGTATAACGTGATTATGTTGATAAGCCGAAATTTATGGTTTTGCTCAGAGGGGTCATTTTATTTGTAAATCCGATTTTATGGTTACTGTTTTTAGCGTACTTTTATATAATTATTACAGTGCAATGTATCCTCCTTGTTTATCTATTGCGAATATCAGTATAGTAATTGACTTATGTAGCCTACTGTAACTGTCATCGGTCTCCGTCAGTCAGTATTGATGATATTGATATTGATGACATTAGAGCAAAGAGCACCAAACGCGATTCATTCGTCTTTCGACATTTGGCCTGAACGGTCGGTTGCAAAAGTCATGTCTCTCTGGAAGTTAGTAGTATTAGAACCTAATTTTAGTAATAAGATTTATCTTGTGGAAAAGTATAATAAAGTAGCTGTTGGATATCGTCATTTCATTGGGCTGAGCCCAACACTATTACTTTGGATTAAAGGTTTTTAATTTTAGTGGGAATTTTCCTAAACTCCTCAATTTATCAAGTTATTTACATTGTACTGAAATATCATTGCCGCTAATTTTATTTCGAAAGTAATGAATACATTCACTTATTTCATATATATAATAAAATATAAGTTTTAGCTTACATCACTTACATGGCGTTCCTGATTCAACGTCATTTCCATATCCTTATCTTTGACTTGAGGCGTCCATGGCGGGTCGACTACTGCAAGTGACTCAATGCCTATCTTCGGCGATGGAAGCGTGAACTCTATACCAGGAGGCGGCACTTTGAATGTCATCGAAGCTCCTTCTTCCATTCGAGGCCAAACTTGATATCGAAGTTTCCACATCACTTGAAATCTCAGTATTGCATTGATTCTGATGATCGACAAAGGGAAATCAGAGTTAATTATTATATTATACATAAACACAAATATATTTTACGTGATATGTGAGAATGTATTGTTCATTTTTTTAGACGAGCGCTTAGCCGGCGGCTTCTGTCAATCCTAAGTGATTGACAAAATTAAACAGCGGGCGCGGTCGGTATTTGGATGGGTGACCGTTAGTGGTAAAAAAATGAGCGTTTTTGTGCTTCGGAGGGTAAGTAAAGCCGTCGGTCCCGGTTGTTATTGTAACAATCGCTAAGTCATGTCGGAGGCCCTCGGGCGGCATGTACATTTCCGACACTTGGGTTGGCCATTAACCCCTTTTTGAGCAGTGAGCAGCGTGGTGGAGCGTGCTCTAGGCGCCCTTGCTCAGTAGTGAACCGTTAATAGGTTGATGCTCATTTTTATTTCAATAAAAGAAAAAAAAATTGCTTTTTTATGGAAATAGCCGACAAACGTAATGACGATCCACCTGATGGTAAGTGGCTGTCATCGCCCATGGACATTAGCAACACCAAAGGCATCACTGATGCGTTGCCGGCCAAGAAAGAGAGAAGAAAAAGAAAAAAACTTGCTATTAAGGAGTTATCCTTCCGCATGTATGTATTAAGTTGCACGCACCGAACACCCGGATCATGATGTTTAAGCTCCCGCTGCATAACATTGGCTGCGGCTTGCGGCGCGCGCACGGCGGCTAGTGCGAACAGCGCGGCGGCGGCGGCCGGCAGCTCGCGCTCGCCCGCCAGCAGCAGCGCCCACGCCGCGCCGCACGCCTCCCCAAACACCTCCGCTGAGAGGAGCGTCGCGCCCTTCACCAGGGTTGAGAGGGGCGCTTGGTAGGCGTCGCGGACCTGTCAGGAGTGAGGTACGGGATGTTATGACATGCATTTATTTTACATACAGACCATAACATCTTTTTACTCCTTAATCAGTTAATTTTTTTTTATATCTTATAATGCTTGACTACAATCCCATCTGATGGTAAGTGGCGATGTAGTCATTGGTGGTAAAGCGCATTAACTTAGTTAATTAGGTATTCTTAATTAAGTTTTTTTTTTCATTAAGTATTTTGTTAAAAATTAGCTCTTTCCTTCAGTTTGCCGTACATCATTACTTCTCAGAATTAGATTCTTGTTAGTGATACCATAAAATGGTATAAAATAACAAGCGATTTTTCTTTCAAAATCATCGGGTTCGATTCTTAGCTAGAAATATTTATTCTCCAAAAATCCAATCATGCAGTTTTAATTTTCATCAAAATCGGCCCCGAGACTTTTTTGAGCACTTTTCACTAATCCTCGTAGTTGCATTTGAAAAATTCACTCTGTATAAGCATAAACCATAACACTATTAAGTATAAACAACCAACCTGTCCCTTCAAGTACTTGAGTATAGCCGGCGGGTCGGGTGGCGGGTAGGGGATATCAGTAGGGCGTTGCGCGGGCGGTACGTCCGCGTGAGGTAGCGTGTGCTCCACGCCCGCCGCGCGGTACGCGATGCCCGCACTCTCGATCACCGAGCGATCGATCCTGGAACGATGGTTGTGTTTAACGATAGGTCTTGTAACGCTTTTACGCCCCAACTCAGAGTCACTAATGGTTACTTTAATCGCTGTTTAGTAAAAAATCACCATACAAATTCTGTACTAAGGAGCGATTTAAGTAACCGTTAAGAACTCTGAGTTGGGGCGTTAGTATCGTAAAACATTTAGGGGGACATCATTAAGGGTGCTTTAACGATCAATCCTGGATCGCTTTTAGTATCGTATTTAGAGAGAGGGACATTAGTAAACTCGACATCATTTACCAATGTTCTAACAAGATTAAACGAATTGTGTCTAAGTACTAGCTGACCCAGCGAACTTCGTATCGTTAATCAATCAGTGAATGTAGTATTACTTTTAACTACATTTTTATAATTTTGGTAAGTTTAACAAATCAGATATCATTAAATTCTATCTCCCTCTCCATTGTTTCTAACAATGAGCTAATTTATACACGTTAAATTTAGCCTTACGTTTAATTTTAGCCTTGAGTTAATACATAATTTTTCACATTTACAACTTTAAAAGTTTCATCCGCTACTTTAACCCTTTAGGGAATGATTTTCCAAATAAACTTGTCACTACTAACTTTTGTTTTAACCATGACTTAACATACGAAATAACACATTTCTAACTACAAAATTGACGAAGTTCCATACAAATTTCATCCCCTAATTATACCCTTCAGGTGATTGCTAATATGGTTTCCAATTAATATTTTTCGTGATTTTTTACTTTCACAGTAATGTATCAACTTTGATGTAACTATCCGCTTAAAAAACAAGTCATTAGACACCGTAATGTGATCTCTATATTATAGATACACGAGATAACAACATTTTCTGGTTAATAATAGCAGCTATATTGGACTAATCGCATCGAGCTCTATTACCTAAGAACTAGCGGTGTTGGAACGTTTAAAAAATAAAGCTAAGTAAAAAACACTTAACATTGTGGAATATTTTTATATGTAATATAAAAATTAGATTTTTTTTTTGACTGTTAATATCGACAGTTTGCGCCTATCTAACATTTTCACCAGCACCCAGGGCTGACTGGTAGAGAATGCCATTAGGCATTAAGTTTTTGCCCTTGTATACCCTAGATTTAGGTGTTGCAAAAATAAATAAATAAATAAATAAATATCTGTTTATTTGTAGACAGCCTATCCAGTGTACTTATAGTACAGAGATCAGTGACATGGTAATTAAATAATACTTAATGCAAACTGGGGTAAAAATATACAAAAACAAATCCTACAATTTATACCTATCTGTAACATGTTCGGAAGTCTTGCGCGTGCGCCGGTTGCGCCGCGTGCCGCCCGAGCCCTCCTCCGAGCTCGTAGCGTTTGCTTCGGGACCGAACTTCTCACCGTAAATCTGAAGACAACAAAATCACTCTTAAATAACCTCAAAAAATATAAAAACATTGCTTTATTTTTAGATCATAGTTACCTTTTGCACAGAATTCATGAGCCTGACTGTAGCCCTCATGTTACGACGGAAGCAATAAGGGTGACAGAAGTTCTGGTGGCAACATACGTAGTTGAAAGAGTTGAGGAAATTCGCCATAACCTGTAACAACAGCACTTATTGGAACTTTTTTTCTTTTTCTAGTAGAAAAAACAAGGGAACAATAAAGTATGTTATATAAAATTTTATAATGTGTAATGCACAGTCGTGCATTCCACATAAGTAGTCACTTATTTTGTTGTTGTTTTTTGTTTCAATTTACCAATATTAGTTAATACCGCTCTTCGTGCATATCTGTTTGGCCTAATGGTTAGTTGTCAAAGAATGCATAAAGCAGTAAGCTCGCCAATTTTACCATGATTTTGTGTGTAAAGTCTAAATAAACAATAATAATCTTAAATTAAAATTTAAAAAACTCCCGACAGTTTTATTTCCACTAAACATAGCCAAGTACACTCTCGTTTAAATCACCTTTCAGACAAAAAAAACTAAATCTAAATCGGTTCATCTGTTTGGGAGCTACGATACCACAGACATACAGATACACAGACACGTCAAACTTATAACACCCATCTTTCTTCGTCGGAGGCTAAAAATATAATGTCCAAGTTTGGTTGTTGCTCACTGTACCTTGAGCCAGGGGTACTCCTTGTTGTTGTCAGGCGGGTCGGTGGAGGTGCTGTCGGGGCTGTCGGGCGGATGCTCGTGGTCGTCCGACAGCACGCCGGGGCTCTCCTCGCCGCCGCTGTCCACCTCGTTCGCCATTAATACCGTGCCACCTGTATTGTTGGATGGGATGTAAGTAGTTATTTCTCCATGGGTTCGCCTGGATAGCTACCACCCTCGAGCATGAGTCAGCCGCCAAACGACTCGTCGTGTTCCGGCTGGGGGCTTGAGAGCCAGTTCTTTCTTTCTTTTTCTTCTTTCTTTCTTGGCCGGCATCGCACCAGTGATGCCTTTGGTGTTGCTGATGTTCATCGGCGGCGATAGACACTTACCATCATGTGGATCGTCAGCTCGTTTGCCGGCTATTTCCATAAAAAAAGTCATAATACTCAGCCACCTGTTTTATTGGCATAAGATGAGGAGTAGCTTTAATACAATTGAACACTTCTTTGTAAACCAAAAAACAAAAACATTACAGAAGATAATAATTTGAATAATAGGCGCTCCATGCCATACATATACCTATGTACCGTATTGTATTTAATGGCATGTTTATTGGCAATGTAGTCAGTGTTCTTTTATTCAACAGTGAAACACAAATTCATTTCTCTTGGGTCTAAAATAAGCTAGTCTTAATATTTAAAGTCATCAGAATTAAATTTTATTCCAGCTACGGGCTATTATCTATCATCTTAACTTTTTAATAGCCATTGTTATATCTGTTTAAATTAAAACAAAGTGTACCTGTTCCTGGATAAACTTCTGAAGTATCACTTCTGTCAGATAACGAAGACACCTTTCTCCTGCTTTGTATAGAATCAGATCTTCGAGTGACATCTGAAAGTTAATTACTTCTATGTAAGTTTAGGATTTGATAATGCATATGCAGTGTAACGTCACTACAGGTATTCACAAACGATAACTGTTAAACCAATATCCATTGATGCAGTGCCCATCCATCAGTTGGTAAAAACCCTATTTGAATTAAAATAAACATAAGAACGGTAGACATACAAGAGCACTCTTCTGTGTCCCTTGGGTCCTTCTGTCGTAGCTTGATAGAACGACGTTTGAACGAGCCGTACACGGCGTGTGGTTGCTGTGTGTTGCGGCGCTGCACCTTCCCGCGCGTCACACGCCCCTTCTTGTCATCGCCGACCGCTTCTGCTAACTGGACAACGTCATACCAGAATAGATACACACAGAAGGATAAGGGTGTTTTTCCACCAGAGATGTGCTATGCAGCCATGCTGCGAAGATGTGAAATCCAATAAATATGATTGGTTCAATAAATTGATTGATTTCCACCAATGAATATGATTGGTGGATATCAAACGCATCCATAGCAACGTAACATAGCATATATCTGGTGGAAAAGCACCCTAACTCGAGAAGGACAACGCACACATAAACAGCGTTCAAGCATGATCTGCTCAAGTGCTCAATATTGCTCCTGTCCGCGCTTATTTCGTGTCATTAATGATGTCTATGTGTGTGTGTATTTTGTAGTGTTTCTATTTTTTAGTCGTATGACCTTAATATACACGGTCACACAGTCACCGACAACGATTAATCAATCTCATCATCATTTAGTCTAATTACTCGTACTACTTTAAGCACACGATATGCAGCTATTTTTGCAGGTGGAATATGTTCTACCAATTGTAGTATTATTATAGTATGTTGTCAATTGATACATCTTACCTCCACGAAGAAAACTGTATAAATTGTACCCAAAAAAAAAAAACATTTGAACGATTGATTATGATACGTCAGATTGAAGAGTAAGACTTAAATTTTTAGTTTATCAGGAATGAATAGCGTTTAATGCAAACAAATAAAACAGTTGACATACTGTGACATTACTCCCTCCAGCGGACACATTCTCCGGCTCGTGCAACACAAACGATATCTTCCTCTCTGTCTCGGCGCCCGCTATGGACTGCAGGCTCTGAGCCGACGCCTGCGAGTGACCCATACTCGACAAAGCCATACTCCAGCGACGATTCGCTTCCCTGCATATGCACACCATATACCGTGTTAACGTAACTGCATGTCGGTACCACGCCACTCTGCATAACAGCTATTGTAGTAGCCTCTATTTTTGACGCTATTCGATTTAATTTAAAATTTTACGAATCCTTCCATAGAGGTTGTGCATGCCAATGTAGCAAAGCAATTTTGTTTTGATATCTAAATATCATCTAAACTATCAAATTAACTATCGGAGTTCTTTTAATTACGGTGTCATAAAAATACTTTTTGGGTGTATTGAATTTAATTTTACCTACCTTAATTTGTAAGAATTTAAGTGGGAATTATTTTAATAATTCATGCAGTTACTGCTCTTGCAATATTTATTGTGATATTATTTTACACACCTGTCTGATTACAACAGGGTGCTAGAACCACAGACTTATAAAATATATACATATATAAAATATTATCGCAGGCACTACCAATTATTGTCAAGTCTGAATACGCATTAACCAGACAGATTTGACATTATAATTTGTATTAAAATATAATAAAATTAACGAATTAATTGTACTCGAAAATGACAATAATCGCTAATGCGCATGTTCATTGCAGAACATACGAATTAATGCCAATAAAATGTTACTCTAAGGACATAATCCATAATCATAATTTAGGGTGAGAATTGAAACATCCTTAAGGGTGAGGGGTCGTATATAATTTTATTTACATTCTATGTGCATGCACGCTGAGTGCAGTATGCAAAGTAACATGCATTATTTCTTAGAACACATACTCGACTGGCATTAATGTGTGTTGACTGCTAAGAGCCCTGTTAAACGAAAAGTTTAATCAAAAAATGCACTCTTTAATTTATCAGTTTAAGGAACGAAACAAAAGGGACTCACTTATTCTTACACAACAAACGTCTTCGTCTTTCCATCCACCTTCGCAAAACATAATGACAGAAAATAATAAAATCAATAGACACACAGACAACATATTGCACCTACTTACCAACGAATTGTGTTGCTACAAGATAATCTTACCTGTACACGCGGTCCCAAGGGCCCCTTTCCTTCAGCGAGGAGCGCGACGACTTTGGAAGGTTCTGGTAGGTTTCACGTAGAAAGGCTGTGATTTCGAATAACAACACGCAGGCGACCATTCGCAGAGCCCTAGGACACTCTGCTCCAAGAGTCCTCCCGGGAAGGCGAATACTGGCTGTTGACAAGAAAGATGTGATTAAATGCATTAAAACAATAAAAAGCTGAATAGGTACTTTCAAGTTCCAATAAGATTTACATGGATGTAGAATGGCTTCAACCCATTAGAGTTAGAATGTTTATGTCATGCCTTTAAAAATTGGTTTATGGTATGTGAAGCCTGCCAATATACACTAATTAGCCAACTAGCCCTTTAATTATGACCAACTTTATGATTGTCACTACGAGGAAACCCTAATTCATCAATCAAACAATTTATTGGTTGCAAGGATGATAATATTGGTTGCAAGGATGATAATACAAAATATGAGAAATCTAAAATACCTTCATCGAGGAAGTCCTCCTCTTCGTCCTGTTGTAACAATTCCCTCTGTCCCTCGGGATCATTCACCATATTTATTACCGCATCGATGTGTTTTTTATCTTCTGCCAACATTTCCTCAAGCCTATTTCCAATAGCCTGCAATCAAAGGTTACATTTTCATTTTCATCATTTTTAAAATGAAAATTATGACGAAAAATTATTATAATAATTGTACTACTCACTTCTGCCCATTGATAAAAAAGTTTTCCGGCCAGACGTCGCTTTAATTGTGGACTTGAAGACACTGTAACAAATCGTTAATGATATCGGAATTGCAATATATGCGTAAATATTACAAACACACACAAGCACGCACGAACGCACACGCTATGTGTATACACGTACACATAAGGGTCGAAAACATTTTTCGAAAACGAAATATCCCATTCGTATGTCACTGGTGTCTTAATCTATATATCTTAATCTATACTAATAATAAAGAGGAAAGATTTGATTGTTTGCATTGAATAGGCTCCGAAACTACTGAACCGATTTGAAAAATTCTTACACTGTTGGAAAGCTACACTATCCCCGAGTAACATAGGCTATATGATATTTAAAAAAAATTAGGGATCCTTAATAAAACTCCAATAATGTAACCCAAGGTGTAAAAAATAAAGAAAACCGAAGCAAAGCGAGGGTGGTTACTCGTGTTGTTATAATTTTAATGTAAAACTTACGTGAACTTTTAGTTAAATTTGATTTGAGCCAGTAAGGCCACTGTCCTTTATTGCAGTTATGCACCAAATGAGCGCATTCGAGGAGCACGCACGCTCGACCCACCACCACGGAATGGGGCTGCAAAATATTATAAAACATTACAAAAAATTAGGGATAACTTAAGCAAACAGGTTTTCGCAATCTTTCCATATTTTATCCACGTTTTTTCTTTCATTCATCTGTATTGAACGTACTCGGGTTACCAACAGGAATTTCTATTATAATTTGCAAACAAATGGCCTTCAAATTCTTAGTCCTTCTAATTCAAACATTTAACAGTCTAGTGACCCTTAACCCAAGCTTTTATGTGTTCCCACTCAGGTCAAGTAGAGCACCTCAGAGTATATTAGGCGTGACGTCGGGCTGCGTGGCATCAAGAATGCGAGCTGCGAATCTATGGCGTCGGCAAACTAACCCTCGTGCTAACCTTTGATATTGTTTTGATTTATTGATTTTTTGCTGTTGACAAAATTTTTTGCTGCTGTTGGTTGTGTTGCTGCTGTTGGCCTTATAGGCTTTTACAGCTTCACTAGACGTCACTCATTAGGTGTAACGCCGGATTGCATAGCTAGAAAGTGAGCCACGCAAGTCTAGCCTATAATGCCAGCCGACTAACCCTCATGCCAAGCTTTTATATGTTCCTCACCAGATCAAGCAACGCAGCCATGAAGAGGGCATCGGGAGTGGCTCCAGGCTGCGTGGCGTCCAGCAGGAAGGAGAGTCTGGCCATCCCTGCGTGCAGCGCCGGCGCTGACACCAGCCTCCGCCTCTTCAGCACCACCACCTCCGCCTCCCCGCACGCCCCACCACCCTCCGCAGACCCACGCCGCGACAGGTCTGTCACACCGGGGACAATAAACGCTTACACACGATGGGCGATTATTATGTGGCGACAGCGCAACACGTCACACGATGACGTTACGCCGCCCTGAATCACGCTATCGAAGTTTTCAAAGATCGCTAGTATATATACGAATGCTCCGATAACGTCAGTCGGGGTTCGGCCGCCTCCCAGGCAACACACCTCGCCTGGCGGGAGATCTCCGTTTGCCAAAATTACTTAAATTAATCGAATTAGTCGATTGTTCAGTTTAGTCGATAACAATTGACGATAGTCGATTGTCATCAACGGACTGGCGGCGGTGACTATGATATCTGACACGGTTACCACGTTATCAGTCGGACGCAAAAAAGGTCATTGGTAGTCAGAGTTGACAATGCTTTTTAGACGGCAACTCTGACTGCCGATGACCTTTTTTTTCGTCCCGAAATATAAGCAGTTACTAGTTAGTAGTTTGTCGAATAATCATCACAAGGAACTACTAAAGCGACAATCGAATGCGCAATGGCGCAATTTTCGATTCAGTCGATTGTTTTTTTGCAACAATCGCCCATCACTATTACACACTCATATCCCCTAAAGCATTCATTAAGTCACTTACGATGGAGATAATGTATAGCTTCGCTGTAGTTCTGAAGAGACATTAGGGTGCACTGCATTCACTGTAGTGTAAAAAATTAAAAAAAAAATTACTTACATCCACCAGGAGTCTCTTCAATACTGCCATCTCGCTTCTTGCCCATTCTTCTCAGTCCAATACGATTAAGTCTATCTTCGACTCTCTTTCGTGCTCTAGAATGGCCGAGAAAACAAATAATAATTAAAATGATTCCATAAATTATGTGAACTATATCTGCTTATTATGCTACGAATCATGAAGTTGCGTGATATCGAAATATCTACAAAAATATGAGTGACTAGCTTTTGCTCGCGGCCTCGCCCGCGGTAGAGTGGTTTCAAAACGAAATTTTTCATTAATTTAGATTTATGGAACCATATTAAATATTAGATGATGCCCGTTGCTTCCTGCGCGTGGACATCGATTTTTTACCAACCCCGCGGGAACCCTGAACTTTTACGGGATAAAAAGTAACCTATGTGTTTATCCAGGGTATAGGCTATCTCCATTCCAAATTTCAGTCATTTAGTTGTGGCGTGATTTTAGGCACAAACTTCTTCACCAACTTTCACATTACTAATATTACATAATATGATTGAATCGTCATCATACAATTAAGGAATATTTCTTTTCTTCCCATAAAAATGCCTGGGCATGCCGTGCAGCCTGTGCAGGGCCTAAATTACTCTATCTATTCCTAAAAGCTGGCACTAATATATTTTTTTAAACAACACACTGACTCGTCAGTTATCATGCAATCATAGAAAATAACTTGCTACCTTACTAAAATAACCCCTACTATACTAAACGCAAAAACTCGTGGCAGGCGGAGTAATAAAACGTGCAAAAGAGACGGCGCACATCATTTTCTCTCTCGCACTTGCACTGTTTATGGAAATTAGGTGTTTCGCACCTCTGTACCTGTATGACGTCATCCATACCTGTTCAAAGTGTATCCCACCCGTCGCTTGACGTGCACGGGTCGCTGTTGCACGTTGGGCGTGGCTATCGGCCGGGCGAGCGACATCATGCTACCCGACATTGGCAACGACTCCCCCGACCCCCCACCGTTGCGCGCCAACATTGAATTTCCGCGGGGCTTTTGACGGAACCAATTCACTAGAGGGATACAAAATAAAAATGTTAAAAAGTAAAGCAAATTAAATCCTTCGCGAACGGGGAGCACGGAAATATGACGATAAACACGTAGTATTTACTACACTAAATCAACGACTACTTTATGTGTAAGTCTTTAATCATGTGAATAAATGTCAGCATTATTAAGTAAAAATAGCTTTACATTATTATTTTTAATTTATATTTTTTTCAATATATAAACATTGTTAATCATTAAATGATAATGTGTGTGTTTAGTGTTATTTTTAACCACCGACGAAAAAAGAGGGGTGTTATAAGTTTGACGTCTGTGTGTGTATGTCTGTCTGTGGCATCGTAGCTCCAAAACGGATGACCAGATTTAGATCTAGTTTTTTTATTTAAAAGGCGACTTAATCGAGAGTCTAGTCTTAAAAAAACTGTCCGGGCTATTTTAAATTTTAATATTTTGAAAATAAGAACAAGTCCTATCTTAATAATAATTTTTATATCAAGCAGTATCTAACAGTGGAAGTTGCTCACCGATCCCGCTAATATGAAACCTGGAGGGCATGGACTTGGAGTGCGATATCTTGTGATGCGGCGTGTTGTCGGCGGAGGAGGCGCACGGGATGGTCCGCTCCGACTGCCGCGGGGTGAGCTGGTAGCGCCGCGCCCGCACCGACAGCGGGGACTGACTCGCCGACTCATCGCCCGCTTCCGTTTCTAACAGGCTCTGTGTGCCATACTTATGGATGAATGGGCATGATGACAAATTTTGAAATACTGGTATGATCTCTGTTCAAGTCAGAAGCCATTATTCTGCTTCATAAATTGTTAAGACGATATTTGTCAATTTATGATGTTTTATACACAAAGTCAAGTAACTTTTCCCTTATTACCTACAATATTGAGATTGAGACAAAAATATCACTATTAAAGTTTACTGATTCTCTAAACTAAATATACACACGTCAAGCTCAAATAAAGCGTGTAATAATTCTACAGACATGAGCTCCAGTAGAGGAAGTGCTTCTCTTCTTGAAAGTGAACTTCTTGTGACTCCGGTCGTCCGCGGCGCAGCCCGAGTCCGCGCCCGTGTCGGACCGCTCCTCGTCCGTCGCGCGCGAAATGTGCCTGCAACAATCATTGCAAAATAAAGGATTGTTAAAATACTGAGATAATGTTGTTTATACCCGCAATAACTGTAAATTTTAACATGTAAAATCTCCCACACTTTCATTTTCACCAAAAAAGAGTTGATGAACTTGAAACGCCTGAACATATGTAGGAAATAAATTGTAGCTTAGAACCATCTCGATCCCGTCAACTTTGAAACAAAAAAAAACCGCATCACAATCGGTCCAATCGATTAGAAGCTATCGTAGCTTACAGATACAAAATATATACGCACACAGATACGTCAAACTATAAACACAATTCTTTTTGATTTTTGTCCTACAACTACGTAAGATCCATGTCGTTGAATAATACATACTGAGTCGCATTGGTCCTTAGACCAATTTAAGTGCTACTGCAACGGATTTTGTCAATGGCATGCAAACATTTAACTTGACTTAACCTGTAATATTTTTAGACTTAAATTATGCCGACTCAAGGAAGTGGGTGGCAGCTAGTAAGGCAGATTTCTTGAAAAGTATTACCATTAATAATATTAATGACTTAATAATAATATTTCAGTTGCAAATACGTTTTTATAGAACTCATACAAAACGCCTTGAATTTTTGCAGACGTCCTTGAGCGAAAACGACCATTTATAATACAATCATGTGCTCAGATAGTCTTACAATTAACTGTACCTGATAACTCTCGTGGTTTGCATGCTGGACTCCTTTAGCTGGCTGCCAGGCTTCTCGGCGGTGTCCAGGAGGCCACTGAACGCTACCACCCGGTATTCTCCACCGTGGGCTTCACGTACGTAGTTCAGTAACATGCGAACTTCCATGTATAAGGCCTGTGAAATTATTAATTTTAATATTCATAGGAACCCACTATTTGCATTGGAGAGCCAATTTCGTTGCTGTTTAAATAGTATAAAATTTAGAGGTGTAAATGTTATTGTTCACTGATTCCACTGTGCTGGAAAGTGTGGATGAATGTTGATGCATCATTGCAATATAGACACTCCAAAAAACCATAGTTAAACCATTAACCATTAGACTATCAATAATACAGTCATGTATTGGATTATTATTTTCGTTCTATTTATTATAATTATCACTTTGATAAATAAATAAAATAACCAAAATATTTATACACATTATAGTCATTTTTTAATATGGAAAATAACACCATTTCTTATTCGCATTTTATTCATACCCACGAACTTTATAATACACGTACCGAATTATCAAGCATCTTCAACTCCTTATGCATGAGCGCGAACCTGGTGACGAGCACCCGGAAGGTGGACTCCACTATGAAGGTCTCGATGGCGCGGTTCGGGTTGGTCCCCTGTCCGGCGCCGAAGTTAGTCGCGTAGCCAGCCTGCAGGTGGCTTATGTCTGGCGACTTGGTGTGGCTGCGTTTTTGCTGATCTATTAAATGATTAATGTAGGTGGTTTCATGGGTATTGAAAAGTAACCTTAATGAACGAACAGTGACTTCAAAGAGAAGAATATGCCCGTTAGAAGCAATGGCGTAGCTGGCCCTAAGCAGGCTCTGAACTGCAATATTTTTGAGGACCCTCCGCTTCAACTTTAGCTGCCAAAATTCTAAAGAAAAAAAGTATGCCAACAGTAGCGGAGTTACGGCGGCTGGCGAGCTTTTATCTAGTTGATCTGTGTCGAAGGCAAGGCAGTATGCTTGAGTACGAGATATAATTACGCGTGGTGGGTTTTAAAACCAACTTACTGTTGAGATAAACGAATCTCCGTGAGCTGGTAAGTAAAGTATTTTTGTATAAGCAACTAAATAGAACCGACGAAAAAGAATAGAAATAACTTGTCATTGAGAATGTGAAAAGTCAGCACATATTAATTTTATTAAATACCTATAATACTCGTATTGTTCACAAGCTGCTTATTTCTTATGCCCTAATACTTACTCATAGGAGACACCATAGTAGAAGGTTCCGCGCAGAAGCCGATAGTGGAATGTAAATTATCCAGAACTTCCCGAATAGGAGCGAACTTGGTCATCTCCTTTATCCGCTGAACGAACTTAGGCACAGACGCAGAACGCAGCTGACGGAGAGAGTTGCGCGCTTGTACACGCAGGCATTCTGCTTGCGGGCCACGCAGGGCTGACGTGCAACCGTGGGAACAACCTAGTTGACGGAGGAGTCTAGAAGAAGGAAGATAAAACAGGTGATTAGAATACAATAGAATAGAATAGAATAGATATTCTTATGACATGACGTGATTTAATATCATTGAAATATTATTACTAGCATCGACACCGAGACCGCATAGAGCCGACACCGCAAATACCATGTATGTCCCAATGCATTGGCGCCACGTGGCTTCAATCTTTAATGGATTCGTTCGATTTTGAAAGGAGAACCGGGGCTCAATTTTGAAAATAGAACCTCTCGGCGGGACACATTTTGTTCGAGATGTCTGTTCTATGACATTATACTTCAATGTTGTAATTTTAATTTTTTATGTCAGATAAAGATTAGGACACTACATGCGTTCACCTATCCAATATCCATGCATGAATTAAAAACCTAAATATGTATTTTTATAACTAGCTAATTTAAAACATATTATTGATTGATATATTTTATATTTATAACAGAAGGAAGAAAGATAGTTAGTAACTAAGTAAATATAAAAACGATAATTAATTTTTAAATAAAAGATTCTGACATATTTATTTAAGTTATTGCTAATTCCATTTAATATAAGAATACTAGCTCTACTAAAGTACAGTTATTTAGAATAACTACCTGAGAATAATGTGCATGATCATGTAATAAGGACAGTCAAAGTTCTCCTCCTCTTTGGATTTGTCTTTACCGTCCCCTCCTTCAACGTTAGTAGACTCCTGACTTTGCGCACCTGGAATCCCCGAGTCTCTTTCCTACAAATTAAATTCATGGGAGTAAAACAAACGAAAACAAACCCAATCTCTTAATACATAAGAATAATTTTACCTTGCTGTCTTTATCCTTGTCCTTGCTTAAATCTGCCAATGGATCAATAGATTCGGGTCGCGGATCTTCAGACGGGTCTGATTGCCAATTTTTATGAACTCCAATTTCCATTAAAGTATCTACTAGGTTGAGCATCACTTCCATAACACGAATGGTGATGTAGAAACTGTCCATCGTAGATACAGAGTAAACAGCCTGAGATCAAATAAAAATTTGTTTTAAAATATGTACCTCTAATACCTAAAATCTTACAAACAGCGTCGTTTCTAGGCAAACTGAACTAGTACTTAGTGCAAGGCAAACTTAAACACTAAGTATATTTTTTATGAAAATTTATGGCGAGGGTCCAGAACGATATAGTTTCGGACGTAAAATATAATATAAATTGTCAGGTTACATTTTTTTTTACACATTTACTCTCGTTAAATACGAGTAGATCATCTCTCATAGTGATCCCTTAAAATTTTTGGTCTTTAATTTCACACGAAATCGTAAAATTCTGAAAGTAAGCAAATTGCATAATACTTAATCTCTTTTGTTAATTACCTTGAGCAATACTTGTAAGTCGATATCCCCATCTTTAGTAATGTAATGTAAGGAGCCAGGTGCTTCTTGAATTTCTTCCACTACATATGTGATATTGGAATCAGTCTGTGAGCGAGTCAAACTCGGCTTTCTTTCAGGCGTTGAAATGTGTTGTGAGCCGTGCATGCTTACTGAATCCATTTGAGACTCCAAAGAACCCTGTAAAAGTACAAAAACGAGGTGGTTCTCTATTCGGCTATTTTTAAGTGAAACTTTATGTTTATCTGATATATGCCACTAGAAAATTATTGTATATACCGAAATAAAACTTCTTCAAATGCAAGTTTTTATACTGTTTCTATATTTAACAAAAGTTTTCATGATCGCTAAAATTTAGTTGGGTATTCTATTTTATCTATTGTAGTTTCCTCATACTCAAAGGTGTTGCAAATGAATGTTAAAACTTATTATTTGGCAGGGATTTATATGACAGATTTGTTTGTTTTCGAGTCGAATTGTCTCATCATCATTGAATTGTCTCATCTGTGTGTCCAAGGGAATCGTTAACGAGTGTTTATAAAAGAAACTAAGATAAGAAAGAACCAAAGTTACCTGTCTAGTCTTGGAAAGGTAGTCAGGTGAGGGCGTGGGCGTATGTTCCGTCACAGTTATGATCGGGTTCTTCTTTTTTTGAACGTTGGATGGCGCCGCGCTCACTACTCCGTGAGCTCTTTCGGTCTTGATTTCACCGATATACCTGAAATAACGCATTATAACTTCCACTGCCAATTCAATTCAAGCTTTCAATTTAAAACTATGTATGATTTTATTTGGTTACGGTTTGATATCGTGATTCTTCTATATTGTGTATACATTGTTTTGAACTGTATTTGGTCGAATCTACACTTAATCGGGTAACTTTGAAAATTAAATTTATTTGGCTGTACTTGTACTTTACTGTGTATGTACTTAAATAATGCAAGTCGTAGCTACTAGGTTAGGTTAGATTAGGAATATTTAAAGGTAAATAAACAGAAATAGGAAATAACACTGAAATTCAAATATCCCGTTAACTGCAGTAGTAGGGAAATTTATTCTATTAAATTTTTTATACAAATGAACCAAATAAAACCAGAAGAAATATCCGTTTGTTGAACAATATTCCACATTAGTTTCGCACACTCGCTACGTCGTATATTTGGTAACATGCAGTCAAATCTTTCCAAGTAATCTCGTGTTAACATGCTATAATTATCAACAAACAACGTTACAATTAGTAACAATTTTGAAATCTGTCTGAATGATTCTTAAATTTTACAGTAAGCGTTGATGTGCCAAATTTGCCTATAGACTACGCTATCCTAGTCTATTAACGTACACGACTACCAACTTTTACTTTTGGGTGAAAACCACTCTCACAATTACTATTATATAACATGATTTGTCTGAAATATTTCTGCGTGCATTCGTCACACTGTTTGGTGACTCTCTCGATAATACTAATAAATTAAGCTAAGCTTACACTATAACTGAGTGGCATGAATTCCTACATAATGAATTATTTACAAGAAAGAAAAGAGAAGAAAACTATAGTCTAGGCGCAAACAAAATTAAGGCGCGGTACTATTCAAGTGTTACCGGAGTGACTCATCAAACTTGCATCTATGTAAGGAAGCGTCTACAGTCCTTGGAATATTACTTGTCCACTTACCCACTGGATGCTAGCTCATCAATCAAACAGCTAGCGACCATATCGTTCGTCCAGAATATAAGTGTACGGGATTAAGCGTTAAAAACACGGGAGAAAGAGAAAAAATACATTTTTATATAGAAAATCACGGAGAAAATGTGTATGTAAAGAAAATCATGCTGTGCTTTAATAATTGATTAATTTTGAAAATAAACAATTCCAGGTAGAAGTGAATAAAACTTTGAAGGGCGCGTATTGTTAGAAAATACGTAAAGTCGGAATAAATAAAAACCTAAAATGTAACATTATGATATATAAAAAATTTATGAAAGATAATTGAAGTCGCTTCGAAATATAATAAACTAAAGCTACAGAGAGAAATTAAAAAAAGTTATATTAGATAAATGTGTAAAATTTCCATATAGCATTGCTCACCTGAGACTTGGCATACTTTTTCCTTTAATTAGATTACATTGTATGGAGTCACCGGGCATAATGTGTCCCATAGCTGGGAAATTGCTGGCCAAAGCCGAGTTGGGTCTGTCATCGGGGTTATCTAGACTTCTGTGGTACTCCTGTAATTCACATTTTGTTATTTACTTTCTTTGTGAAATAATTGAAAAACATTTCACCAACAAGCAAAGTATAAAAAAAATAAGTACAGATATCATTCTTACTGCAGTATGAAAATTAAATTTATGTTCGTCGTGCCCTATTTTTTCTAAAGCTTTTTCTGACTTGGACAAAAGCTTCGTTTCAACGAAGGCCTTTAAGTCGGCCATTTTCATTTTACGCTTCACTTTTTCGCTGGCTCGTCTGGTCATAATATTTTCTTCGTCAATTTTGGGAACCGTCGCAAATGGCGCTTCTGCTATCGGCGACATATCTTTAGCTTCGGGCACTTCTATGAAATTCTTTAATGAGTCGCGTTCCTTTATCTCCGGATTTTGATAAATCGATACCTCTATTTTTGGTATAGGCAATGAATTACTTCGTTTTCTTGGTTGAACATGTTTAGATATATCGTCACAAATGTCACGGAGCCTAAAATATTACAAACGTCGCAATAAAAACAATTATTTATTTTAAATAAAAGATTTTGGAAACTTAGGAACTTTTATTTTAAACATAAGTTTTAACCCATCGTCATGCTTTCAATGATGCGCATGAAAAACTAAAAACGTGTGTTGTACTAGTTCTAGTCACAAACAAAACACAAGTTACATCATCAGTCATGAGAAACACATATGTGTTAGTACGTAATTTGCCTCTAACATAGTTACTTCGTACTTTAACATTATCTGAACATTGTCTTACTTAGCTGGCCACTTACCTGTTATATAAATAATGCAGCGCCCAATATACTCCATCTTCTTGCCACTGAGTAGTGAATAGGCATCGTAATGTGGCCACGTCTAAAAAGGTTGCCGCTGAAACCTATAAATGCATTTTATATCCAATTTACATCTTGTTTGTACAGAAGCTTTTTTACAATACAATAAAATAGAATACTGTTGAGGATTTATGTTATATGCAATCGCATTTTAATGCACCAGGCGCTGCGTCGATTATATGGTCTAGTGGCAGTAGTTCGGATGGGTAATGATCCAGTCATGATTTTTTTTTACTGTCGTTATTAGACCGATAACTGTAAGAACGATCAGGCATCTTAATTTTATTTTCCAATCTGAATATTCCCAAAAGCGCCCAAAAATTGGTCCTTCGAGCCGGATGAAGATATTTGCCAAGTGTCTTAATACATACAAACATAAAAACTTAAAAATAATGTGGTATACAAATGGCTGAAGGCAATCTCTCCGAAACAAGTTTAGAAAATAGAAAAAACTTACAACTTGGTATTACCTATGGTTGTCATAGGAATTGAAAATTATTTACACTCACATGTACTTGTTTTGCAGTTGGCGCTTTTTCTGTAGATGTGGGTGTACTCTTAAGACCTGGCCCAATGCTGTCCGTCAACGATTCTTTATCTGAAGAACTGACGCGAAAGAAAATCTTGTAAATAGTCTTGTATTTAATTTTTTACTCTTTAATCGTTACTCGGTCTGCGTATGTGTGTTTTTGGCTTTGTTTTAATGGAAATAGCTAGCATACAGCTGACGATCCACCTGATGGTAAGTGGCTAACGTCGCCCATGAACATCAGCAACACCAAAGGCATCACTGATGCGTTGCCGGCCAAGAAAGAGAGAAAAAAATAAGATAAAGAAAAAAGAACTGGCTCTCAAGTCCCCAGCCGGAACATGACTCATTACTCTTTCACTGTTCAGGCTATACTGCTCTGGAACAACCTACCCGTGGAAATCAGAAAAGCTCCGAGTCTGCAATCCTTTAAATTACGAGTTCGTGAGCATTTCCTCAAGGCAACGTATCTTTAACGTAATGCAGTGTCTTCTTTCTTCATAATAGGTGATATTATGTATTGTATGTTTTTTATTTATTTATTTATATGTATATATATTTTTATATATATATATATGTATATATCTATGTATGTATGATTTTATGTATTTATATATGTATAAATATATGTGTTTTTTTTTGACAGTGTAATGTGTAGGATCTCTGCACAGTGCTTATTCATAGCAACGTGTTTAAATTTGATTTGTTGCACCTACCACAATTTTTCATCATCACCAGGGTTGACTGGTAGAAAATGCCACTTGGCATTAAGTCCGCCCATTGTAATTCAGTGTATGAATGCAATAAAGTTTAAATAAATAAATAAATAAATGACGAGTCGTTTGGCGGCTCAAGGGTGCATGTTCAAGGTAGCTATCCAGGTGAACTCCATGAAGAAATAATAATAGTAATTATGGTAATAATTATCAATTAAAATAAATATTACCAATATAATCCCTCCGAGGGGCTCTATCATCAGCAGGCCCGATTTAATCACCTCTTACGACACCGATCCGGCGTGGAATTGGGGTTAGTATTCTAAGCTGCCTCAATACGTGTTTCTATTTTGTTGAACATTAATTTAAAACTTTAATGAACAAAATATATGTAATGATATGTCCTTAATAATATGCTATTATAACCAAAAGATTCATATGACTAGGCCATAAAACTCCATTTGATTTAAGAAGAAAATGAAGTTATTGCCTACCTCATTTTTGTTATTTGAGGCAGAGGTTTAATGCCAGGCAGCACCGGCTTAGCGTCTGGCTTGCGCATCTGGAACAAGCTTGGATCAGCCGCGTAAATCGTGTATGTTCCTTTGTTGCCTCCACCGTAGTTTGGTTCCGATGGCAATCGATAAATAAACTGAAACAATATGCATAATATATCTGTGGAAATTTTCTATTGGTACACTTCTTTAACGTAATAAAGAACAATTTATAAAATGTTTATCTGTCTGTGTATTTTTCTTTAAAATAAATGAATATTTTTTTAATTTATAGAACCACCAGTAATTGTCTTGAAGTTGATGAAATAATGTAAAATACATAGTTATACAACACATTTGTTAGGTTATTGTTAAATATTTATGTTTTGTATTTTAATAAACTAAATTAATAAATAAAAAATGATTTACATACCACATGTTCTTCTTCTGTGCTTGAACTCTCTTCAGGGATTGTCTCTGGGAAAATTGTGTCCTTAGGAGAAGAGATCCATGGTTCTTCTTCAGTGCTGGTCTGTTTCGAGGGTGCATCTGGCTGCGGCGTGGAAACATGTTGCACTGGGGCCCCTGGTGGACTGGTGCTAACACCTCCTTCTTCCTTTGATGATTTACCTAATGAGTGATGATTAATTGAAATCCCACACGTGGATTGGATAGAAGGAAATATATTTTTATGCAGTTAGAAAATAGATTTTGATTTAATGCTTTTTTGTGTATGACTATGGTATCTATTGTTTTTATTAAAAATAAAAGTTACTTAATATGCTTACAGATCAATCATGTCTTTAATATAAATTAGGTACCTGCATTATTTAAAAAATATATGGCTATCTACCAGTTTAGTTGATGGTAAGTGAACATATAATATACTATGTAAAAATTAATTGAAAACTATTAAAAGAAAATTACTTACGTCCAATAAAAATGTCTCCTGGTTGATGTCTTTTAGAGTATTTTCCCCCAAGTGGCTTCGGTTTGGGTTTTACAAGTGTTGTGAAGCAGGCAGCATCGGGATGTCGGAATTCCCATAATGCTTGCCACATCTTAAGTCCATTTTCCAATCTATAATTGTTAGTAAAGTCGGATTCCTTCAAGTGATGTGATATAGGTGCAAAGAGGAACACAAAGAGCTAAAACAATATGTTAATATTACAATTTTTATATAAGACATTATAAATGCTACATTTAACATACATTGATGGTTTTATTACACTTACAGTCATAGCTGGAACTGAAAACAAGTAATAGAATGGATTGGAAAAGTATGTCTCATTATCATAATCACTATCAGCACATTCATCTGATGCATCCAGGAGAATCCAATGTAAAGTATACAGAAGTTTTGTTTCCACGTTGCCCAAACATTGCATGTTGTCTTTTATTCTGTAATAGGGAAAATATTATTTTTATATCATGTAGTTCATATAACTATGAAAACAATAAGGTATATGTCTAAAAGATATATGTCTGTATGTATAAAAGGCATAAGTGATTGGCTAGAAACTTAAAATTTCGCACACATATTCCTCTGATGACGTAGGCATCTAGATGATGAGAAGATCGGATGAGAAGCTGCAGGCAACATCTACTTTTTAATAACTGGAAATGACAACACAATGATTGACCTTACCACTTACAAGTGATTTTTTCCAGATAACCCAATTCACCATGTTTATAATGTACTTTAACATGTATATCTTACTTTTACCTTACAATTTACTATAGTGTATCTAATAAAAAGGCATAATGTGTTAGTTCTTGTTTTGTTGGTTTGTTTTATTAAATAAATTACTGGTATGCTATTAATAATGTATTATCTCGTCACAACACACTATAAATAATTTATACTGTAATTAATATGTAATTTATCTGCTTAGTATCCACATTTATAAGTTTGAATATTGGAGTTACAACTTTTACCTAATTATTTTTAGTACAAAACAAAATGTGAGGCGGCTCAATTTTCATATTGTGGACTAATATACTTCTGATTTTTATTACTTTTTCTTTCACTGATGGTTAAACATTGGATTATTTCCATTGGTAGATAAATTAGGTGTACAATAATAAATACCTGTTGTGCAACAGAGCAGCTAGGGCGTGCATCACATGAGGTAAGGCAGCTTGTATGAAGCGCCATCGTGGTACAGCTTCAATAGCTTCAGAGAGACTGGGTGAAAGCCCAAAACGCAGGTTCTGTACTAGGACTTTCTCAAATGACTGGAATGTAGAAAAAGATAATATGAATTATATATTACGTACATTGGCATATTTTAATAGGTGGATGGCAGTAATTAAATTAATAACAAACAATTAAATATTTGTCCAAGTTTCTTTTTTAAAACGTTGTCGTTTCCAGTATCAACACTTTTCAATTTAAATTTATGGTGGCATCTTACCTTGCAAGCTTCTTTTAATTCCTATGCAAGCATAATAAAAAAATCATAATTAGTAATAAAAATTAATGTGTACGTGGGATTAACAATAATTTAAATAAAATAATTATGTTACAATATTACCTACACTAAAGTAATTATGTAGGTGTTCTAATTTATAAATTATTTTAGAGAGTACCCACCGATTCGTCTTATTTAACGTTAATCCATTGAAAATTATAAGTTGATATTGAAATTTTCATTCAAAAATCCTAAATATTATAATTGTATTTCAATAAGATTTAAAGTAAACAAAAACAAAACAAAGGATTAGTACTGACTGATGTTATGTCATTGTCAAGACAAGGTGTCAAAACTAGGGATGCATGATATACATCGATGTTCGATGTTATACTCGATGTAAAGTATGGAGACATCGATTTAGTCCGATGTTTTTTTAATACGTTAACATCGAGAAAGCATCGATGTTTTTTATTCGATGCATCGAAGAGGCAACCCTAATGACAAAATCCACCATTAGGCCATTAGGCTAATGTCGAAAAGCCTTTCCTTAGTTTTTGGACATCAAATTCACTGTCGTAGACCTTTTTTGTTTTTTTAATACCAACGCTACTAAAAATAAAAACAATCGATGTATAAAAACATCGATGTATTTTTTGTAACATCGATATTACATCGATGACACTATGCGATGCATTGCATCGAAAAAAATATCGATATTTTCAATGTGCATCCCTAGTCAAAACTAGAATGGAAGTTTTTTATTAATGACGTTACTAATGTCAAATACCACAGCGTATATAAAATGTAAAATACTTAATACAATAATGATCCTTTAATTAGGTACCGGTATTTTTCTATTGACAGTAGGTAATACCCGAATTTACAACTTTAACTATTTTTTAAAGGGCGTGGCAGCCCTAAAAGTAGGTAAGAATTTTTTTAACTGTTAGGAAGCTTTCATTCATTCATTTCATTTCATTTATGTATTTATTCATGTGTGTAGGTATAGTCCACCATAGGAATTTAAACTTGGTGGTACAGGATTTAGCGATTTCCTGAAGGAATCAGGAGGGACCTAGTGCCATTGCCTCGGCTGCTGTTCAGCAGCAGGGTGCTCCACAAGCAGGGGAATGTTGGCTTAGCCTTAAACTCAACAGTCAAGACGATTGGAGCTTATTATAGATACCTACTTAACTTCTCTAATAACATAATAATAGAAAGTACTGCCCAATGCCCATCTGGTCCATCATAATGTCGAAAACCCAAGTTTTCAAGCATTCTACGTACTTACATGATGTCCTGGAGCTCGTTGACAGAACTGCGTTTTGAACAAAGTGTAATGCGTTAGATATGTATAATATTTACAAAAAGCTTAACACACAAAAAGTAGATACCTACATAAAAGAATTAGCTTTAGTATTTTATGGCTGTGAAACAATTAAATACTTTTAGTTTACTTACAATCATTTTGAGACTTAAATATTTTTTTTTACGGAAATAGCCGGCAAACGAGCTGATGATCCACCTAATGGTAAGTGGGTATCGTCGCCCATGGACATCAGCTACACTAAAGGCATCACTGATGCGTTACCGGAATTGCCGGCCAAGAAAGAGCAGGAAAAAGAAAGAAAGAAATGCCGGAACACGACGAGTCATTGGCGACTAACCCAAGGAAGAGTGTGGTAGCTACCTCCAGGCAGACCCCATGCAGAAATAATAATAATGCTAATTAATGGGATTAATGAACTATTAAAATCAATATTACCAATATCATCCCTCAGAGGTCCTTCCACAAGCGCGCCGTATATAGTCGCCTCTTACAAAACCCATCCCGCGTGCGGTTACTATTCTAAGCTGCCTCAATACGGCTTAAATATTTAACTTTTTCCAAATGTAAAAAGTCTATTTTTGTCCGGAATGTGCATCTTTTGTTTCTATGCATATAAAATTAAAATAATTAAGATTTCCTTTTCCTACTCTAGGTACACTATTTCTATTATTATTTATTTCTCCCCCAAAAAAATTTTTGGTATATAAGAATACGTTACAGGTAGAAATTATTAAATTCACCACAAAGACAAAATGAACATTGTTATCATCACCAAATTAAGCCCATACTTATAAGCTTTTTGCCTTGTTATTTTATGCACATTCTCCACTTACAAGCAGTGCCAGATTTATATTTTTTATCAGTATAGGCCAATTTATTTCCGCCGCCCCATGTACCTTTCTAAAATAATAATTCTCCATTCATAGTAAGGAAGGCACTGAATTAGTCACTAAGAAAGTGCGTAAAAAAACAAGAATTACAAGTTTTTACGGCACTTTTTAATAGCAAAATCATCTATAATAATATCATCTTCTGAAATCTGCCGCCCCTAGGACGCTGCCGCCCCTAGGCCGCGGCCTATACGGCCTATTGACAAATCCGGGACTCAAGAGTGCAGTTTCTTACCATGCAAGCAGCATCGTGAACTTTGCCGAGCCTTGGTCGAACGAACGGCGTAATTTGTTTCCATAAGAATATTTGCACTGGAATCGGAACTATTTCTTCGCTGTTTGGATCATCTTCAGATGCCTCTTTAACCTTCATCTTTTAAGAGTAGGACCCTGAGGATGTCAAGTATTTACAACACTACTGATGAAGATAATATTTGGTGCCTAATAAACATTCAAGTTTGCTTTCATAAGAGGTGTAAAAATATTACTCAGACAATATTCTTACACCTTTCTGAGAGCTTGGTGCCTGGTTAAGTTTCTTAGTTTGTTGAAATCTCACCAATTTACTGTTTATTGGAAACATTTTGTTTCATTTTGTTTCACATTTTTTTTGATCAATGCATATCACGATAATTATCTTACAATTGAATTCTTTATTCTACGTACTTATTTGTACAACAATTCTCTAGTGACGTTGCAAATCAACGGGATTATTTTGAAATTACGTAATAGCATAATTACTTACTGACAGATGAAACGCTTAATCCATCTTTGATAATGGTTCACTGTGACAGGTGCAATGTAATGGATACTTCCATTAGCAGCTACAATGTTTGCTATGGGTAATGTTTACGATTCAAAGGACTGAACAGTTGGAAAGTAGGGGCGCGTAGAATGCAGGAGCCTGAAACGGGCGGATACTCGGAGGCTCGATTGAAAATGAGGCTTTGCGCACTCCGCCCGAGACGAAACAGGGTTAGCACGATAGAAAACCACTAACTGTAATTTATAATAACAAAATTAGTAAAATAAATGTTTTACTAAAAAAAGTATAAGGAAAAAAAGAGAAAACTATGAATATTTATTCTTCTAAATATTTCTACATTTACGTTTATTATGTATTATTATATAAATATATAAAGTTTTCAGTCATAACATGAATAATGTTGTACTGTGCTTTAGTGTAAGTTTTTATACCAAAACAAATATAAATAAGTTATGATGACAGTGAGAAAAAAAGGGCACCTCTTTAGTGGCATCCCTATATGATTCCATTGATCTGTGCGCGCAGACTCCGTTTCGTAGCTCGTAGCGCTCGTTGTCATGGCAACGGTAGATCTGAATCAGCTTCATGGAAAGTTCTAAGAACAGAGTACTTAATCACTACGTTTCTAAGCTTAAACCTAACGAAGTACACAAAGCTGTTGCACCCATATAAGTATTAATTATTTTTTATGTGTATGTATGTATTGCGGTGCAAACATGTGCAAAGCAATATCTGAATGAATTTATTTAAAGTAAGATGTAAATGTAAATAACTCGAGGGCGAAATACGCACATAAACACCACTTACTGCCTACTAACTAAAATCAATATACATAAATACATAAATAGATACTTACTTTATCTTGCCTAATGAAAAAATATTTTTAATATTTTAATTTAAATATTTTATTGGAAACTGAAGTACCGATACTTACTTTTATTTTAAATCTTATTTAGTTAGGTATGTAGTATTTATACTTATATTTCTAAAAGTTATTGCTAACAATAGTTAGCAGGCTTTACTATTAGCTCTGGGAAACTGCAAACGATACAATAAAATACATTAAACACACGTATTTTCGAAGGGTGTCTCGCAAGTTAAAACCATGAGTATTTTTGCTGGTTAACCGGGCATTAGGCACCTCATCCGAAGGTGAAAATAGTGCAACAGGTTGATATACCTTTTTGATGGATAGAGCTGCATATTTATCAATTGGTATAACGGAGGTACGTTAAGTATACCAATTGATAAATAATCATACTTCATGTACCTACGTCCTAAAACTATAATAAGTAATAAACTTACGTCCCTATCAAATAACCTGATTTGGTTCATGAACCCAGTACCTAGTAATAAAAGTGTATTAAATTAATGAGATTGGTTTTTATATGTCAATGTTCACATAGTGGCAAGCAATTTGCTTTATAAATAGAAGCAACAGGGAGCGGCGGCGCGGCACTAAACATTTCCTACTTTATAGATTGTTTTCCCTTTGCTTGCGTTAGTACCTTGTTAGCCGTTTGTTTGATGTTACACTTGCATATTGTATGCTTTTATTATACGAGTAATACTTAATTGAAGTAGAGAAAACAACAGTTAATAGGTACCTACTTAAATAAACGAGGTAAATTACTATGTTCCTAATTGAAAAAAAAATACAACGAGAAAAAATAAGCTAGAGGAAAAAAAAGCTAGGCATAAATATATCGTACTTATTTGTACAATATTTACAGAACATATTTTCAAGTATTGTAGGTAAAAATATATTAAGATAATTCTAATTAAAATCCGGTCAAGTGCGTGTCAGGGCACGTAAAGATATGTTTTGTAGAGTTCATCGACTCTATTACTCACTAAGAAAGTGCTGAAGCTAACCTGGCTGTGATAGTTTCCTTTTACCCACTCCTGAATCGGAAAGTGGCCTTTGCAGGCCCATAAAATTTTAAGAAAAACCTTTCAACGATAATTTTCACAATAAAAACGTCTTCACAATACCTATAGAAGTTACCTATAAAAGTTATATGTAATGTAGAGCCATATGGGTGCAAAGAGGACTTCCTCAAAAACATAATTTTAGGGAATACCTCGATGTCAGACTTAACAATTACTTTTCTTTTGGTGATTAAAGAACTTGATTACTGCCCCTAACAATTTGGTACGGTATGTCATTAACATATGAGAGATAACTGTTTATAATTTCCTGTCCGCCTAGGATCGTCTAGTATGGTTTAACTCGTACCACCAGAGGTATGGCCAGTGCCGACGTTAGAGCAACTGACGCCCCAGAGAAGGATATTGTGGCGCCCACATAAGAAAATCAAAATCAAGCTTTTTTTGCTCGAAAAAATTTTTTGCTGAACCAATGGGAAGGTTTATAAAAAAAATATTTTTCCTTTTTTTTGCTCCTCATCCCATATGTGGCGCCCCTCCAAATTTGGCGCCCAAGGCCGTCGCCCAACCTTGGCCCCTCTAATGCCGGCTCTGGGTATGGCCAGGGGTACGGTGTCTGACGGACGGTCTGCAGTGTAAATAACCGTTAAACTAGCGGAGGATACCACTGTTATTGGCACGTGGTGGTCACCTTCCGGGAGTAATCACCTTATGCTTTAAATCTACGAGATTTACTTCGTCATTTATCATGCGGACCGCGAAGGATTGGAATAAGTGGCCGCATCGGTGTACCCGGTCGATTATAACTTAACTTTTTGCCATATGAATCAGTCGAAGAATGAAACGATACTCTTTAATGCGTAAATAAATTTAAAACAATATTTTACGCATATTTGCCCTACATAATCTCAATAGGAAACTTTATACGGATCATTGGCGTCAAGATCTGCGGATACGGATACGGATCTTAACTTTCTAATTGATTTATTAATGATGATGAATTCAAATTAATTTGCTCATACATGCCAAATATTTGATTTTAGAAATATAAAATACTTTCATTGGAATTTAATAGTATTTTATTTCTACCTAATCACCTACATATAGGAATGAATCTATTTAATAAAAATTTATACGGTAAAAGATCCGTCAAAAGCGTAACGGATACGGATACGGATACGGAAATTTTTCTCCCACGGATATCCGCGGTTACGGATACGGATATGCGGAACATCACTAATACTATGTTGCGTGTGATCTAGCTGATACTACGCGTAAGGTTGGATACACACGAGGGAACTCCTCAGCAGCCAACAGCAAACAGAAACAATTAAAAGCTTGTTTGTAAAAGTATTTTTAAAGCATTAATTATTATTAATCTTAAGCCATTGTCATATGAGTAAATTTTCAATAAAGGTAGATGTGGCGTAGCACAATCGAGAAACAGGCTATTTTAGCCGACGTTGAATAATACTATAGCTATTGGCTGGGCGGGACTGAAATAGCAACACGCTGTTTTGAATGGATAATGCTTTTTATGTAAACTCGCTACGCTTTATTACTGCAAATATTACTCATATCGCATCGTTGAGTATACGTTAATTTTACATGCTGAAAATATTTTTGACTAAACCTTCAGGACGATTGGTTAGTAATATCAATATTATTAATGGACCATGGCATCAACTCATAATCCCACTGTAGGGCACGGATCTCTCTTCATAACTGCGGACGCATAAAGCATAGTTAGTGGGTTAAATTGGACCTAATAACGAAAAAAGTCACCAAAATGAAGACAATCTTAAAAAAATTGTCTTGGTTCATTCACCGGTAAACCTGACTGATATTTAATTATTTATCTAATGGTATGGTATAATATCAATGATATATTATACATCTGAAGAGAACTACCTAGGTACTTATAATTATTATAAACTAAGTTTTTCGATACAAAGTTTTATTGTAGCGTCGCCTTAGCAACTGGCAAGTAAAAGTGCACTTCATTTAAAAATTTAAATTGGCATTGAATTGAATCATTATGATTGACATTGAAAAATATTAATCAACAAAATTGCAAAGGGAATTCCGCCAGATTTAATTTCGACGCAATAAATACAAAATGCCATCGTTGCCCGAAAATGAAGAGTCCTGCAATTCGCATTTGGCGGCTTTAGTGGCAATAAACATTGTTACTCAAGTTTTGGATGAAGCGGAAGATATTTTAAATGCAGCACACGATTCAGGTAAAGATTTACCTACAGTTACAAGTATACAGGTCTCAGATTAAAGAAATTACAGGTATACAGGGTAAATTTTTCAAGTGTGCATGCCGTATGTCATTAGGTACTATCCAGAATTCGATCCTTGTTAGCGTATTTTTTTAATATTTTTTTCTGAAATATTTTTATTTTGAAATATTTCTTTTGTAATGTTTTTTCTTGAAATATTTTTTATTGAAATATTTTTTTAAACAAAATTTTATTGAATTCCTCTTGTCCGTTGAAGTTTCACTTCTACTATCCCCATAAATGTGTCGCAGCACACATTTCGTTATTTTTTCGAAATCAGTGGGTTCAATTCTTGCAGGGTTATTCATTTTTCAAAAATATAATGATGCAGTTTTAGTTTTCATCAAAATCGGCCCCCAGACTGCTTTGACCACTTTTCGCTATTCCTCATAGTTTCGAATTTGGCCATCCACGCAAACTTGAAAAATTCACCATGTATACCTACGATTTTTAACATGATAATGAAATGGTACAAACGTTATTATTGCAATGAGAAGAAACCATATGAATTTATCTTCACAAGGTCAACCATGGCGATACATTTGGCGCCAGAAGAAAGGAAACGGAGAGTTTTATGAAAACGCAAAAATTTTTGGAGTTCTGGATGTAAAAGTTAATGACAACGAAACAAATAGCTGCGAAATAATGCAAAATGATAATGTTATTTTTACGTCAACACCTCAAAAGGAAATAGGTAGTATGCCTATCGCATTTGTTTTGGGTCAGTAAGATAAATATTTTAACATTAAAAATCGTATTTATCCATTATAGATTATAGTTCAAGAACTTATAACGAAAATAGCTTCATAGGACAAGGTGATGAAGATATTCAAATGGTAAATAGAAATATTATATCTGTAGTTAGAGAGAGATGATAAATAGATATTGAAAATATACTTTAATTTGGGTAGCTTCCAATTTTCCAATCATGTCATGTTATGCCTATGTTAACGCTTAATTGCTTGTTTACTCTGTATCTTCATATATATAACATGTATAATATGTATAATAATAATGAAATTGTTCTAGGGCCAATCCTTCACGTTTGATAATTTTTTTAAGTAACTATGTGGGCTATAGAAGATGGATTGTTCGCCTATCTGTCTGTACTACCTACCTGTATTACCGTTTATCACGCGGAAACCTCTTACCAGTGACTCAAAATTTAAGCCTATTATGATAAAATATATACTTAGTCGAGTAAAATGAGTTGAATTTAATTGTTACTAGATATTATTATGCTTCAAAGTTGAAAATTTTGTTACAGAACACGTATCTAATTTAGCAATTAAATTTCAGAGAAATACAGATTTACGATCACCTTCAATGTTGATTAATTGCCTATTCGACATGAGTGATGTAGAACAATCAGAACGCATAGACATTTTCGACGATGTAGAAGCTAATAAAGACTCTCGAGACTTCCTTGTAAGCACTGTAGCTAAACTCGTGGAGTCTTATGTCAACTTAGCTCTGAATACTGTTTGTGGAGACGTTACAATTGAACCTCAAGTAACGGTTGGAAGCTTTGAAGGCAGTAGTAACTCTAGCTATTCATTGTTGACCGATGCACTGGTTAGTGATGATACTGAAAACGAAAATGTAACTTATCATATTGACAACGTTAAATCAGATGGAGATAAGGAAGAATGTACTACTAAAGAGGTAAAAAAATACAACACCTTATTGATTAAATAGCATCATTAATCAATCAAATATAATTTGTTCGTGTAACTTTTAACTATTCGCGAAGCCCACGCCGTTAATCCTCTAAAGATACTTGATTTTTCCGACTTAGTAGACAAATATCATCATGGCTTTAACTTAAATATAAACATGATATAATTATAGCCTCTACTCGTTTAAAATAATGTAGCATTGAAATGACAAAATATTTTTTGAACAAGGCACTGCATGTGATTCCGAGTAACTCAGTAAACTACGACTTGAATTTGTTAAAAATGTTGAATACTGTATTTTTAAAGGTTAATGATGAAGATTTGAAGGAAATTACAAAGAAAGACATTGACTTATATGAGAAAACATTTTTGACATTGAATCGTAAGTGCTCCGTCCTGTATAATAATAATAATAATAATAATAATAATAAATCTTTATTTCAGGCATCGAGGCCCATAACATAAATACCTTACAGACTAACATACATACAAAAATATAGACTTAAAAACTAATTCACTTATTCGCGAAGTGAGACGCGCTTTCGGTGGCTCGGTATAGTACATTTTTATCTTCACTGCGTGTTTTATTTTATTTTTTACATGAAATATCCAACTTTTTAGGTGATTATGACACATACATAGAAGAAGATTTTCTGCCAGAGGAAAAAAGTTTTACAATGCAAGACGTGGAGCTTGAGACAAAGAAATCTTCTGAAGATCTGGAATCGTTTTCTACAAATGTAAGCATTTAATCTCTTCTCTCCGAGTTGGTTAGATATGTATATAAGACTAGGAAATCGCCCTCGCTTCGCTTCGGAAAAAATAGAAAATAAAATATAGCCTATGTCACCCGGGGATAGTGTAGCTTCCCAACAGTGAAAGAATTTTTCAAATCGGTTCGGTAGTTTCGGAGCCTATTCAATGCAAACAATCAAATCTTTCCTCTTTATAATATTAGTATAGATAAGATACAAGTAATTAAGTATTCTTAACCAGGAAACATTTGAAAGTGACGTGGACTTGATTATGGATATATAGAACATTGAGAGGCTCTAAGTATCTTATTCTCCTATCTTAACCTTTGACCTCTTCTCGTAACAGATGTTAGCGACAGAAGGAGAACAATCAACGACCATAGGAGGCACTCAAAAACACAGCTTGGTAAAGCGATGTCGTTTACAAGGTGCGAAGCTTATGTCTCGCTTACGTAGTTGGTGGTGGAAGCAACGCTTGATTGGAAAACGCAAGGTAAACTTGTATAATGGTACTATTTTCAATATTTTGGCTTAAGAGCCAGTTCTTTCTTTCTTCGTTCTTCTATCTTGGCCAGCAACACACCTGTAACGGTTTTGATATTACTGATATCCATGGGCGACTGTGATCGATTTACCATTGGGTCGCACGTGAAAGTACCAAACGTTAGTAACGCTGTTAGGTATTATTAAACGTTATCTTTAAACATTTATGTAAACGGTTGTTTTTTTGCTAAAATTAATTTCATTCTCAGGGAAGCCGATCGGGGATATGTCCGCTTTCACCTAAGGCAAGGAACTTGGCCGCCAGCCTTTTGGATCATCGTAAGCTGCGATCTCCATCTCCAATGCGGACCACAGCATGGAAGTTCAATACCGTTAACGAAGCACTTATTCATTCCTATAATATGAAAGATTACGATTTAAAAATAAACTCAAGCGATCCACTCGAAAGAGATTAAGTAATTTGTGTTTACTCTGTCAAAGTCGCCAAAAGTTATGTTATCAAATTTTAATTATGTTTCCTTTGCCAATATTTTACGTTACATTACAATAAAGATTTAAATAATATTATTTTTTGTTTGGAATTTCGAATCACGATGCTTTGCAAATTAGTTTTCGTTCGTTTTGTTCATCTTTCACCTACTTTTCAATACCTTATATTCGACACCTTAGATTCCGAGTATACATATATACGACACAAAACCGATCGAAATAGTTTCGCGTAAATGTAGATTTACCATTGGTACTGGCGTTGGTTGCGAGCGGAATGGGAGAAAACTCTTGTTATCTCTTTTGCCCCTCTTTAAATGCTGCGAGTCTGAAGACACCGTGGGTACGGCTCAACTTCCCCGAAAATAGAACGGTCACGGATTCCTGGGCTAAATCTCAAATATCCAGACGGGAGCGCCATCTGAGCCAGTTAAAACAGTCAGGCGAAAAGTTCTCGAGCCCCACTTCTTGTCTGAACGTCTGCCAGTGAAGACCGGGAGGGAACCATCGAACACCACACAAAATGGTGAGTCATTACGGCAGTGAAATGTGGAAGAGAAGTTCAGTGTAAAACGGATTGTAAACTTATAAGTGTTAAATTTCGCGGAAATCCTCGTGAAACGTATTCCGCAGACCGGAAGCTCGCGAGCGACTCCATGTTTTTCGCAAGACGTAGAAAATGAAAAGTGTTGTGCTTAGTGAAAGTATCTATCCCTGTTTCATGGATAACACTACACAAAATACTTCCAGTGGCGTGAGGTGACGCAACATACATCTACACATCACATAATACTTCCCTGTTATCAGTAGTTATAATGAAAGTAACGAAAATATGTTTCATAATTTTCAGAGCGACCTCAGCAAGAACGACGTCGAAAGTGAGTATTTTTTTCTTCTTTTTGTGAATTAACAGCATCAATTTAATATTATAATGAGATCATCATTAATTATATAAATTCATAGACTTTATGATATGCAAATTAAAGAAAAATTTGTTCATAGAGTGGACTAACTTTAAGTTATTTTTTTTTAATTTTAAATAATTTGTTTTCGAAATAAGGATTGTTAATTTAATCTAGAATGTTAATGTAACATTCACACCGTAACATCTAAGTATAGCATGATCCTCATAAATGGTTCGAGTTGCTAAGCGATGCCGGTAGCAGCGCCACTGGCACGGCCACGATGCGCGCGCGCTGCGTTCCAAAATTAAACTCTTGCGTCACGTGATCCAACTCTGCCGCCCGCCCAAACAGAGAAACTCCACTCGGATTTCATAGCATTAGCGCTTCGCGTTTTTGGCAATACTACCGTCGTATCTACATGCGTATCTAGCTTCCTGACTGCTGACTGACGCCGCTTATTATCGTTCCATGAATCTTATATGCAATAATCTGTCATTATCAAGGTCGGAAGTCTTTGCAAATAGCTCTGACAATTTAATTACATCAAATATTTATAGATATGAATGAATATTTTCCTAATATTAGTTCCCTCTGAAACCTAATGAAGGTTAACAGTTACTTTATCATAGCGTAAACAATTATAAAGCAAGTTCTACATTTAGTAAATCACTGAAATCAGGACACAGTTACAATCGGGTTATAATTAGACAGTGACTCACGAGTCTACGGTAAAAATATTGAATCATGTGGAGTTAAAGATAGCATTTAGGATCGCGCCTACGTTTGTCGTATTCGTTGACGGCCGACACACCTGCATTAACCGATATGGATTTCTTGCTTCTTCACGAATACCTATTAAAAAAAGGATGAATAACTACTTAGGGGTATACTTGAGTACATCAAGCTGAATCGAATCATTAGACGTCATAATTATTAGTGATTTACAATCACTTAATTAAGAGGTTTTTTCAACGTTGCCTCTCAATTGTATGATCCTTAATTCTAAGGTTAATGCACTATTATGAATTTTGTACTCATGACAGTTAGGTTTCCTTGTAAGCAAAATACATACAAACATATCAATCTGTTTTGATATTTGAATAAGGTCTGACTACAATCGTAATAGAAGGGATTAACGAAGTTTAACTTCAACATTATTTGAAGAAGATCTTGAGGTTAATATTGATTTTCTTTGTCCATTCAGAGGCATCCTTCGCCTTCTCCATCTACGACTTCGACGGTAGCGGTAAGATCGATGCCTACAACCTCGGCGATGTCTTGAGGGCACTGAACTCCAACCCCACAATGGCTACCATCGAGAAACTCGGAGGCACCAAGAAGAAGGGCGAGAAGACACTAACGGTAACCCTTTATAGATAAACTAGCTGTTGTCTGCAGCTTCGCACGCATGAATTATGCTTATCATATTGATCCCCTATTTCACCCCCTTAGGGGTTGAATTAAAAAAAATCCTTCCTTAGTGGATGTCTACGTCATAAGAGGAATACACCCCCTTAAGGGTTAAATTTTAATTTTAATTTGAATCCTTCCTTAGTGGATGCCTACGTCATAAGAGGAATAGGTGTGCGAAATTTTAAGTTTCTGGCCCTAAGGGTTTGGCCTGTCAACCACTTTTGCCTTTTATATATTCAGATGACAAACAAAATTCACGAGCGACCTTGTGATAAGTGGTCACTACCGCTCTGGACATATATGATGGTAAAATATCGATGCATTGCTGGTCAATGAGATGGTAGACTCGATTAATACTACCTCTCTTGTAACTGAAATACTTAAAGAATAATTGTTTTGGAAGAATACTTGATTCTAGAAGAATTTGTTTAGCATTAACTTAGTACCAGTGTGATCAAACTGGTGGGTGACGTAGAGACTATAGGACCCGAGCATTAGTTTGTCATGACACGTACCAGCGTGATCAAACTTGGTGGTATAGAAAAACGCTTTAAGACTAGGGTCCGAGCATCATGAGACATAAACAAGGAAGGTTGCCTTGTACTTAGGATGGATACAGCAACTTGATCCTTGAAACCCTTAAACATATAAAATGTTTTGGCTGAATAGAATAATCTTCTTTGTAAATTTGTTTTCTTCATCTTTATTTTACACCAGCATCAACACAGACTCTAAATAAATTTCTAAGTATTTATTATTGAAGAGTTAACGGGGAATTATTACATTATGTTCATGTTGTGTAATAAATATTTTCTAGTAGGTACTAACTAAGTAATTTCTAAATCAAAAGTTCTAAGATATTTTTGTAGATTGGGCTACATTAAATGTTTAAGAATGAAATCCACAGTTACTGCACAATTTGTTGTGGTTAATTGCTGCCTACTTAAAATTGACTTGTATTGTTTCAGCTTGAAGAGTTCCTTCCCATCTACAGCCAAGCCAAGAAAGACAAAGACCAGGGTGTCTATGAAGACTTCCTGGAATGTCTGAAGCTTTACGACAAGAACGAAAATGGCCTCATGCTTGGTGCTGAACTTACACACACGCTTCTTGCGTTAGGTAAACTTCGCACAAGTTTACTGCTTTATTCAAATGTATAAGTTTCTTATGAGATTTAGAGATAATTATGATAGATACAAAGTTTTTTTTATATTAAGTATAGAATAAAAATTGTAATCTGCGTTCTAGAAATAAATACACCACGCAAAACTCCCTAAGTGTGGGAAAATAATCAAATTATTACACTCAAATTAGTTCATTCTAACGGTTAGGCAAGTTATAAGAAGATACAAAAAAAATCTTAGGAATAATATTATACAATGAAAACGTTTTACTGTCGCCAGGTGAGAAACTTACTGACGATGAAGTCAATGAAGTAGTAAAGGATTGTATGGACCCTGAAGATGACGACGGTATGATCCCATACGCATGTAAGTATTGAAATTCGTTAATTAAGAATTGTTTTATTCCAATACCTCTATCTATTTAGTGTATGCTACCAACATCCCAACCGAATGAAGTAGCTCGTATCCAAATAAAAATTAAGTTTAATTTCTTTTAAACATATCCCAATCGTAATCCATATTTATTCACTATTTAAAATGTAGCGATTTGTTAGCATGGAAGATGCGTGTAGCATATCAGCATCACAATATTCACATATAAGCGCACCTGAATTATTTTTGTGCATGACTTTAGTACACCAATTTATCAGACGCCTCAGATCAAAATTTGTAAAGTAATCCAAAAATATTAGTCAGCATCCACTCGTATTACCTCCTTACAATTCAGTGCACATACCTACCCACTAAAGACATACCCAGTATCTATCTGTTTGTGTGTGTGGACCCTTGGTTTACCTGTTCTCCATTTACAGCATTCCTGAAGAAGGTGATGGCGTAGAGGACTGCAGTGATGTCATATCTTTAGTTATAAGATCGTAAGTGAAATAAGTGAAGTGTTAAGAACTCACTGCTATATCTAAAAAAATAATCGATTTTTAACATTATATTAAAAAAAGATTACTGTTAACATTTTCAAAATTAATCTTCTTCAGCAATAGATTAGGATGATGGCTTATTTCTTGTTTGTTGTATTAATTTTTAAGGCTTTCTCAGATACTGCTTTCTATGTGTCAGTTAAATTCAAATGACAGGACTGTTAAAATTTTACTGCAGGTATATTTCACATTCTATTCCTAACTTTGGGCGTAAAGAATAACATCGTAAACATCTTGAGTAATATTCATGATAATCATTTAAATTAATTCATCCACTTCAAAAATAAAATCTAAATCTAAAATAATACAGTCTTCTCAAAGAGCAACAGTTTTTGCAGCAATACCCTGCCATATGTAACTAAAACTGCCAATCATCATTGTGTCATACTAAATCAATATTTGTTGCTTCTAGCTTTTCTCCGAAAAATGTGCGATGGCTGGTCGAGGCAAAAGCCAGCGGCAGCAGAGGCGCCCGCTGCGGAGGGTGAGGCCGCGCCCGCGGAGGGCTAGCCGCTGTCGCCCGCGCCGCTCGCCGCCCGGCCCCCCCAACACCCAGCCGCAACACCCCGTATACACCATCTTAGATACGGACCACCATCCCCCCTTTTTTATACGATGTAACATCTATTTCTGTACAACTTTCTCTCAGTGACTGTACATAATAAATTAAGATTAAAGAAAGTACTGTGAAACGCACGTTGTACGTGTCTTTTAAATTTATTATTACTTATTTATTAAGTTCGTTTATAATGAGAAAAATAAAAAACACTAAAAACCGTAAATTATTTTATAATAAACTGTTAAAACGTTCAGTTGTGTTATCTTCATCAATGTTTAGTTCTGTTTTGTTAGGTTTTATAATGTTGATGAAAACAAGCAGTGAGACTTGAGAGCCTCATTTTTTTCCTTTTATATTATTATCATAATTGGAAAATGAGCAAAATCTGATATTTTGTAGTTTAATTTAATCCAGATTTTTACAGAAAATATAGTAATACACTCTTGCTTACAGAGATAAAAACACTTGGCTTGTGAAGTAAAACTTGTATGCTATAACGTCTACGACCGATCACGGTTTTCAATTTTCATGATTATAGCCCTATATTTTATCAATGCTAAAAGTTCATAAAATAGTCTGGATAAAACTAGTTGGATTTCTCCATTTCCATTAGTATAATAGACCGCTTTCATCTACCTATAAAATTTTTTCTGTTGTTCGCGTTTGTATAAAGGGAGATCCCGAGTCGGCGATCCAGTTCCTACAGTACCTAAGTAGAGTAAGTATAATGTACATAATGAATTCAACAGCCGCGGATCTACGATTTTTTCGAACCGGGGCAGAACTTCATAGTGGCGCCCCTCTCTCCAGCGTTTTTTTTATGTTAACGACGGGCAAACAGGCATACGGCCCACCTGATGGTAAGTGGTCATCGTCGCCTATGGACACGTGCAGTATCAAGAGAGCTGCAAGTGCGGTGCCAGCCTTGAAGGATAAGATAAACACTCTTCTTAAATAACCCCATATCATAGCGCACAGGGAATGCCTCAGAGGGAAGTTGGTTCCAAAGCTCGCAAGTTCGTGGCAGGAACGAGCGGGAGAAACGAGCAGTTGATGACTACCACGAGTCAAGGTGATGCGGGTAGAACCGCAATCTTTTGCGGGTGGTGCGATAAAGGAAAGTGGATGGGGGCACCAGGTTAAAAAGTTCTTCGGAACATTCACCATAGTAGAGACGGTAGAAGACACAAAGAGTGCCTACGTCTCTCCGGAGACTTAAGTCCTCTAAGCCGTCTGTAAGGTTGGGATCATCGACAATTCGAACAGCGCGCCGCAGTACGGAGTCAAGATGGCTTAGTTGGTAACTGGGTGCATCGGCCCAAAGGTGAGAGCAGTGCTCCATATGTGGTCGAACTTGGGCCTTGTAGAACAGCAGGCGTTGCTTCGGTGTGAATTACTGCTTCGCCCTGTTCAGTACATCTAGTTTTCTGGAGGCAAGTTTGGCTTTCTTCTCCAGATGGCCCCGATATTGCACTTCGTTCGAAATGTCGACCCCCAAGATCCCAATGCTTTTATTTACGGTGGGAGGCGTGTTTTGGAGTTTCGGTGCCATGACAAATGGGGTTCTTTTTGCGGAGAACGAACAGACTTGTGTTTTCGAATGGTTGAATAGAACCAGATTTAGCCGACCTAAGTCAGAGACCCGCTCCAAAGAGAGTTCGATTACGGACCCAAGTCTAGTTCTATTCTCCTCTAGGTAGGACCGAGAGGAGTTTGCACGGCCCGAATAATGCGCATCTCCCGTACTGTAATCTGCATAGCAATGCATGCTGGGGATTTGTTCCAGCATATCATTGATATGCAGAATAAACAGCGTGGGAGAAAGCACCGAACCTTGAGGAACGCCAGCGTTAGTAAATTTAGTGTCAGAGCGTTGACCGTCGACAACTACGGAAATGGAACGCTCGGACAAAAAGTTGGCTACCCACGTGCACAACTTCCCCGGTAGGCCGTATGAAGGTAGCTTCGATAGAAGAGCTCTGTGCCAAACCCGATCAAACGCCTTGGCAATGTCTAGGCTTACAGCCAACGCCTCTCCGCGACTCTCAATGGCTTGGGCCCAGTTATGGGTGAGATATACCAGGAGGTCACCAGCCAATCGACCATGACGAAAACCATACTGCCTGTCACAGACCAGCTGATGTTCCTCTAGGTATTCTAGGAGCTGCGTGTTTATAACACGTTCCATGTTTTTTTAGAGAAGGGAGGTTATTGCGATGGGTCTATAGTTTGATGGGTCGGCACTGTCACCTTTTTTGGGGATTGGATGTACGAGAGCAACCTTCCACGAAGACGGCACTTTATCTACACTGTAAGATAAGGAGAAATGACGTGTCAACTGTGGAGTCAGCTCGGGAGCGCACATCTTTAATACCATAGATTAAAGTAAATGTTTAATACCATTGCTAGAATTCCGTCTTGGCCACTCGACTTCTTGACGTCGAGAGACAAAAGAGCTCGTTTTACAGCTTTGTGCGTGAACCTTATATCAGGCATCGAGCTCTCACACCGCGGGTGTGTAGGTGGTAGGTGTGTAGTAGACAGTGTAGCTCCAAGAGTCGAGTTAGCTGCAAAGAGAGTACCCAGAAGATCAGCTTTTTCCTTTGCAGTTAAGGCCAGATCGTTATCCGGTCTTCGCGATGGTGGAAACGACGACCGACGGAAGTTACCCTCAACGGCCTTGGCGAGCGACCAGAAAGCGCGACTCCCTGAAGGGTAACTGATTAGGCGCTCACCGATACTGGCGATATGCTCGCACCTTGCCCTGACTATTGTTTTCTTTGTTTGAGATAAATTACTTAAAAAATTCATAACAGTCTTAAGTTGTGTAAAAGACGTCAAATTGTTGATACGGCAAATGTGTGGCGAATTTGTCTTACAAGTTACAGTGAGCCAACCAGGCTTCCGTATGCTAAGCGCTTTGTAGAGCAAGTCATACTATATTATAAGATGATTTTGGCGCCCCCTGAAACTGCCGCCCGGGGCAGGTGCCCCGGTTTGCCCCCCCTTAGATCCGGGGCTGGAATTCAAGTATATTTTGAAAAGGAAAAATAAATTAATATGACACTACTGCAATTATATGAGATGAGAAAAATCGAAGTCGAAAAAATATCTTTCTGACGGTTTAGTAACGAAACGTGTCACCCGAAAAGAACCCATTCTTTGATGGTTCCATTCTCGAAACGTCCCATTCACACCTAAATCTGAGAAAAGACACTTAGCAAATAGGACACTAAATACTTCCGAGACATTTATCCTACAACAAGTAGACAATGGACTTTTACATAACTGCTTAACGATAGGGGCTTTATTCCTGAAATCTCCCACCATAAAGTTCCCCACTGGTGGTGATGGGACTACTTGTTGGGAATTTCAGGAATGTATAACAAGAAAAATGGTATTTGGAGCATAACAAACTGTAAATATCGATTCATTCCTGAAATCAGTTCTCACCTAAAAGTCCCCACTGGTGGGAATTTATATTATAGATTTTTTCCTGTGATCCAACCCCATGCTTCACCCAAATGGGGAACATCTAGGGGGATCACGTCCTCAGACTCAATTTTTTATAAGTATTACGGACGATTACCCTGGAAAAACTGTTTATTCACTAAAGTATATAAAGGAATTATTTGTACTATTGTTTGTCTATACTAACATTATAAAGAGGAAAGATTTGATTGTTTGCATTGAATAGGCTCCGAAACTACCGAACCGATTTGAAAAATTCTTTCACTGTTGGGAAGCTACACTATCCCCGGGTGACATAGGCTATATTATATATTTTTTTACTATTTTTCCCGAAGCGAAGCGAGGGCGATTTCCTAGTATCGAATAAGTATTAAAACTACTGGACCTTTTTAAAAAAAATTTGACCGATGGATACATTTATTATTTCTGTTTTGTTAAATGGCCCACCACTGGGCACGGCTCTCTCCCCATAACTGAACAAGGCTAGAGTCTTCACGATACTGTTCCAGTGCAGATTGGTGGAAGGGAAAGTTATAAGATATTTATAATAATTAATTTTCCCTTACTTTAATTTAGTCATGTTTTATAACTGTCACGTTCACAAAATAGTAACCGTACGCACCTACTCGAAACAACTAATAGTGTAAGGCTATAGGTCTGAAGCGTTATTTTATTTTATTTATTGTTGCTCGCTTTGGTTGAGCGTTTAATAATTCTTTATCCTTTTCACCTATTTCCTCGTGAATTACTCTACTTCTACTACAATCACAGAAGAAATAATAGTACATTTTATAATAGTACAATAATACAATAATAGTTCATTGAAGTATAATGTCATAGAACAGACATCTCGAACAAAATGTGTCCCGCCCGGGAGGTTCCATTTTCAAAATTGAGCCCTGGTTCTCCTTTCAAATCGAACGAATCCATTGAAGATTGAAGCCACGTGGCGCCAATGCATTGGGACATACATTGTGTTCGCGGTGTCGGTTCTATACGCTAGTAATAATACTTCAATGTAATCGTTCAATATATTCGTTCGTTACTGCATGAATGCCCGTGCATTAGGTAGATTTTAATTTCGAAATTACCGCGTAGTCATAAAATAATGTTTTTATGATTTAATGATATTTCTCATAATACAAAGAGAACATTTCTTCAGATCTAACAACAATTTAGGAGCAAATATGGAGCAAATCGTTTTATTTACCACACTCATGTCAACAAACTATACTTGCTTGCCAATTGTTTGTTGTATGGACGCCAGAGAAAATGGCGCGGAAAGTGTTTTCCCGGCATCAATAACTCTCGCTCGGGCGGATTCGGCTGCGCTCGAACCTGTTCGGAACTCATTGTGTGGGAACGAGTGTGAGAAGTGATGAGAAGCTGTGATGGGGTGGCAAGGTTACACAAATTGCGCATGGTCGGGGAGATTTATAAATAAACAGTTGTTTTATTATTACCACAATGATATTTATCGTCCAAGTATAGTAATAGTTCAAAGTCCAAGAATAGTTCGGTCTGTAGGGTTTCTTCGTAGACTTAAATTATAACACTTATAGGCTATGGGTTTATTAACTGAACCTAAAGATCACGCGGTTATATTTTTACAATCACTCTACTTGCATGCATGACGTATTATCATTTTAGAAATACGAGGAAATAATCCTCATACAAAAAAGTAACAATAAAAAAAATAAAAAATGAGAGGTGTCAAAGGATACCCGGATGGAACGAAGTTCCTTTCGATTTAAGTATTGTTTTGTTGTACAGCGCCATTGTAGAAACTTGGAATGTCAAATATGATTTGAATTCAAATAATAAAGAATACTTTGTAAATAGAACATAATATATTATTTTAACATTGAAGTACTATTACTAGCATATAGAACAGACACCCCGAACACCACGTATGTCCCAATGCATTGGCGCCACGTGGCTTCAATCGTCAATGAATTCGTTCGATTTTGAAAGGAGAACGGAGGCTCAATTTTGAAATTCGAACCTCCCGGGCGGGACACACATTTTGTTCCAGATGTCTGTTCTATGTCATTATACTTCAATGCATTTTAACAAATAATAATAGATGTCGCTACAAAAATGTACTCTGAATCACGCTGTTGAGATTCTTTGTAAAACATATAAGTAATCGACCTAATGACATGAATGTCGGTTCGGTTCGGGTTTATTCAGCCATCTCTGTAAAACTGTCTGAATCACTTCAAAAAGAGGTGTGGTCATTCGCAAAATCAAAAAGTGTCGAAATTTTCCGTCTAGCCCTCATTCACAACGCGCGATAAGGAACTTCGTTCCAACACAATATTGTCTACGTCTTGGATGAAGATTGCATAGCCTCGTAGGAGTGATTTCAGTACTCTGTGGCAGTGATCGGATACATATAGACCACATGACGTTTAATTCTTCTGTCTTTCTTTCTTTTTTCTCTCTTTCTTGACCGACATCGCATCAGTGATACCTTTGGTGTTGCTGATGTTCATGGGCGACAATAGCCACTTCTTATCAGGTGGATCGTCAGCTCGTTTGCCGGCTATTTCCATAAAAATAAAAACCCTTAATCACTTAACACATCAGATTAATGATCTATTTGATATCAGTCAGTACAGAAGGTTGCTGTTTCTTATGAAGACTGAGATGAAATTTCTCAATTAGCTAGAAAAATCCCTGGCAACATCTCCTTACTTTTAATCTATAACGTAGCCTTAAACTCGACAGACACAGCCACGTCTTAATATCATAATCCAAAGTAAGCAAGAATTTTCCTCACAACTGTATCGAAATCGAAACTAAATGGGAGTTTTCCTTGCCGGCTGTTGACAACATCGCTACTCGCGTCTCGCCAGGCTATCTATCTACGCTACGAAGAGCGTCGCTGGTTCGCTCGTACGACGTACGTATAGCACGCAGTGTTTAAAGTTTGAATCTGAACCGCGGGTGTGTCTCGACGTATCGCTTCTTCTCGTGTTTACGTTATGATTGATTAGTGATAACGTTCAAGTCTTGTGGTGCGGCTGTGTGATTAATAATATAATATAATCAAGTAAGTAAATATTGTTTATACAGCTAATAATGAAAGGTACAGTTAGTAAAAATCACCAAAACATACTCAAAGGGGAAAGATATTTGAAGTGCGCAAAAGGGCCTGTAATTATAAAATTTAACACCTCGTTATAACAGAATGGCGGTGCCGTGTTCTAGAATTAGTTGTCGCGTGAAACATCGGTAAGTACAGGTTTTTGTAAGCCACCTCGTAGGGAAGCTGAAAGGAACGAAGCTGTTTCATTGTATCTTTGTGTAGTTTCTTATGCTCGAAACGTGAGACTGGGATAATCACAAGCATATAATTTTCTATTACTTTATAGATTGTAATTTGATGTTTGTTCACTATCAAGTTTTTTAAAATAATATATTCGTTATCTTTCTTGATTTTCAGGTGATAGTGTACTGATTCGATATGGCGGATGTGAGGGACTCGTCCACTGCCGCCAATAAAGACACGGATAAACACAACACAGGTAAATAAAAAACACACTGAGTTGATATAGTTAATAGTATCAGGCGTTACTTTGAGAAAATCCATTGTTATTAAGTTAGCATTAGTCTACGTTGCAACAATCCGCGTTTAACACACAGTTGTAAATTAAAATCTATGTGTTAAAAGTGTTTTTTTTACTAGTTACCTATAAAATATTAATTAAATTTTGAAGGTATTATGGCCTAGAAGTCCTAAAACTCTTGATGTGACACTTATTAAGTACCTATAACGTTACGAGTACTTTATATCTTAAAATTTTCCTCGAAAAATTTACCCCAAAACTTCTCCACCAATCCGCACTGGAGCAACGTGAAGAAGTATGTTCTAGGCCTCTTCAAGAGGAGAGACCGTGCTCAGTATTGGGTCACTAATGGGTTGAAGTCAATCAAAAGTTAAATTCAAAATCGTATTTGGCAAACGCTAAACAAAACCTTACAAAAATAATCGATAAATAAAACAAATGTAGGCATATCATTTCCTACATTGTGTATTTTATCAGGTTATCAGGAGCAGGTAGGTACCGCAGTCGGTATAGTAATGAAATGGAATTAATTAATGATAAAACCAGAGTTCAGTGGCATAACGCGACGCAATGTTATTGCCACTTGTCGACTAGATGTTTTCTTGTTTTAGTATTTAGTTAGTATGAACTTATTTGTATTCCTATGACGTATAGATATAGATAGATACTTTAGCGAAAATTATTTACAATTTTCATTTCAATACACACATTATAGGTACCTAGATACACTAGAACTCTGCCTGCGTTTTCCAGATCATAGATCTAAATTTCATATGTGAGCTAAATTTCAAGAAAATTCGTTAAGTAGTTTTTACATGAAAGAGTAACAACATCCATGTATCCTCACAACAATATGGCGATCTGTCTAGACTAGACCTAGCTATTGTTCTATACAGACAGGCAATCATAAAATATCGCAACAAAGAGAATTGCATAGATAGAAGATTAGTATTATCTACCTATATAGCAATACATACTCATAAGCATATAACTGAAAGTAATATACACATGATAACTGATGAGAAATGAAAAGATGAAACGGAAACGAGTGCGTACTGCGCTGATATGACACGTATGAGACGGATATAGCTCGAGATGCAAAGGGGTGTATTGTAAAGGGGTAACGCCGACGTAGTAATAATAATGAAAGAATATTATAAAGGGGATGCAGCAAGTCGCTCGCATACATCTTGTGATCAATTGTTCAATTTACACAAATAAAATATAAATGAATTTAAAGAAACAGTATTCGAAAAACCTATGCCAAATTGCAGATTCTATTTATGTATATATTTTTATATCTTCCAGAAATGATGGAATATCTTATGGATCTACTGGAGGAGTTTCGTAAAGTAGTTTGGACAGTAGTACAATACAATACAACAACAATATTCAAAACAATATTGAACTACAATATTCAAAATAAGGTGTAAGGTTTCCCTGCGATCTTTTCTTGTTCGAAGCAAGTAAGTACTTAATGCCATAATCAGTGCCAGTGCGGTGGCTTCCTTTAGGTTACTTCTCGTTACTATCCTCTTTACGAAATGTTTTACTTCTTTCGATCCCAGTTTCGGGAGAGGAATAAGGGATTACACTGTTTCCTCTTAGGTCGGTGATTAATACGAGCCATCAGTTTGTTTGTAGGATATTAACTTAATCTGTTTCGTACTAAGAACATAAAGTTATCTTTATGAGGTACTACCTTCCTAATTATTTTTTACAGGACAATTAATGGCAACTGCCAGTCTTCGTTTTTCTGCTATAGTGCTATCAGTGTTGTATGTACGTGAACAGGGAAATAAGAACATTATTACGCGACGATGATTCTGATAAGAAGTAAAATATTGCACGTTGTTAGATTTTTTTACATTCCTTTCACTCTATAGACCTTTAGTGACGTTAAATAACATTAAGATTCATGATGGACAATTTCAAGATGTTATGTATCTCCCGTATGGTCTAGTGGCTAGGATACCTGGCTTTCACCCAGGAGGCTCGGGTTCGATTCCCGGTACGGGAACTTTTTTATAAATTATTTTTCTGTTATAAATGTTATAGATATTGCTTAAAATAATAAGTGCGTTTTATATAGTGTTTTAAGCCATATTTTCAATAGATTATTTATGCGTTATGCAACACGACGCTTTTCTTAGATGTTATAAGTTTTTCTAGCTAAATCCACTCCAACCTATAATTTTGTTTATTTTAATCACAAGTTTGTCGATTTATTAAAAATATTAATTGACATGAACACTACACAAAGTTCATGAAATTGCTGATTAAATAGCATTTAATACGTAATTCACTTTTAATTCTCTATCTTCTCTACATTTGTTTAAACATTGACATAATATTGCCTTTTTTGGACCTGTTATGTTAATACATATTGCAGCTACGTGGTATAATAATTATATATTTGCTATGAATAAATAAAAACACACATATTTTTTCTAAAGTAATCTACATTACACTAATACTTTACACGGTTTTAAATTGTTTATCACTCTTATCTGAGTTGCATTGTGTCCGATAACGATTCTGATATGCAACAATAAAATGTTTACCAGAGCAGTTTATTTACTGACTTACTGACCATCATTCTATTATAGATTTAATATTTAATTAATTCTTATATCTTACACCTTTATATTAATGTGTAACATTTTCGTTTATCTCATATTATTATAGGTTTATGCTATCAACCAAACATTGGACGTTGGAAAAGTTATTTTAAGTTCGTGGTAATGATCTCGCAAGATAATAATAGTCGTAACCGCTAATAGGTCAGTACTTAGTAGGTGACATTTCTAAGAATATCTACTTTTCATTATATTTTTAGAAGATTTGAAATCATGTGTTAGTCATCACACAAGAAAAATAATAAAAATGTCATCAATTAAGTAGTTTTAAAAGCAGAGAATAATGTTTAAATTGATAAAATAATTATTGATAACTCAGTATAGAAACAACAATCAATACTGATAAAAATGCTATTTAATGAATACTGAACCTTTGTTATAATCAAAATCATTTGTGGTGTTTTAGTTCATTATAAAATTACCTATTTATTTATATCTAATGATTTGACTTTATATTTCGATGTACTGCAATATTGTAGTAGAAGACTGATGAAAAGAATATTTTGAGCCAATGTAGCAATGCAATGAGTTTATCTTTATCCCGAGCTATAGTTCTGAGTCTCTGACCCGCTGCGCTACTTCGGCCTGGCAATGTATTCTAGTCTTCAAATTCACGGTGTCGTTAGTAACTGGTTAAATGAAACAGGTTTTTAAATTCTTTATTAAGTATATTTTAGTTTTTGGAACGAAGTTCCTTATCGCGCGTTATGAAAGGGGGCTAGACGGAAAATTTTCTTACGAAAATTTGCCACGATACTTTTTGAAGTAATTCAGAGAGTTTTACAGAGATGGCGCTGTACAACTTTCTGAATCACGCTAGTAGCGTGAAGTTGTACACGTAAGTTGTAAAAGTTGTACAGCGCCATCTCTGTAAAACTTTCTGAATCACTTCAAAAAACAATACTTAAATCGAAAGGAACTTCGTTCCATCCGGGTGTCCCTTGACACCTCTCACCTTTTTTTAATAACAAGTACGTCAGGTACCAGTAAACATCGACAGGAATTATATCGCACCTTCAGTGCAAAAAAAGGCATAAGATGAAAATTGCAATTTTACAGGAGAGCAAAAAAACTGTTAAAATATCAGTAAGTAGTCAAAGGATTTACATTACGATTTCTTGCACAAAACTGTCAAGATTAATAATAAAAATCTGAAAAAAGTGAGCATAATATGCAGCTTTTGTCCCTCTTTCCAATCATATTAATAACTAAAATTCAACGTAAGACGACTTATGCTTTTTTCCACTGAGGGTGCGATATTAGTAAGAGATAGAGTAGATTTTTGATACTTTGAAAAAATATTAAAAATACATAATATAGATAACATATAGATATCCAATATTGTCGAATTTACTTACTTCTACAGTTATTTCTGAAAATAAGTGTAACATTTTCTAAGTACGTTTAGTAATAAAGGGAGAATAGAACCAGGGGTAAGGTGACGACATTTGTAGAATTCTAGTAACTCCTGAACTAAGGCACCACGTACCAGACACAGGCCGCGCCATTTCATGCTGTCATTATAATTACTGAATCATAATTAGGCAATTAATTTCATAACTATTCGTACGGGACAAAGTTACAATTGGTCGGAAAGTCTATATTCCAATACTGATACAATTAAATTTTATTATGTTTGCTTCGTCATAGCATAGCAACAAAGATTCGCGACAGGTTTTTCGTGTATAAAACAGCTTTATTTTAGATTTGTGTTTATTATTTTGCTATGTTTACAAATCAACAGACAGCTACTAAGGATAATTTATATTCTCTCTATTCTACTTCATTAGTGTTACGTCCGTATTATTAGTTACTAAACCACTAAAAACTATGGTATTGTAATACACAACAATGAAACAGTGCAAAAACTATTAATTTAGTTACCTTAACTTTCGTTCTTTTGCCCCGTAACTATCGCCGAATGATTTGCTATTTTCGACGTGACACAATGAAATGACGATACTGATATTAATGATGTGAGTTATACAGATCAAAACAAATTAGTTCAAAGAAATATTTGGCAAATTAACAATGTTCAATAAAGGTTTAGTGAAGGTTATTTAAGGCAAGCAATAGAGATATGAATAGAAAACTTTAAAGGCATTCATGCGATAAATTCCCACCATATGCATGTGATATAAAAAGTTATACGGTGCTATTGTCTCTACGTGATTGCTATCGGTGCTACTATATCATAACTACTGCAAACATACTGTGAATGGAGGTACTTCATAGGTACTTACTATTTTAATATTATTTTGATTAACCATTCATAAAAGTTTGCAACCTCAATTCTAAGCGAATCATTTTTGTGTAATGGATCAATCTAACAGCACAGCACAAAGCCAAAAACAAGCAAGAATCCGAGATAGATTGGTGGATGCTACTGGCCAAATTTATTAAAAGATTTTGTATCTTCAAGAGTCATTGAAAGCTTTATCGTGGACCTTTTGACACACTAAGAAGCATCTCCATTATTCCGCTCTGACTTTAGTACAGTATGCTCCACTTTTTTCCAGTTATGCAGGAGAACTTTATAAACTAGCCTTTAGGTAATGCAGTAACACTTTATCACAATCACATCACAATGCAGATTATTTAATAAATTGAAATGTTAACCTCGAATAGGTTATTTTACTTTTTTTACTTTTACGTTTACTCTAGAATTTTTGTCTTTTAAATGTTGTCTGCTTTAAAACTGCTATTTCTTTTTGTTTAAATTATAATGTTTACCTATCAAAAAGAAGATTAATATGAATTTTAATGCAATTTAAATTATTTCATTAAGAAAAAATATTATATGTTTTAAAATAAACGGACGCAAAACCGTAATCATTGACACCTGAAAGCAATTCGAACAAAATCAAGTGTTTCACTAAGCAAAATGAGTAAAATCGTAAAAAAAAACTTAATTTATGTTATGATTTTATAGCCAATACATAAAACTGCTACATTAACTTGCCATGGGCGAACAAAACCGTCAAACTAAATAAGAGCCGCCTTGTCTCAGTTTAAATCAATTCACGAACCTATCAGGCTTAAAACAGCAGCTGGTAAAAAATGGCAGGAGCAGCAATTTGGTAAACGTTGCCAATGTATAATATGTTATCAAATGAAAATTATAGTAACTAAAATTAAAGTTAGCAAACATTAAAAAAATAATTTAGATTAGGGCATACGAGGAAGGTGTCAATCCATTCTTTGGGGGTGGGGTCAACAATAGTAGACTATCCCCTACATCTATTTGATCAGGAATCGTACTTTCTCATCTAGCTCTGTTGCCCTCATAAATCAACCTAATAAAAAACATAATAACGTAGATTCACATTAATAAATACCACTCCACTACTTGCAGCTCATAATGCTGTCATCTCGCTATCACGAGGCGAGCAGCAGCAATATGCATTAAATACTTGTAGGTACCAAACAAAAACCTCTACCAGCATGACACTATTGTGTTATGTTAATGCCATAAACACAATTAAAGTCACTTACTCTTGTTAAGAGTGATAATGCGGTGTCTTTGCCCTCGCGAGGTCTGCTCACGAGTGTATAGTAGCGGGTCAACCATTGTTTCGAGTTGCGCAGACTCCCTTCATTCTTTGTTAGAAATTGCTGGCTTGGTACTTTTCATGAAGTTTTGATAAGTATAAAATTATAATTCTGTGAAATTATTGTAATTTGATCTGTCATACCATTTTAATTTTATTGTTATGTAAGTAGATTATTATACCTAATATTACAAATAGCATTGTAGAAGGATTGAAACTTATTTCAAATCTGTCCAGATTCAAACGTGTTTAAGAAGTTTAAAAAATTGGTTGTTATTTATTTGTTGTATCAAATAACTGAGACCGTATTTTTCCGATCGTCATTACTGCTGTAAATCGATCCACTTCTCTCAGACTTCTGTGACCCAATTCGTTTGACTTTATCTAGAAAAATCGTGCATTCCACTTGACCCCATGCTTGAACCCGCCAGGGGTGCTATGGATACTAAGTATTGCACTTGAACGTTATAAATATGTTTTAGTTAATTAGTTATTTGAAAAAACATTAGTTTTAGGTTTATTCAACTACGTAGCAAAAGTATTGAGAAAGGTACGACGAAATATAGGAACTAACTTCCGATTCAACTTACTCAAGCTCTACTGTAGTAGATTCGGTTGAATGAATGTGTGGGACTAAAATAAATGAATATGATCCCGAATGGAACATCCTAAAATTATTCTTGATATGACAAATTCGTAAGGAATCTGGATTATGTCATGTAAAGCGCTATCTAGATAATTGCTGACTCGCCGCTATTACATACTTCATTTGTAGTTATTTCTTAAGTGAATAATTGCTCTGTTTCTGAATTGAGATCAATTACGAAGACAAGCTAAGAAACCATGTTTAAATGATTAACTTATATCGTTGTAACATTATAATGGCACGAAATACTCCAGTACTCCAGTAAGTGTTGATTTTGATTCAGAAGCAAAAGATGCTACAGCGAAGGACGCATTGGGGACTATTTGTATAGCGCTGTCCCTACGACAGATCGTGTGTGATCCCTAAGATTTATTGAGTTACCCAACTGCAGTCTTAATGCACATCCGTTCTATTTATAATTGTTACGATGTTTATACGGAATAAAAATACATTTTAGTGAGAGGCATGTCGTGAAGATTTTAAATGACAAAATTTTGTTTACTATCGCTTCTGCGTACTGCGCAGCAGCGTTACAGCACCCTCATTATTATTTGTCATAAATAATTCTTCTTTAAAAATAAAAAAATATATATCTATCCACATTACAATATACTTTATAATAATTATGTGAACGAAATTCTGTTAAATAACTATAATGTATTGGTTGGCGATCAAGAGACATCGTCATTCCAAAGAAATGTTTTTTTTATTCACTCAAGGGTTTTAAAACGTGGTTTATGTTTCGCAGTAGGCCTCCAAAGACTGATGAATAGTAGAGAAGTTTGAGGCAAATAATTAGTTTGTATCATTTTCTGTTATAATACTCGAAAAATAAGCCCAGTCATAAGGAGGCCCTTTGGGTTCTAAGATTGAACGGGCGTGGCTGAAGATGATCCCAAACCTTCACAATGCTTCTGATTAATGAACTGTAAACTAAACAATGGCAACATTTGCTATATTATAAAATGGCTGCTTGTTCGTTATATTGACGCACTTTCAGGTAATATATCATTTGAAAAGAGAATCACTTAATAAGGATAAGATAATTATATAAAACAAAAAGTAAATCTTGGAATAAATTAGAAAATGTATATTAGTAGTTGCATATAAGATATATGTATTTATATAACTAATTGTGATCAATAAAATAACTCTATAATACCTATAATAAAGTAATGATCATACTGAGGACGAAAGACATCATCTAAACTAAACTAATACGAAGCTTCTAACTCTAAAGATTACTTTGCTTCCTCACCGGATCTTTTCATTCAGATTTCCGCGTCCTGTGCCGTACTCCGTAAAAGAGGATAGGTATTTCACAAGTCCTGTGTTGTGAAGGCGTGATGTCCAGGTTTAAACGATGGTTATATCACAGCGCTTGTCGGTGGCAGCTGATTGCTGATGTCTCTTATCTGTCATCTGGGGCTAATGTACATTTAGCAGTAGGTCTGGTGATTGGTAAATTGCCGGACGGGTTCGGCGCACGCTCATCATATCCCACCTACGCCTACGTGTACATAGTTCGGGATATTTTCAAATTGTTTATTTGACTTGCAATGAACTGTGAGTAATCTTTGTCACATAGTTTCAGAGTGAAGTCTTTTTATTCTGTTTAAACTGTAAGAAAGCAAGTTCAGTTTATAAAATGATAGACTGGGAACAGGGAATTCAAGGTAGAAGAATTTTAGGAGTTTCGTTGGTTAAATTTTCTAGCCGATTCTACTGATTTAAAGAGTAATTAAATGGCACCAAAAATATTTATACTGCACGAGAAACAACAGTGTTAGAAACTTGATCGTTAAAGAGGCACAACGTAAAACTATGGCGAATGTCGTTTTATTTTAAGGTGTTACTTAATTTTATACTTAAAAGGATGTTCCAACAACGGGACAATGTAAATGTAAAACTCATTTTTTTCAATAAATTGTTTTAATTTTAATTTTAATTTCATTTCACTTATTCTATGCTTTAAAATCCTCAAAATCATAAACATTTTAAAAACAATATAACTATACCTAAATCTTTCTACCGTATCCGAATAATGCCAGCTTTTGTTTATTTATGCGGTAATTAAGTGGTTAGGTAAGAAGTACGCACCATATAAGGAGAGGTAGTAATTGAAGATTCTAAATAAGGATTTAGGAGTTGATTCCTTGCTTTTTATTGTTCGGAATTGGGATTAAATTACGCGCAGTCCGCCTCCAGGCCGATTTGCAGCAATTATTTAGAAACGACGCCCGTTAGCACAATTTAGTGGCGACATTGCGTGCGCCCCCACAATTAGCGATACCGCCAATTAAAACTTTGCTCTATAATAATACAGCTCTGTAAAATATAAAAGCAGATGTCTATGTAAACTTTTTTATTTTATTAGTTTGGGCGCTATGCATGTTATATATATCTTATTTTTTTAATTTTGGATGAGGTGTATAAAGTTATTTTATTTTTTAATTAAAAAAATATACAATCAATCAATTAAATAACAGCTCAGGTCTGACATAAAGGCAGGTTTTTCTTTTATAGATGAATAAAAGAATTAAAACATATTCTTTAGTTAGGATTAACCAAAAATTGGTGGTCTGTAATAGAAATCTAAACACAATTCATTATGATTTAAGTGAGTATACCTAATAACATCTATTTAAAAATATGTTTTACATTTCCTGCGTGACAATTTGGGTTTCTGAACACATCACACCTAAATAAAGACGGATGGGACAAGGTTGCAGAGAGGCGAGTACTAACCACCTGGTATGTAGAGCGTGGAATAGTACAAAAACTAGACACAATAAGTTGTCAAGATTGCCTAGTGTTCTGACATTCGAGGATCTGTTATCATACAGATAGTGGTTTCTTCATTAAGATTTTATAACATAATACGTAGTGTTTTTAGAAGTAATATGTTAGAAACGTTCACAAATTCGCTAGGATTCTCTATTTTAAATAACTCTGGCGTGATAGTACAAAACAGTTCAAAACACATACCGAAAGATCTAAGGATAATCATTTGTGTATCATGTTTTATTTAGCTGGGAATCGCACTCTAGTCTTTTAAGTTTTAACTCGGCCCAACTCGAAGTAGATATAAGTATTTGTAACGTTCATTTGGTCAACGTGTGAATGAATGTAATATAATAAACTAATCACAGCCATATGTATAGTAGTGAAGTAAATAAATAATAATTGTTTTGTTAGTGATAGCAATACACACTTTAAAGTTTAAATGTTGTTACTTAATCGTTGAAAGTAAACGCATGTTTGAGAGAAATGAGAGATGTTTACGTCAAATCTAAAAATCGGGCCAGTGCGTCAGGCTACGCGCAATTTAGGGTTCCGAAGTTGTAAGTTTATCGACTATTGTCATAATTACTTATTCTAACATAGCCGTGATAGTTTTCCTTGTAAATTCATCATATAAACTATTTTTGAGAATTTTTTCACTTGCCCAACTCCAACCGTTTAGCCAGCAGCTGCATGTTGCATACATACTCGCATGCTGCATAGTACCAGATCACCTCTACTGCTGGTGAATCATTTGGGTTAGATGAAGTTATAACAATATGCTGTTTCCTCATTAAATCATAGGTACTAAGGATGCTTAACTTTTATACTATTTATAGAACTGCTTGTAAATATTTTTTACCGACTAGTTTTAATTTTTTAACTGCCCTAAAAGGAATATTTTTTGTTCTATCCTAGTATTTCCGTGATGTTGAAGTCTAAGATTTTGACAACGGGACTGCTGGCACTAAAAATAATAACAATTCAATTCAATTTTCAATTTCAAATGATCTTTATTCAAAAATAAATATAACATATATATCGGTGAGGCCATGAATCTCCAGTGAAGGTCCAGGGACGGACCTCTTTATTCTACAGCGCTTACCTGATGCAGAGGCTGGCATATAAGAAATGTCATGTCATATTGAGATTAGGGAATTGTCAAGAATGTAGAACAGATTATTATTGATCACGTAGTGTTGAAGTACTTTGGAATATTGATGTGAATGTTAGGAGAACTGGAAATATATCATGGTGCAAAGTAAAAGGAATATCATTTCATAACCAATACCATAGAATACCTCCTTCTGCTACATATACATATCTAGTGTACATTTTAATCCTAGATATTGTAAACACAGGTATGTGAGTTGCATATTAAACAACAAAGTTTTTACAATGCATACTTAATGAGTAGTTAAAATCGAAACATCCAAAAATACTAAACTATTCAAATATAGCTAATTTATGAAAACAAGTTTTCGATTGTTTTAGTATAACAATTCGATTAACAACAATATAAATACTTTAATAACAATTGAGTCTCACTAGCTCCACGGGACATGTGAGAGTCAGATTTGCTAAACATTGCTAGTTGTCCAGTCATGGAACAACTCAACGGGACTAATGGGATAGACCCGCAAGAACAGAGTGGTGGAGAGAGCGGACCCCTGAGAAACTCCAACATTTTCTTATCCACATTTTACCAGCTATTCACTGGGCATTGTATTGAATGCCTAGGCATAGTATGAAATGAATAATATTCCATAAGTTACCTGTACGTTTTAAGTATTCTATACATTGCCTAGGTATTGTATAGAATACTGGATTATACAGATTTCTGGTAACATGTATAAGAATTTGGCTCTTATTTATGGCGTGTATCAGCAAATTATTCTACAGACGTATTCATCAGATGTAATCACTGAAAATGGTTGATTGATTTCAATGAACGCTGCTAGGTCTATAATATAGGTCGGTATAGTGCCTATCATTTTTATTTATATGGCATTGAAGTTGGTCACTTGTAATAATATAATTGAAGAGTTACAGCTGTTCCTTCATTTCTCGTATAAACCGTTTTGCAGGGGTTGGTGGTAGAAGGGTGAAAATTTAGGTTTGTATATATTTTTAAATAACGAATTATAAAAAATCAAAATAAAAAAAATCCAAAAAAGAAAAAATCCTTTGGGGTAGTCCACCCTTATCAATTAAGGGTCTGAAAAAGAGTTTACGTCCTATTCTCCGACCTATTGAATATACACACAAAATTTCATACGGTGAAACGTGTAGGCTTAGGAATTTGCCTATACTTGTGTATCAGTGATAACTATACATATTGATAAATTATTTTAAATTTTGATAGAAAAATATACAAATAAGGTAAGGTATAAGAAGGGCGTAAGATTCTTTATAGACTTTATCCAGATTCACACCAGCAACTGTCCAATCGAAATAAAATAGAGTCTTAGTCTATTTTATTTCGATTGGACAGTTGCTGGTGTGCATCTGGATTGAGGGCCCACTTTTTTTTCTTGGCGTAGCAAATTGGAATTTATAGAGGATTTAGTTAAAATTAGTTAAAACTTAAATTGCTGTTGACCCCTATCGGTCTTTTCGCTTTTCATTTTTTTTTCGGATTCACGCAGACAGAGGGGCATCGAGTTTGAAAAGACTCAGTCGAGAAAAAAATTTTTGGGAAGAGGGAGGACTATACACCCTCTTCAAGAAGTAGGGGTTCCATGCATCATAATTGCATAACTGTGGGGTTCAGGGCTCGGCTTTGGACGTCGCTTGGAGAACATCGGGGCAAGATGGCTCACGCGGGAAAGTCTTGTGGCGGCGCGATGCCGTGTGAGATACAGGACATCCGTCGGTGTAATGTGTACGCCTTTCTGGTGTTTTTGTGAGGAAAGGTGTTATTCCTGGGTTCAAAACTTCAACAAATCTTGTTTGAAGTAAATTGCTTCACGGTAAAATTAAGAATGGTTCTTTTTAACTACAAAACTAATGATAAGATTATCTTTTTATCAGTTTGCTCTAGCGATTCTTTGTTCCTACTTATCTTGTTAGAGGTGTGTCGGTTAAGCAACACGTAGCTTAATCCTATGATAAAATTCCCTAACTTTGAAACCATGTCTTAGTGGCACAAGATCCCAATATAGGCAATAAAATATAGAGAAACATAGATCGCAATATCTCAGTATTTTCATCTTTATGACCTTCTTTTACCTAAATATATAATGTAAGTATTTGCATTCAGAAAACGACTACATTTATATTATTGTAACTAAGTAAACATGGGAAATGTTTAAATTAAAGGCCATTTAAAGGCATATTAAAATAAAACATTTCAAAACATTAAACACTCGAGATTATAAAACCATTATTTTTAGATAGCACCTCGTATATTATAATACATTTTACTAGTTATTTATTATAGCTCATATTATAATTTTATTACTAGGTATGTCAGTTTAGAACCCCAGTCTATCTGTCGGTATCTGCAGTTCCCCTATCATTATAGTAGATACATAACACATTACCATTTATCTTTATGATATTATTTATTATATTAGTACAAGAATAACAATATTTTGCCTTTAAATAAGACTCACCTATTAAAAACAATAAAAATATGTGCTAGACCAGTGTTTCCCAACCTTTTTTAGGCCATACTCCACCGTAACATTTTTAAAAATTTTCTGCCCCCCGTACATAATTTTGTCACCGATATTTATATAGCATTGCATTTAAATAACCCAAAGCGAAAGGGTTAAAGTCGTGTCAAGTCCATTTTTACATTGCCCCCCTTAACTATCAAATTGCACCCCCTGTGGGGCGTGAGCCCCACGTTGGGAAACACTGTGCTAGACAGTCCTGTCTAGGAACAACTTATCGGGACTAAAGAGACTTACTTTTCTCTTCAACATAATTTCCAATCAAAAAGAGCTAACCATCTTCTTACGTCTTCGTAAGCGAAATCCACAAAACTACAAATACATCCCATGATGTATCAATCACAATTACGAGCTGTTTATATAACTATGTTAATTACCTGCACGTAATATGACATCATAGCATTTGATGTGTGGACTTGAAGAGATTACAAGAATAGTTGATTGATTCACAGAATAATTATCCAGAGAAACAGACCAATTCGTATCTTACATATCCATCTATAAAATAGATGAAAAAATTGTCAGTGGAGCACAACTTAAAGGAAAGCAACAGTAATGTTACCCTTACCTATTGCAAGCGATTAGTATTCAAGGTGTGTCGTGCAGAGAACCGGTGACCCATAGCTAGGTAAATTCTTGCCAGTGTTAGGTAATTCTGGTGATGATGTAAGTGCCACAGTTGAAATCAACCAGTGACGCCATACCAAGGTCAACCCGCGTGCTAAATGTAAACAGATAGACAGATACACAAATAATGTGCAATATGTAAATAAAAAGTTTGTATCTAAATGTTAAAAAGTTAAAGCGGTGATCAATAAAATTTCCATTATCGTTGATGTCCCGTTACATTTGACTTTCGACTGTCGAGGTTTGAGAACCTATAATAGATCCTATTTCCAATCTCAATTGGAAATAAAAAGGATATATGTATTATCCTCTACTACTTAAATAAATACAGAATCCGTTAAAAAAATTATTTGAATTTTGATTATTGTATAATACTTTTTATTTTTTTATTTGAAAATAGTATTCATTCAATATTTGCAAGGGCCTAGGCTATTCTACTTGTAGGTATTTGGAAATTGTGAAAGTAAAAAAATAAATAAAAATAGAATAGAACAATCTGAGTGTATCAATGTATTTTTACGATGAACCTACTACTTAGTTTATAAAAGAAAATCTTGCGTAATTTTGTGGTTGATTCGCACGAATTTAACTTCAGATACTGGGTGAATAGACCTGTCCAGCTGAAAGAGCAATTAAAAATGAAATGAGTTTTCAGGGAAACTTTTTCTAGTGACGCCGCGTAGGTAATAAAATTAGGTAAGTATATCGATTTCAGAACAGAATACAATCATTATACATTATACAATCATTAAACTTAATGTAAATTGTGAGTATATTTTTATTTAATCCCAGAAAAACTAAACTTAGTCTTACCAATTACATCAAAATCATTTCATATCATTCACTCATATCACTAATGCACTTATGCACGTACCTACACATTTATTTTTATTCTACCATCATTTCGGAAAGGAACTTTGTCAAGGAAGAAAAGAAAGTGTGAAGGAAACTCGTAAGCACGTATTTTTTTAATCTGATTCAGGCAGCTGTAAGAACCTTATGTCAGGATTAGTACTTCATTCTAATTACTGTAAATTAATTCACTGTGTATTAATTATACATTCTTCAGTTATTTTGCATTGCACTGATTACACTGTCTCACGACATGGGCACAAAAACCTAATTGTCGTATGTCTCGCTCATAATAAGTAAAAGAAAACAACTTTTACCATACCGTGACCAATTTACATAATTGTAAAATTAGTAAAAAATGTGTTCTGAGTAAGTAATAAAGATAACAGAAGATAATCGCATAAGATAGAGCACATAAATCGTAATATCTTTAAATGACTGACAAAATACCTATATCTAATTAATATTTAATGTGGCTACAGTAAAGTCACAAAATTACGACAATGGGTACCTATTATACAAACTTCGTCTGATGTCGGCCTTTCAAAGGGTGGAAATTAATTCATTTGCACCCTTTCCAACTACCGTCACAAGCGTGCACAGCACAGAGTTTCATAACTTTGTGGTTGATATTTTTGGTTCGTATTTAATTTACTGTAAAAATAATTTAACCAAGCTGCACAAAAATATTTAAAATTTCGACTCAAATTTTCAATGTTTATTAATTAAAACTGCACTTCGTTATTAATAAGTACTTACATAAAATATATCATAAATTATAAAATTCTGATGATTTAAGAAGGGAAAGCATCTCTTCTCGAAACTGAAAAGGCGGGAAAAAGTTATCCTACAGCAGCAGCTGTCCACTACTTTACTTCAGAATAGACTACGGCGCCCGGAATTGGTGCTACGGAAATGGTAAAGACACTATGCAAAAACTTTGAGATACTTCCTTAAAATTTTTTACCCTCACGTGTAGTTAACAACTTCGCTTGTTCAAAATTTCTAGGGATAAAAGGTGTATGTAAAGTTGCCTCATCGAGAAAAAACTATTGGTTTCATGCTGAACTCAGATTAAAGAAATAAAAGGATGCTGAATTGAGAACTCGTGAGATGATCAAGAGATAAAGGTATTCAAGGCATCAGTCATTTAAATCAGGTATCAAAGTTTTCCCTAATACCTAAAACAATTCCGACTATACTCGTGTCTTTTGACGATATGATAGAACGAAATTTATAATACCAAAGAAACGTTGTTTAACATTTGAGGCGCCATCTATTTGACATTGTCTAAACTTTGCTGCAGATATAACGGACGTTCGTATAGTCTACACGGTTCTTTACTATGTCAGATTATTAAGTTACAGTTCTCCTAGATGGCGCAGGTTGAGACTTCAGTTGTCGTCGTTCGTGCGTAGACGGTAGATGACGCTTGTAATTCAGAGACAACTTTTATGAACTTTTATGATTTTCATAGTTTAATTTGTTCATTATCAATTTGCTTATACAACTCGAGTTTAAGTGTACTACTAGTATACCTACTTACTGTAACAAAATGCCACATTTTTATGGAGTACGCAAAAGTAAAGTCACGCTTTAGGTGGTAGGCTCTGATTTGATTTAGTTGTATAGATGCGCTTACGAGATGCTAACCTCTTCTGCGAGTTTCCTCACACGATGATTTGCACGCCTTTTTTATGCGTCGTCAGTTGAAGTCGAAGTTCTAATTGATCTAGAGGTGACTTCAACTACTTTTGAATTGGCATCGTCTCCATAAGGTGCTTTGATAAGTTTAAATTTTTCGGTTAAAATATTTCTCAGATTTACACGAAAAATCACGCTGATAATAAGTGAGATCTCATAAATCCATAAAGCATGAGCATTTTACGCACGAAATTATAACGAACACAGTGTTGCCAAACAGAAGAAGCTACAAAAATTCATTGACGCACAATTAAAAAAGTCCGGTTATTTTTGGAAAAGACGAATATGAATAAACTACTTACATTGTTATGCGTCGAGTGAAGCTGCGCAGTCATATACTAAGCGAGTGTGGAGAACAGGATAACCTACAGAAAAGTTAGATGGACCTGCTACTTTGGTCATCAACGTATGATTTATCTTATGAAAATTTCAAAGTGATAATGAATGGAATCTTTGATCATGGAATCTTTGTGGCTACCATCACCAGAGATCCTTGAAAACAATATAACATCGTGATTTAAGAAGCAGCCTGATCATTTAGTACAGAACCTTACCATCTATTTAGTAGAGAACCTTACCATCAAAGAAAAGTTGTAAATAAGCCAAGTAGTACAGAAACCTTCTACCCATTTTATTAGCTTTGATTAAATTCGAAATTGATTACAGAATGTATTCCTCCGTCCATTTTAATCTTTTTGAACATTGTCATGATTTTCTATTTTTCGGCCTACCGGTCAATGACGATTGCATCCAAGCTGCGTAATGGAACATAGGCAATCGCGACGTTATCACTCCATTGACAGATTTGGTACGAAAAATGCTACCAATCTTCAAGAAAGCAACAACTGACGATAGTATGTGTATGACGTCCTACATGGCCAAGGCTTTAGTCTTCGAGTTGCCGTGACGAAATTTTAAATCTGATAATATATTAACAAAAAGGACATTGTCTAGCTAGGCATTGTTCCTCATTTGACCAGCTAAAACAACAACAAACCAATAGATGTTTACCTACGCTACGGTATATCCGTATCCCTTATTTCAATTCAAGTACCTAATATTCCCAATCAATTTCGATCGAAAAATGGGGTCAGATCAGAAGTATGGGGAGAAAGAAGAAAGAAAGAAATATTTATTCCGACATAGGCATTGCAACAGTATTTAAAATTGGTAATATATAATATTATTTATAACAATTTACAATTGCGTTCGGAGTTGCAGCTACCAACATGCCGGAAAAGGGTTGCAATTATTAGTTGAAACTCTTTTCGCTAAAAAATATAAGTGACAGAAAGCAATATAAGCTGATAGACGATCGAAAAGGTATCGCACATTTTTAGGGAAGCGCCTGAAAAGCCACACGCAAGATGCTCAGATATTAATGTTATGCCACACGCAACGAATCGCGGAATTCGGAGTCTCTTCCTGCTTTGTACGGTTACGGCCGCTCGTAATCTTCAAGGACTTTGGCAAAATAATGCATACCCCCCAAATTTGTCAGTATCATTGTAGACCACGCAAAAATTAAAGTGAAATGAGAACTTTATTGTTTTGTAGAGTTTACTGAGCAACTCACGGAAACTTTTTTTCAAATCTGCAGAATTATTTTTCCACTGGGGAAATTTTATTCAACATACACTTGCGGAATACAGATAGAAATTTCGGATTTTACCCATAAAATTTTCTTGGTTATCACCTGTTGCATAAAGAAGACTTTCATTAGTAGGTATGTTGTAATTAGCAAATTGTATCTACCTAACGTGATGGGTTCATGATTTCGTCGCAAAAGGCTTTGTTAGGTCCAAAATGTCCCTTTTACGTACGCCGATATTCCGGCAACAAAAACAACAGGCTATCGTCCAAATGGCAAACTACGGTTCCTCATACCTTTAACAAATAACATCCATGTAGTATATTGTGTGGATACATACAGGATATGATGTTACCTAAGCATAAAAAAACATATTATAGCTTTTATAGCTATCATAAACTATTTAAGCACCCAATTACTTTACATAATTATTGTTAGGTATCATTAGGGACTTAAGTAGTTAACGGTACATTAAAACATTTGGAAAATCGTATGCCTTGTTCAATTACGAAGAACATTTTAGCAGAACAGATTATACCTACCTAAGTAGTACCTATTTAAAACAAGTTTGTTGTGACTTTGAATTTAGTAAAGGAAAACTAATTTTGTTTACTTTTAGAACTCACAATCAGTTGATGTATGAAAATTAATAAATAAAGTATTCACTTTATTTACGTATTCTATTATAAATATTTTATTGTTTTTGTTTGTTTCAGGTACTTTTCAAAGTTGGTGAATATCGTTATCGGTAATGTTACTACTTATGCCAATGTCTGAAAGTATTTCTTGGTTTGAGAAATGAAACTTATTATTCGCAGAACTGTTAATTTACTCGTAATATAGGGAAACTTCGTCAAGTAAATTACTACAGAGTACCTAATAAACTTATTAATTCAGTTTCTTGTCTCAATATGAATTACTTTAGTAATCTTTTTTCATTTACAAACCCAGATCGTCGCACGCAGATACTTGGTAAACTGCCGAGTTTCTAAGTTAAGTAGTTACTTACCAAACTTCATATAATTATGTATTTATTTGTATTTCTGTGTAACTAATATATGTATGTCTAAGGCTTGGTTCATTTCAAAATGAATTTTGTGTATTTTTTTGCAAATGTATTATAACTATTTATTTCTCACATAATCTACAGTCCTTGAAATAACCAAACCCTTGTGCATGGAGGACAGAGGCAAAGGAGAACTGATTCATATGGAAAAAAGTTGAAAAAGCGTCCAGCTATGCGCAGTAAATTGGCGCTAGCGTAGGCAAAGGATATGATATGATTGGAGCAGTTGTTGACGGACTGAAGGACACTGACAGTCCTGTATACCAAACTTCAACTGTTTACGTAGTCCTTTACCCTGTCGCTACCGTGGCGCCACCAATTTAATGCAGTTTGACGGACACTTGGACAAAAGAGTCTTTTATATTCCCTAGTGTATGAAATTACATTAATTTGTAGATTATAATGTAATAATCTATTCAGGGAGCGATTTAAATGGAGCACGACGTAGAAAACGATTAGTTGCGTATGACAACAGTAACCTATAAATTGTCGTTGTTATAGACTTGAATATTCAACGTTAATTTGGTTACACATACTGTAACTAGGTAGTTATAAAATGTACAAGTACATTTTGTTTTGAGTAATAACTAGGCTGGAAAAAGAACAAGGACGAATGCCAATTTGTTTTCTCGGCTATCCGTCTACATCTCGAGGTACTCGTAGTCGCCCGCCGGTTCTGCGCGCGCATGTTGTTCAGGGCGCAGGACGCACCCTCGTACAGCCTTAGGAATGTTTAGATATATCATGAGACATTAAATATATTTTCCAAGATTTTTAAGTTTGATATAATATAAAATAAAAATTTAAAAAATTTTTGTAGCTTTTAAAAAGTTTCTGTAAATGATTTTTTTGTAATGATAAAAATGAAATTTAGTCCTATCAGTTTCCATTTCGACTTAACCCAATACAATGTTTTGCAATGCGTTTGTTTAACATTCGCAATTAAGTTTCATTTATCATTATTGTAATACAATTAAAGTCCAGTAAAAACTAATCGATACCGTTTAGCCAGGTCGTGTCCTTTCCGAGATCTACACATACTTCAGTCGCCGATAGAGGCCGTAACGTATCACGGCACATCAGGCTTTGCCGGCGAACATAGCGCAGGGCATCCCCTTATTGTCGAAGTAAATTAACTAAAATTGATATTGAATCCATCCCTCTATAAAAACAGTGAATCGATACTCTTGTCTCCGACCAGGTAAGTGCTTTAATTTAGGAAATAAATAGCACAGTCGACGCTTCAGCGCACGGAATATTCTAGTGCTCCCACGTTCGATAATTCATTTGTCATTCGTACTACACAGTGTAATTACCAACTAGTTTGCTTCTATACGAGTATATTGATCGTGTACACTCTTACTTTTAATTATAGAACATGTGTTCGTCGTCACTCTTCTCCATTCCTGGTGACATAATGTCAGTGTTATCAAAAGACAGGAATGGATCACTATGCCGGCAATAGCCGAAGAAATTCCCTGCGATAATTATTATGTTTTTACATACAAATTTTTATATTCTCTGTTGAAATAAAACTGTTAATGATTCAATGAGTGGTTCTCAGCTGCTCTAGTGTCTCGCAGGGCTTAGCCAGTTCAGCTCAATTATCGACCGCCTGCGTGTAGTTATAGAGCGAGTGTTCTCATTGACTATTTCTTTTTATTCGCAGTACCTAAGAACATAGCGTCTTTAGCAGATACACAAATTCATTAAAACACTATAACGGTAACTTCAGCCACAAATAAATTGTTGACGAAACGTTACTTAGGTTATCCGAAGTAAACTTCGTTTCGTAGCATATGTTTAACGTTTTCTTGGAATTGTTTTATATTATGTAATTTTTTAATTTTAATATTGATCAAGTCATTGAATTGAAAAAGGCGTTTTAATCTAATAAATAATAATTGTTCCTTTCAAGTGTAATGATTACAATACTACTTACTGACGAAAGAGTGACTTATCGTAGATTTTTCGATAACAAATGGTCATAATGTGTCAATTGATAATGATAACATATTTTATCTTTCTTCGTAGATATCCGGTAGAAAAGGACCAGTCATTTAAGACTAAAGTCGAATCAGTTCTCGGATTTTCTGTATATTAATACTTATTGTTCGGACGCAGATAGTATGCGAATAAAAGTATGTTATGTTATATTTGGGAGTGAGTCAAATGGCGTCATTTATTTTGCCAATTATTATTGGAACACTAGTTATTCTCTCGAACTGGCCACTCCTACGATGAATTAGATTTTAGACACTCAAATTAGAGTTGAAATGTCCGAATTTAATACGAATAATGTTAAAGTATAATAATAAGTCTAATATGAAAGTATATTTTATAGTATTAAGGACTTATAACCCAAAAACTCCATATAATATTTAGTTCTGCGTAATATCTTCTTAAACCTCTAATGAAACCCTTATGCAGGTGTACACCTGTACACCCGAGGTACCCTTGGTAATGATAACACATAAGTATAAGTATTTCACTGACTTATCTGTGGATAACTTTTCTAAATTTTAAATAACGTGACTCAGCAATTAACTGATTCACCGCCACTTTGAGTCACCTAACTGCCCACTCGTAAACATTATTAAGGTCTTACTGAATAATTGCTATCATTACATGTATGCACATTGGATCTATGTACGTCAACGTTTTATGAGAGTTATAATTTTCGATTACGAAATTAACGATTACTAGCTTATATCGGCGGGGTCTTTGTCACTTATCAAAATTATAATATTGTAAGTTCATTCAATTGGATTAACTTTGTTTGCAAGTTAAATAGAAAACGTGATTGTTTTATGTGTATTTAATTATCATTGTTTACATTTCAACGATGACGAGATTCCTAGACTAAGAATCAGATATTGTTCGTTCTAGATATCTGAAAAGCCTAGTTTTGCCTTTGTTATTAGTTACCATATAAACTGTTACCATACAACAAACATGTGTATTTAACATCTTCCAAACACGTAACGTATAGATACTAATCACATCACGTACTTGCAAGTATGTTATGAAAGTGAAACAACAATTAAAATAAATAATAAAGTAAAATGTTTCTCAAGATTTAATTAAATGCTTTGAGACAATAAAAAAAAACAAAAAAATGTTAAACGAGTATGTTGTTGACGTCATTCTTTTTATTATACTTACGTCTACTGTAGGAACTTAGGAATCAAAACAAAGAAATGGTAACATGTATAAAATGTATGCAGCTATAAAAACTATTAGTATGCATATATATTTAAAGAACGATAATATTGTTCTAGATTGTACAAAAACAGGTAACAATATAATACAGGTACAATATAATTTACTGCTCTTTAGACTGAAGGAAATTACCTGTTATCGTCAAGGTCTTTACACATTACAAGTGAAAATTGATTACCTAGATTACCTACATATATTATTTTTATACGTTAAGTATTCATCAGTTGAAAAGTTACAATAAAAATATGCCATGACTCAACAATTGAAATAAAGTTTGATGCACTGCGCTTAAACAACCCTACCAAATTCTTGGTAGTCAATTTCACTAAAAATTATTCACAAACTTGTCCTTTGGACAGAAGTTTTCCGTACCACGAACGCTAACGAATTGACAAAACATTCAATAGGAAAAACGCAAACCAAATATAGGCAACGTTGTGGATAGAAAAGTCTACATCTAACTACATTTATATCACCTAAATAAACATATGAACAATAACAATTTACCTACTTTTAATAATATCTAAAATATTGTCCAAATTATTGCCATTTTCTTCAGTATTATTCATTACCTTGCACTTGCACTGTCGATATAAAACGGCCAAAAATTAGTCCGATTATTATAACTCCTTCATCATCGTTCGGACTTTGCTAAAGTTGTAGCACGTGGAATATATCTCGTATAAAATAAATATACGCTAGAGTTTTTTTAACACAACAACTTAATGCCCTACTAATGCATTGTATAATGTTTACATTACATACATTATTTTTGCTATTCCTCCCGTCAGTCACATTCACTCGCGTTTCGCTAAAAGCGCGATCCTTTGGTATTTACGTATATGTTTTAATAACGCAATGGATTATTTTGGTTTGACTCGTTTAAAAGTCCGTTTCCCGGTAAAATGGCACATTGCCATTTGAAAGAACCTATTACCCCAATGTTAATAAACGAATGTTATCCGATTCTTTTGTTGAAAAATTCTCTCGTTTTCTCATCGACATGTGGCGGCGGCGTAGGTGGAATCTCGTGTTGTGGTTTCAACAGCCAGGGATTGACTTCGCCTTGTTGAGGACTACCATCACTCCTCCTTTGATTGGCAGACGATAGGGTGATGTTCAGATGCGGTACTTGTGCTTTCGGGCATGCCGGCTGATTATTCGATTTCGGATGCATTGTGTCTGAAAATACAGTGGTTTATTAATGATCTAGAAAATTACTCAAGAATTTCGTTTCTAGATAACCAACGATACTTTAATGACATTAACGTCATCATCATCATTTATTACTCACGCATCACACGCTCGTTCCAGTTCCTAATTGAAAATTTAATGCAATATACGTCGAATTTGAAAGTGTAATAACCGATTCTAATCAACCATTGTTATTAACAACAATAAATTATTTACGTTCCAATGAAATCTGTATTCTATTGGGCATGACCAAACCAAATTGTACACAATGTTTACAACACAAAGCACTACACTACACTAAAACACTTATCACCAAAAATACTTACTTTGTACGTTTATATCGATATTTTCCAAGCGATTATTGATAGCGTCAACACTGTCAACAAACATGCTATTCGATGACCGCTCGAGTGGCCGGTTTAATACGAAATGTGCGTCGGTCAGACATACGCTGAAGTTTATATCTCGACTGAGTCACAGTTGGCAAGAGACTCCTTGCTCTCTTCCACGTCACAGCACTCTGACGCCGAAGCGTATGACGCCAACGTTTTCCGAGCTCGGTCCAAGTTCTTTCTGTTCACAAGATAATGTGCGTAAGGAAAAAATATACCAGCAACTTAATAAATTCGATAAGATTTGAACACCAATTTACATCATCATTATTAGTTATTTCTATTATAAATCACTACTTACGTCAATTAATAAAGTTGTTAGCTACACGTGCAATAATGAAGTGACGAATAGTCTCATTGAGGTAATCTGCTGATACGTAATTTAGAAATAGATTAGTAGATATACACATTGAAAATTCATTAAAGATTATTAAGGTTGAATTTAATATCACAAATTAAAACCGTATTTATATTAATACCAGTGTACTACATTACAATGCAAGTTAAATGATCAAATAGAAGAACAGAAGAAAGAATCGCTGATGAATTCCTTTGACGGTTTTTTTACACTTACCAGTACCTACATATAAGTATAGATTAACGTACTCGCTTCTATTCAAACACCTACTTGACCGGCTTCTTCGTAGGGAGGATGCTTGTGTGTTAGTTACATCATCAGCATACGAATAAACATTATTCTTTCTAATCCACCTGATATCTATCGATTGCTCTTGTATTTACAATTTTTATTAATTTAGCATTTCTTATCTTTTTCAAAGATAGTGGTATAACACCATCTTTATGCGATAATAATATTAGTGATAAGCACTTCACGGGACTAGTTTTTCCACGTAATATATTAACTGTTGGCAATAGCTCTTGTTTTTAAACTGTTGTTTAATCAGGAAATGCATCTTTTACAAATTCATTGTAATGGGAATCCAAGGTTAATTATGTTTATTAAGTTAATAGACAGGATGAGACTAACATTAATGTCGCACACATCACACATAAATATTTTGAGGTGTTTTTTATTTGGAGCTCCAAGCCTTCCACCATCTTCAATATTCTTTGTGCACCCTACTGAACAGTAGACTGTCTGATCACGTAATCATTTACCATCATCATACATCGCATTTATTTGATTAAATTTTTCAATTTTATAATGATTAAGTATCAGTCGAGTAAGACTCATTCCGTTGGCGTCCGCGTCAGCCCGATCACTCCCTTGTCCATTGCTAAGAGCCAGAGCTTGCAGTGCTTAACTATGTACTCCCGGCCAATCAGTAACGGCTAGAACAATAGGAAATGAAAAGATTCATATGTAATAATTCCAAGGAAAAACACATTTATTTAAGACCATTAGTTGTGAAAGCGTAGCCAAGGTTACGATAACAGAACCTCCTAAGTTTTTGGCCCGGCACGGGGAGTGCTATGAGTCACTTAACCATTATTGTTACTCAACCTATATTCTACAATTATGTAGTTTCACATAACAAGAGTTTATGGGTTAAACCTTGAGTTTCTTTTGAATTAATGACAATGTTTAAAATGTCAACAATACTGGAAATAAACAAGCAAGTCACATTTTTTTCATCTCATAAAACAACAAGGAAACATTTATTTGTAAGAATTCGTTTGATGCCTTGAATTCTTTTCACTGCGTACTGCACCTTTTGATGTCTGTATGGACAAGAAAACTATGTTTTGAGGAAGTAGAATATGAAATAATATAGGTATCACGCTTAAATGTACACCATGGCTAATGTTTCAAAATTCATTGAATATCAGAGTTAAACGTGATAATTTAGAATATTATGAAAGTTAATCATAAGTGTTGTTAAAGTAGGTAGTGAAATATATCATATTTCAATATGCTTCCAGTTACCAGTCTCGCACATTAGAAATGTTTTCATAGTGACACCTACCATCAATGTAGTTCGTGGTCGCAGCCTGCGTGAGTTTAGCACAGATATACCACGCATTTTATGGTAGCAAGGTTTGCGTGAATTTTTGGAAGCTAATAAAATTTTTATTTATTGTCTTTATAGTTTCAAGGGGCGATATCGCAAATAGGCTACCTGCCGTCGAAGATTATGACATAAAGAGCATTGTTTATTGCTCCAAAATTAAAGATTTTTAAGGATAATATGGAGCAAGTTACAAGTAACATCGTCAATCGGGTAAGCCGTGGCCAACACACCAGCACAGTGTCAGAGAGCACTTCAGCACTTCGACCTAAGCTACGGTTAAATTGCTCTATTATTAACTTTATCGTTTAAACACTCTAAACGCGGCAACACTGGAGTTCAGCCATAAAAGAAATTAAAAGTCAATGTTTACCATTTACAATCGACTTGCAAATAAAGTTTACAACTCTTTTTGATCGTTATGGTAATTGTCAAATGTTGGTATATCGAGCGTCTTTTTAGATAAAATTTACTATTTTAGAGCTTTGTTGACAAATATGAGTATAAAAATAATGAAATTATGTAACATTCTATTATAAATAATATTACAAAATTTTACCTACTTTGAGTAGTTATTCAAATGTTATCAAATTTTGGTTTTAGTCAATTATACCTTAGAAACTTCACTATCTTTAACGATTGACTCGGAAAGTGGAAAGCTGGTTATTGCAAGAATCATTATTATGTTGGACTAATTTAATTTAATCGCTACTGTATTCAGAATTTTAGAAGTAAGGAAATATTATATCGTACATACTATATTGTACGTGATACTCATGAATTTAAGAATTTTTTTATGCCTTGAGCAAGCAAACGAGCTGACGGGTTACCAGATGATAAGATCACCGCCTCCCATGGACATTAGACCCACTTTTTGAAATATTGAAGAAACTCATGTCATAGATTATTGGGAATACCGCTGCAGGAAGTTCGTTTCACAATTTTCACGTGCGTGGTAGGAAATTACGTGAAACCGAACTGTGTACAAATCGCACCCACAGTGGAAAAAAACATAAGTCGCTTACTTTGAATTTTAGTTATGAATATGATTGGAAAGAAGGACAAAAGCTGCATATGCTAAAAATTTTATTTTTATTTTTATCATTAATCTTGATGGTTTTGTGCAAGAAATCGTATTCCTTTGACTACTTATTGATATTTTAACAGTTTTTTTTGCTCTCCTGTAAAATTGCAACTTTCATCTTATGCCTTTTTTTCTTCACTGAGGGTGCGAAATGCCACGTATCCAGGTGTTGATGGAACCTGGTTTTACGCATAAATAAAACATTTAATTTTACATTTCAATAGTAAAGTATTAATGAAAGATACTTATTTGCGGTGAAATAAAACATGTATCGCATATTACAGTGGCTGGCGGCTGGTGGCTTCAACGCATTAATGGCCCACTACTGGGCACGGCTCTCTTCTCTTGAGGAGGCCTAGAGCATACTCCACCACGCTGCTCCAGTGCTGATTGGTGGAGGGGTTAGTGGCCAACCCGAGTGTCGGAAGTTTTCAAACCGTCCGAGGGCCTCCGACATGGCTTAACGACTGTTATCTTATGATAACAACAGGGACCGACGGCTTTACGTGCCCTCCGAAGCAAGAATTTTTTGCCACTAGCGGTCAACCATCCTACTACCGACCGCGCCCGATGTTGCTTAACATTTTACAGTAGTTTAATGTAAATTCAACGTAGTTCGTTGACGAAACCCATTATATAAAAGCGCATTATCACGCGATCCGTAGCAGCCTTTGTCGTGTGTGGATACGATAGATAGTACCCATGATGTTAGTATCGATTTGCTGTCTCATACGCCGTATATTATAGATTTCTGCCTGAAGACTACAATGACTTGCTGTTCCAAATATTCGTGTTATATAACTCCTTTGTCTATACCATATAACCATTTTTTGAAAGCATTATGAATAAAAAATGAACAAGAGATCGTTCTCGGTGATATACTTGTTTGTAATAAACATTATGATTTAAATATACAACACTTCCAGCAAACACTTCTAAAGTAGAACAGTGTTTGTAGTCTGTCACAAGTTGCTTTAGTAGTATAATAAATTTAGTAAAAACAAATATTTTTCGTCAATGGCTCATTGACCCAGTAGCCGAGTTCGTGACAAGTTATATCTACATGGCATAGCTCGATTTTACTAGGCATGCGACTAAACACGAAAGTAACTTGACAAATTAAAGAATAATGAAAAGTTACAAGACATGATTGACATGTTGATGTTTGTTATTTGCTTCAAAATGGATTGATTCTGATTCAATTTGAGACAACTTTTTCTTTTTATCATGGGAAAAGTGGAGACTGGCTATATAAAATAACCTAAATCACTGTAAATCCATTATATTACGCATCAAACGATGTACGTACACGATCGATGTACTCATTCCAATATGAATATAAATACTTCCGTGGCATGTTTTCTTTAGGTGGGTCGGACTGTGACCACAGCGCCGATGTCGCCACCCAGCGCTTTCCCTTGTTCAATCACTCGGCGATCTTGTTCCAACGTTTAGTTCTATTTCTGTCAAGTATATTGAAGTTACAAGACATTTATCTTGATGGAAATGTAAAAATGGTCGTATGCAATTATAAACAGTAAACATTTTTAACTCTCCTAGAAGACAGGATTACATGCAAAATATATTCTTATCGTACATAAACACTCACGTACGCAAGTTAAATATACATTATTGACCTAATATATTTATTTCAAAGGCATCGGTGGAGAATCGCCCGCCATCTAGTGGGCCGATTGGTTTAGAATCATCTGGGCAAAATCCACCAGTACGTCCTCCGCTTATTAGATCTGATTCGCGGTCAACATTTTCACCTCAAGCACCAAGACCTGGTACTCCACAACAGCAACCAAGACCACAATTTCAGCCCGGTGGGGCTGTCAGCAGCCCACCGCAGCTTGGACCTCGTTTAGGAACACAACCACAGAGAGCACCATTGAGTGCCGGACCACCTGGTTCCCAACAGGTTCGCGCCCAAGTTCAACAGAGACCTGCTGGTCCTCAGTCAATTGCACCTCAGGGTCCTAGACCGCAGCAATCGCCAACTATTGGACCACCACCACAAAGGGCACCTGTACCGAACAATTTACAGTTCGGTCCTAGGCAGCCACCACAATTTAGTGGGGCAACAACACCAGAGGGGTCAAGACCAGCAGTACCACAACCGAACGGAAAACAAGGTATTAATTTACCTGCCCCTGGAGCAGTTGGGCAGCTCTCACGCCAACCTTCACAAGGTTCTTTAAAAGATACAAATAAACCAGTCAACCTGGATAACCTAAACAGTACTAATGATAACCAAAACATTCAAAAGACCGAAAATGTCAATGATGTACCTAGTATACCAAAAGGCAGAAGTTACAGTATTTCTGCTGCACCGGGTGCAGCAAGTCCATTCAAGATGGAAGATGATCGACGAAAATCTGTAAGCGCTATTAGTGGACGGATAGATGATTTGGGTACCCGAAGTCCTGCGCTTGGACTTATTCAAGAAGCCAGAGATAGCAAAGACAATATTCGTGGTTCTAAAGAGAGTGTTAGATCAGAAGCATCTTATGATGGTGGTAAAGATGTTACTGAACGTCCGGAATCACGTCTATCAGGATCCAAAATGACAGAATCATTTATGGGTTCACTGTCAAACTTAAACTCTAAAAAGAAGTCAGATGATGATGATGATGTTATTGCACAGAATAATTTAACAACTACAAAAAATGAAACATTATCAACCCAAAACAAGGTAGATTTGTCTGATCGGTCTCCATCATTGACTCGTAGTGATGACTCACCAGATCCTAAAAATGCATCACAAAGCTCGGTGATTACTAATAAATCACAAAGCGTGACACCAGAACCACCAAGACCTAAAACACCTAAAATAGAGGTTCATTCAGATCAAAAACCGGAACCTCCAAAAGAACTTAAACAAGCAGTAACACCTAATAAAAATGTTGCGAAATCTCCAGTATTAGATGCAAGGTCACCTTCTGCGGTAGCTAAGAAACCTACTGATTTTAATGCCTCTCTGACATCTCCTGATTCTAAAAAGTCAACTCCCCGAAAGGTAGCGTCAGCTCCGAAAGCACGTCCAAAAGGTATCTAATCAAAACATAATTTGTGTTACTTGCGAATACAATTTTGAAATGAACCTTAAGCTATAGTATGTAGAATACGTAATCGTATTATTTATTTATATAGTTGTTATTATTTATAATATAATTCTAACGATTAATTTATTTCTCTTTCCATAGATGGGGACAACGACAGCGGAGTTGATGAGTCTACACAGGGAAATGTAAGAAAATTTTCACTTATCCTAACAGCAGCTTTACTAATTATAATGAATTAAATGATTATTAATTTCATTCACAGGACCTAAATGGATCACCAGCTTCACCAAATAAAAAGTTGCCAAGCAAGTTACCGACTAAAGAGAAATCTAGTAGCAGCCTGAAGCCAAGTCTTTCACGATCATCGAGCAAGAGTGCTACGGCGAAAACTCCCGAAAATCCGCTACCTGCTGAAAAGAAAAGTAAGTTATTCCAAGAAATTTACTTGTTTACATAATTGAAGCACCTAGGTACTCTGGTAATAAAAGAGTGACTCCAAAAATAGCCCCAAAATAGCCCGTTTTCGGGACAAAAACAGGCTAATTTTGGAGTCATTCTTTGATTATGTTTTATTTTACTGTGAATATTCATGGTAGATTTGTGATAATAGTATAAAAAGTATTCTCTAAAAAAATCCATTTTCATTTAAAACACTATTATAATTTTTAGCTCTGGGGTACAAATAATACAATGAACGGTCGTGTAAATTATGTCGTTATATTTAAGCAACCGGAACATGACTTTTTTGTTCAATGTTGTATGAAATTGAATGTTTGTATGTCATTATATTACAGAGGTTCCAATGAACAAAATTCAAGTCGGTAGTGCACCATCCCCAAATATAAAAGCCGTTAAATCTAAAATCGGATCATTGGAGAACACTACTTACAAACCAGGTGGAGGGAAAGTAAAGATTGAGAACCGGAAGATTGACTTTAACAACGTGACACCAAAAATTGCTGCGAAAAATGATGCTTACACTCCAAGTGGTGGGACTAAGAAGGTAAAATATCATCACATTTTTTTTGCGAATTTACTTAAACTCCTTAAATTAAACTTGTTTCACAATTTAACAATGCTGACTTAAATTGAATTTGAAGTGTAAATTATAAGGAGTTCAAAATAACTAAACCAAAGATGTCAAAGGACGAGATAGTTTTAACAACTTTTTCTATTATTTTTTTATAATTGTTATAGATTACGACCACAAAATTGGAATGGAATGCAAAATCTAAGATAGGGTCGCTTCAGAATGCGACGTACAAGCCCGGTGGTGGAGACAAGAAGATCGAGACAGTGAAGCTGGACTTTAAAGATAAAGCCAAGCCTAAAGTGGCATCTACAGCCAACCTGAACCACAAACCTGGCGGAGGCGGGGTCAAGGTAACAAGAGATATCTTTCTTTTTCATAATTTCGAAATATTCAAAGATAATCAACAGACAAATCCAAGATTTTCGAAATACAACATGATATCAAAAATTTTAGTTTGGAAAAAATGCAATATTAACCTTAGTTTTTCAAATAAAATCAAGGTGCTAGAAGGAGTGTAAAGATTAACAGATAGTTACAATATGGTTTAGGATAAATAGGCATAAGAGGTATCAGTTAAATTTGCAGCTTTGGATTTTTTAAATTGTTCAGTCAGTTAATGATAGAAAAAAGTTTGTGTCGTTGTTGGTTTTAGTTTGTTAAATGGGCGCTTCCTCGTTGGAGAGCGTCGAGTAAACCTTTTACCTTTCATAACTTACACAGGAAGGTCAGTCTGGTGTACAATATAATGCGGAATGAATTTAATACCACTTAAATATTTGTACTCAAAATAAGCCATCTGAATATGTTTTTCTTTGTCTTGTTCACAAATAGCAAAATTTGCATTGTGTTTTACAAACAGAAAAGGAATGAGCATGTTGACGGTGCTATGGCTGTGACGTGGAATGCTGATACTAATAGGCAATGACGTTATTTCACGGCGATTGTAATTTATGTTAATTTATAAGACAAGTCTATAATTTTTTTTACTTAATAGTTTATGTACACGTATAATAATGGTTACAAAAAGTTATAAAAGAAATTTTGTACATAGGCAATTACTTATTACGGAATGAACGAAATGCAACAGAATAAATTGGTAGTATCACAAAAATCACAATGGAACTGCTTGAGTACTAGAAATTTTAAACGCACGCTATCCAATTGTTTTATGAAATTATCATTTATTGCGATTGTAAACCACGACAGATGCACCAGATACCAGTGAAATATTACACTTTATGATACACCACCATCACTTGCATAGTATTTGCATAGCTTACCGAAGTCGCGTAAGGCATCACAATAAACTTACGTTATAATATAATTTAATATTCAGGGTTTTATATAGACGTGTATCACATGACTGACGTAAAAATCAACTTAAAATATTAGACTGCACATGAAATACGAAATAAAAGAGTTCCGTAATGTCTATGTAATTCTATATAAAGTTTTTACCGTAGAGCTGAGTTTGAGTACGCACTTAGATTCGTATAACTGGAATATTATATTGAATAAATTTATGTAAATCGAGTGAATTCAAACTTCTGTTTGGAAGACAGATTTTTTGCTTCTTTAAATAATCTGACTCATCTACCTACGTGATGCAAGATCTGAGTCACGCTGAATTAAGGCAATTTGCAATGTCAAAGACAATATTACGGAGCTCTGCACAATATGTATCACTTTATCATCATTAGGTATATCTTAGCGCACCCTCACTTTTCCGAACAGATTGAAAACCAAAAATTGGATTTCAAAGCCCAAAGCAAAGTGGGCTCACTCGACAACGTGAAACACAAACCGGGTGGCGGTGACGTCAAAATATTTGACGACAAAGACTACATCAAGCAGGTTGGAGGGCAGTCTCCGCTCCCCAATAGTCACAATCAATCGCGGCAAGAGGTAAAGCATGCAGTTGCGAGAATTTCTCCATGTTTTCATTTCGATGTTTTGTTTCATTATTTTCGGTTGCTTTCGGTGATGGATTCTTTCGTTATCGACGTTTGTACTAGACGTATAAATGTCATCCCTCTTTTGTTTCAGCCCGAGTATTTATACACCTATTACTGACTTTTTTAATATTGGGTTTAAGGTATTTTTTGGTGGCATCTTTGTGTTCGTTTTCCTTGACTAACTGGTTTTTGTTTTCCTTTTATTGACTTAGTATGAATGCTTTTTTCGTATCGTTTTCATTGAGTTTTTTGGTACATAAATTATTTCAATAACTACTTCGGATAAATAATTAAAATTTGATTTTGTTTTTGTTGTAGAGTCCAATACCACCATCTACGCAGCCTCCGAAATCTGATGAGAATTTGAATCAACAGCCGTGCTAAAGCTACTCATCCTGATTATTTATAATATTCGCTACTAATTTTATAACAATAATCAAGAGTCCAAAAGTTTTTTATATTTTTAATTTGACATTGTTAACGACTATTATATACGTATACCTAGTTAATGATTATATAATTACATGTAGGTATTATTATGTTGTCCTCTATTGTATTTTTATTCATAGTGAATTCTCATGCAAGTTTCATGTTTGATGCATATTATACAACGTAGCATATCGTTTTAGACAATATTATGTTGAATGTGTAATTCATGATTCGTTACTTGTTATATTGATTGAACTTGCTGTTTTATTTATGAAAATTGTTAAGTTTTTCCCTTTCAATCCGAGACTGCTACCAACAGTTGATCATCCGTTGTGCCAATAGATAATAATAGTTCAACTTAGTTGCCCACTTAGTTAAACACAGTTTGCAAGTTCTATTCTAAAATAAAATAGTTTAATATTCTTAGTATTAGTGTGGTCCTAGTTTTTACGTAACACTAGTTTTTCTTGCTGAGTAACCAATAGATATTCACGATCTTATAGTACCTACTCACGTTGTAACGATGTTTATGGAGCAATGTAATTTAAGTCGTCTGGAGCTCTTAATTGCCATCTGTTAACCTATGTGCATTTATAATCATGATAGTCATCGATTACATTGACAATGACATCTCTATTTCTCAAACGGCCAGGACGTTACAACCTATATAAAACAGATGACTCAGAGAACACATTAATTACAGTAAAATGAATCTAGGCCTATTTTATTTAAATTGTATACCTTACCCACTAGTTGATATTTACTGGTCACTGTAAGATGGAATTAAGTGAGACAATTGGTTTAAACATTTTCCTATAACATAATATGTAGATAAATGCACTCTTCACCATTAATAGTGTACAACTTATTTGCACCATTGTTTTGTTACATGCTTTAGACTTTAGAGGATGGAATCCAATTTCAATCAAAATCTATTAATTCATTAAATTGAAAATGGAAGTCCATTCATTCCTTCACTAACGCCCCAATTAAGAGTCACTAACGGTTACTTTAATCGCTCCTTAGAGTAAAAAATCACCATTCACAAATTCTGTACTATGGAGCGATTTAAGTAACCGTTAGTGACTCTTAGTTGGGACGTAAAGGATCCAGTATATAAGTACCTTATTGTCGGTCCATTTTGGTAAATTATATATTTTACGTATGCATTAGATAAGATTCACGCGATGTATATTCATTTCTCAGGAATCAAATCATGTAAATTTTTCAGTTGTTCTATGTGGTTTTACCTTTTTCTGTCAATCTCCAAATGAGTTAATGTGTATTTTTAAGGGATATGTAAATGGGCTCCCAATAAAGATCATGGGGAATGTTGTTGGAATATAACAGGGTTCTTGGCACAGCAGTATTAGACGAGCAAACAGGTGAATATACATATATTACTCGTATATTTTGTCATTACCACGCTAATATTAAAACCTGTAATATTTTGCGATGCTGTGACGAGAACAGTGTGGGCTCGATATTGACTGACCAGGATTATATAACAATATTAGTAGGTATAGTATAAATGTTTTATATTACACCGTTACGAGAACTAATTAGACATAGATAGCTGTATGTAACGTCGATGCTTTAAAGTCATAATTTGCATTGTCTTTAATATAAGGTAGTGAGTTGCATTTCAATTAGTTTAAGATAATGGAACAAACCTTTTGAAATATGAATATGTTTATTTTATTCCTTGTTTCCTTTAATGCCTTTAGCATAACATTATCTATGCTATTCTAATTTAAGCTAGTTTTTTTTTATTCAAACATTAACGGAAATACAATAGTGAAATAGGAATGATTTTTTTAACTAATAACGTATACTTCAGTCACAAAGGATACAAAACCAAACTGTAATTGGTAAATGTGAAATTTAATACAAATTAATGTCTACTTGTTTGTTTCATTTTAATGTATCCACGTTTGTCATTAGTTTGTGTGTAGGTAATGACTCTCACAGTTTACACCCTGCACGCACCTTTAGATCAACATACCGTATGTGGAATATCATGTAAGTACCTACAAATTGACATTTTTACTCAACCAACTTGGTCAATGACTTCAGTCAATCATTATTATCAGTCGTAATTCATTGCTTTTAATTATAATATCAGGCACCATCGTGCTTAGTGTCTATAGATCTAGTAAAATATCGTCATGCCTTTTTTGTTTTTGCACAAGTGTAATAGTAATAGTAAGTGTAATAGTAAGTAATAAGTGTGCCCAAAATTACAAAGTTTGTGGTTACAATAATTTCTTCAATTACACTACTTGTGGGACTTGGCGGAGATTTTCAAACTACCCTTAAACTACGGTATAGGCACGCCATGTATGTCATAGTTTGTCTATTTCTCTTTTGTTAATTTACTTTTTTTATTAGGTACTTAAATATTGTTTAAGCAAGTGAGTAATAATCCTCTTTCCTGCACAGGAGAGCATGTCGATGGAACATTGGGAAGACGAGGTGGAAGAGCATCCATTATCGCGAAGTTACTCAGCGCGGTTCCCCCGCACCCCACGCACCCCACGAGCATTGTCCCCCCGCAAGCTCCACGGGGATGAGATCCGCCGTCACAACGAGCGGAACCGCCGCGCCTCCGCCCGCCCGGCCAGCGCGCGAGATCCGCGCGGCTTCTCGAGACGACCCTCTCTCACGCAACGTCCTGCGTTCACCATTTATTAAGCTTTTTACCTTAGTATCCCTGTCATACCTGTGGTATAACGTGTTAAAAGTACCATTACGCAGGTGTGGCCAACTGTAAGTGCGCTAAAAGGGGCGTGGTTGCACGTTAAGCGATTTTTTCGACACAACAAAGGATTTTAATTCCGTTGGCCATATCTGCAGCCCAACGCGCTTAAGGTGTATTCCGGTATACCAATATAACATTAACGTTAACGCAGATGTAGCAGGGGCAATACGAACTTGATCTTTTTCTATTAGATGTTGTAGATGGTCGTAGCACCAATGTTTAGGATGTGTAGCCATGGGCGTAGTTAGTCATATTTTTCCGAGGAGGATATCGTCATATCTAAAGGAAATAGAGATACATTTTTTATTGTCTAGTTCGCCTTGTTCAAGTACTTCTCAGCTGAGGAAGTAATTAGTAACAAGTACAACCTGGATTTAAAATAGAATCCTTGAGCACAAAATATTATATTTCATATTATTTTGTTTTAAAAAAATTAAAAAAAAAGAAAAGAAAAGAAAGAAATCTCATAATGAAATCTCTTAGATTTCAAGGGAGGTGGTGCCTTTGATCTCTTATGATTCTCTCCCCGATGTCAACCTTACAGGGGGTGTTTTTAGGATGCTCGCAAGCCCTACTTCACAAAGGGGGTGAGATAGTCCTCTCTCTTCGCAAAAATAGTCTTCTCAGCTGAGCCTGAGGCCGTTATGGCAACAACAACAAATGTCTTAACTCGCCCATGCCATTTATAAAATCACTTTTATAAATTTTCAATTGAACATTTATGTAGAAAGATTTACTTACTTAATTCATGTAGTCATAAATATTTCCATTAGAACATTACAACAAAAACCAAGTAGATTATCAATTACTGACGTAATTAGCAGAACGGGTAACGCCTGGTAAACCCCCGGCAAAGATGAATGAACGCTAGAGTAGAGCACTATTTTTAAGGTCAATGTCTTTAGTTTCATAAAATTTTCCAACTCCGTCCAGCAACAGTACAAAAATAAATAAATAAATAATAAACGCTTACACACTCATACCCCCGCAGTAGGTTTTCACCTGTATCCCGGGTAGTATGACGACCTAACACATCACAATAACCCCCAAGACCCGAGTATAAATATTTATCTCTCACAAATATCTGCCCCGTCCAGGAATTGAACCCGGGTTCCCTTGTTTCGCAGGAGGATCGCTACCAATGAACTTATATACTAACGTTCGTTCACTGGTCGCTACCAACTAGACTACAGGGTTGTCAAAATCTTATATTAGTGATAAAGGTCGTTATTCCTTCATTCAATATGAATTATATGTCTTGTGGTACACAACGTTATTTAAAATATTGGTAATATTTTTTATAAACATTGGCCAATATAATCATCAAGTCGCCACCTGTGGATTACACACGTTGACGTGAAAGAGAGCTTAATATTTTTACAAAGAGAAATATTAAAGCTTTATAGAACAAAGCAGATTTTAATTGTAATAAAAATTATAATCTAAATATTATGAATCTTTTAACGAGACTCCAAAATGAAAGGTCACAAGCACGAGAAATGCAAGTCTCTGTGTGGTAATTAGATTTTTTCACATTATTAATACTTAAGGAAAATTTGTCGTTTATTAGCAGAGATCACGTGTAGGCATTGCACATAGGAATTATAGAGGATATCTTTTTTAAGCTTATATTCGACCGCTTTTATTAATGTGTGTCATTTCGTTATATACTTAAGTAGATTAAATTAAATTCTTTATAAAAAGTCGAAATATATGTGTGTTGAAATTTTTGTCTTATTTATTTTCCTATACGATATCTAAAACCTCTAACTAAAAAATGAATATCCTCAAAAGCTTTTAAATTTTGGGGACTAATTGTTGTAGAAATCTATGGTTCTAACTCCTCAACATCATTACATAGATGTTATTGGCATTCATGCTAATTCTGATAGTAAGGATAAAGAAATGGATGAGAATTTAAACAATTGTGATTATAATTAAGTATGACTTATGTAGAAATTTCTACAAATAAATTATGGCTTTTATCCATAAGCGGCAAATTACTCGACATTATTATTATATCGGGATTGAGAAGGCTCAATGTTTGGATCCATAGTTATGATTCGTGGAATTGGTTAGTAGTCTCGGAAATTCTTTAAACGCCCGCAGCAATCAACATCCTTAATGCCCCCTCAAAAAGGACCCTACTTCTACGAGTATAAGGCTCTATATATTTTGTGTCAAGTGTGCATAGACGGCCAAACAGAATCTCTCTTTATTTATTTGTATTATATATTTATATATATATTTTTATATATATATCATATATATTTTATTTTATGTTTTTTAAGTAACCTTTTAGTATAAGTAATTTTGTTTTTCTCTTCAATAATTTCACAATACCGCCTTTGATGTTTCTCATACTTCCCGAAGGTTGACTAGTAGAGAATGCTTTTAGCATTAAGTCCGCCTTTGTACCTCTTACATTGTTTTTAGGTTCAAAAGTTTAAATAAATAAATAAATAAATCTCTGGTGAGCAGAGATTTTGATGAAAACTAAAAATCACGTTATAAGAATACATTCTTTTTCTAGTTCTGGCTATATCCGAAAACCGAAAATTATCTGCCAAATCGAAGATCCTGTCTCGGAAACATTTATCATTGAACAAATAGTTAATCGTTGTAGGTAATATTTATTATAGCTTTCATATATTTAACATATATCTAACATAACATAAGAGCATCGCAGGTAAATATTAAAACAACATTATGTTTTATATATTGTTTAATTGGTGTACATGGTTATGCGGTACAATATTATTTATCAATTGTTAATTCATTAAATTATGGCACTTAACATAATAATATCTTTAAATTAAATAATACATAATAATGATCCATGAATATGTCTAATCGAAACAAAATGATATATCGAGATGAACTTAAATAATTATTCGGAATTTATGTCTCAGTCGTTCGTTGACGTTCGTATGAAACGAAGCCTCTTTTTTATTTTCACTTTTTTCTTAATAAAATAAAATCTTTAAACGAAAATCCAACTTATTGATCCCAATCGTAAAATTATAAATACCTTTACACACATAATAGTAAAAACTTAACGTTTGTACCAGACGAGGACAATTCACCACTGACCCCATGCATCGTTTCCCAGAACGACCGCGCAGGAATTATAATGTCGTTTTATAATAAAAATAACTGGTCAACTTCGTTCGACAATACAAATACTTGATAAAAACTTACGACTAACAAACTTTCTAAGGTTCGGTTACATGCGCTACTTTCAAGCGATTTCAAGCAATCGAAGCGAACCGCCTCTCTTCACTTCATCAATGCAATACGTGAATATTAAGGCATGTCATGTCGATTTGACTACACATCTAAACAGACATTATAATACGTTTCCGACAGTTTTAACATTATCAATACGATTTGTAGAAGCATCCAGTATGCAATGTTAAGTAGACGACACAATGAATCGACTGATGCAACAAGCAAACTCTCACAACACGTAACACCGTTTAACTTTAATTACATACAAAAGGCCACAGCACATCATTCAGTCACAAAGCGCGAATAAAATAACACTTTAATGAAATACCTATTTTACAATCAAAATTCATGATTTACACAATATGCATGACTCGGCGAGCTACGATCAACATTCTTATAATCCTAGTTATTGTATAATTACATCTACATACAGTCCTAGTTGTCAACATACGTCCCCCTTCACTGAGATTGACCATACCGAAGAGCCTCTTAAGTCATGTTCTTTGAACGTAGTTGGCAAGTTCGAAACACCGCCCGCGCTCAAGCCGGAGATAGACGCCCTGTTTACGCTAAAATATTTGTTCTACAAGTACTACATTCACCAATCTTGGGACTCGATAGCACGACGGACTACGAGAGGAACTGTATCGTGCTTTCAAAAGATTTGTTACAATTTTGACACCTTTTTTTCTCTACTAATAATATCTTTATAGAACACTATTTACAATTACGTTACATCGATTATAATTTGAATACTGAACGTCGATCCGCGTATATAATATAATGAAATTACACTCGAGTATTTTACGGTAAATATCATAATACCCATTAAAACCGCCTTCCACCTTGAGCAATACGTACACATACCAAAAATATCGTTTTGTTCGTTTTAGATATGGCTCTGACATCACAATTGTAACGCATTAGACAACTACTAGCGGTCCATTTATATGAAACATTTAATTTAAATATTTTTAAAGAAACCTTTCGTTGTGAAGTTTTAGTCGCAAAAATGATGTAAGAAACGGATTTTCATCCACATAAACGCCCTTAGCAGTGTGCTGGCGAGGAGGAGAGAGATATGGAGAGGCGCATGCGATTAGAGTAGATTTAAAGTTACGCACTGACACTTTTCAGAACGTTTATAAGATCTAAGATGTAGTATCGCACCGTACCGAAGAAAGTAGGACCCAGGATAGGAGTTTAGGCACAGGCCATGCAGTTAATTACATACAGAGTTAGCCGTCCTACAACCTGTAGTTTGAACGAATTCCGGAGCCTTAACCACAAACCGTAAGGATGGTGTTCGGGATAGGCGCATGCAGTTAATAACCACATCGAGTTAAGCTAGTCTGTGGCAGTTTCAACATAATACATTACTCTGTACCACCATAAGCGACTAATGGTAACACTAAATGCCCTCCATTTTCTCTTAAACGTTGCGTTAAAGGTTATATATTATATACAGGCTTAGACATCAAATACCGATAACATTATAATACAATATCGTTATACTTTAGACACAATTGCCGAAATTATCTAAAAATGAACTGGGACGTCTATCCTCCGGCGAGGATCAATTGATTCTAGCGCATGATATTATAGTCTAAAAGAATGAGATTATCTCGACTAAAACTTTAATTATTATATTAGATATCACATCCCATTGCTAAATATTTACTGTCAACGCCACAACATTAGGTGCTAAATGCGATAGTAATATCATTCTCAGTAAATATTTTCACAATTAGTGTTCCTAAGAATAATTTATATACAATCCAAGACAATTTTCGTGCCTTACAATATAAGACTAGATTTTACTACAGAATTAAAATAGATTCATGATTAAGGTGATGTCAAATTTGGTCGTTGGCAGGAAATTACCGAAAACTTTCTGCGTTATAGTTAGTATTAATATATTAAGTTTCTAAGAAAAAATAAATAAGTCTTAAATAATTTTTATATATTTATAGAAACCAAGGGTAAGTAAGAAATTCCTTAAGTAAATGTATTTAGTGCTTTCGTGAGTTAGAACTCAAGAGGACGAACGTGGCAATTAAATCACAGTGGCGGTAATTCCCGACCAAGGACCAATGTAATAATAATAATATTTAGTAGGGAAAATCGTGTGAAATTTTCTCATTCGGGTAACATAAAAATTAAATTAACTCTTACTTAAAACGTCGAAGGTAAGATGATTAGATGCACTATATATACAGAGTTATCAGCACTTATCCCAGCCATACGTTTCAGTTCCATTTTTAAAGCGATCCGAGTCCAATGTCCCCTCTTTATAAACTATTGCACCGACCACTCACAACGTCCACGATATCACACTATACGGAGTATTTTAATTGTCACTCTAGGAAGATCATTAACGAGTTCAAGCGCTGCATTGGCAAGGATTTCACAGACAGCGCATCTCTAGACACGTTTACACATACAGTAGCTGGCGCCAGTATTAATTAATCTGCAGGATGTGTAATTCAATAGAGTAACCATGTCTACACTTCAGTTACCTGGCGGATCTTCAACTGTCACCAGCTCCGTAACCATGGCAACGGTGTTCAATGTCTCCCGTTAGTGTAGCGCAACGGCCGCCAGTACGGCTGCCAGTCGTGCTATCCCTGCCAATATCAGAAGTCTTCGAGCAGCACGGCGTCCCGCGGCACCAGCCCCTTCTGCTCGCCCCGGCAGCAAAGCAAGTACTGGTCGTCTACCTCTAAAATGAGCCGCAATCGCTCGCCCTCATTGAAGGCCAGATGACCCGAATCCGAAGGCAGTCGGTGCCACAATGTCCTGACGTATCTGTAAATTACATTTGAAATAGATCTTCAAAAGTACTGTGTATGACCTGAGTTTGTTAAGGTTGCATTTTGTGGTTTCAAAAGAAAAACTATAAGACTCTAACGAATTAAGACAACTAAAAAGACACCACCTGCAAGATAAAGGGTCACTCCCTCAGAAAACGTATTCAGTTGAGCCAATCTCAGTAGACTCATCTAATATGATGACTTACGTGATGTTGCAAGAATATGTTTAAAGAAATGGTGATACATACTTGTTCTTGTTAGCGTGTGCGTGCGCATTGTGCGGGCGCGTGGCGGACGAGGACGCAGCGCGACGCGGCGCGGCGGCGGGCGGCGCGCGTCCGTACGGCAGCGAGGACGGCCGCGGCGCGCCCCCACTGCCCTCTACGCGGTCTACGCGAGACGTGCTACAGAACACAGATATTGTTAACACTGTGAGCTACGCGACGCAATGCGACACAATTCTTTATGTTACGGAAATAACTAACAGTAGCTGTGCGTTAGCGGGTTGATGAATAATATTGCGTCGCGTTACATCTTGTCGCATACGTCACGCATAGGATATTAGGCAAGAAACGACGAATCTATCAACGACCGATCATTTAATACCTAAAGTGATACTAAAAAGTTGTGGATACGGGCGAGAAAACGTAACGTTTTCTTCTTAGCGTCTCGGTTGCATAAGGCTAAACATCCACCAGAGATTTTCAAGATAGCGCGAGGAGATAAGCGTAGAAAAAACACCATTAAGATCACTTAATATTTTTAGCATCGCGTAATGAATGTTTTTTCCTTTCTCTTTGCTACGCTACCTCACACAATTTAAGGAATTGGAATCTAAGCGTAAGTATAATATCAATATCAGTAGCTATACAGTTTAGTATCTGCTTATGACAAAAACAGAGCACTTTATACCTACACTTCTTTTTTTATTTATTTTTTTACCTTTAGCGTTCCATTAAACGATCAAGGACCTAGGGTATAAAATATTACGGGTACACTACAGTTTACTTTGGTAGACAAACCCATTCATGTTATCGCGATGATCGATTGATATTGAGCAGCAATCAGACATGAAATTCAGTTCGCATGATTTTAAATGGTCATTGTACTCGAACTGTTATATTACATACTCTTAGCATATCTAGCAGAACACGATAATAACAAAATAATTTTAAGCTATAAGACGTTTGTTAAAAAAATCTATTATATTATAGGGTAAGACGTTTGTTAAAAAAATCTATTATATTATATCCTTTAATTTTCATTAATATTCTGATCTCGTCGTTCTTGCCTTTTGGGCTAATGTAACCACTGAATAGCCTCGAACACTGACCTGAACTTCAATGTTATTGATTTATAGTATCGATAGCTTTAATTCCGTTCTTTACGACATATAAATAAAATCAGTTAAAAGCAGGTAATTCAATTTTTTTTAATGGAAACGAGCTGACGATCCACCTGATGGTAAGTGGCTATCGTCGCCCATGAACATCAGCAACACCAAAGGCTTCACTGATGCGTTGCCGTCCAAGAAAGAGAGAAGAAAAAGAAAGAAAGAACTGGCTCTTAAACCCCCAGCCGGAACACGACGAGTCGTTTGGCGGCTGACTCATGCTCAAGGGTGGTAGCTATCCAGGCGAACCCTATGGAGATTTGATTTGCTTGTACTATTTTAACGTGAATATTTTCTTAGTTTAACGTGTATATTTTCTTAGTATCTCAATTCGGGTACGTGTATCTCTATTCTCTACTCAATCATTTGCTATTAACAGTGTTTCCGGTAGTGAAGTGAGATCAATTTTATCATACGCGACAAAAATGTCCAGCAACCGTAAGCTGTGATTCTAATTACATACTTTAATATGTGAATTCGGTGTTAAGGATACTGGAGAATTTCTTGGTTTGTTTGGTAAATTCTTCTATTTTGGAATCGTTGAAATATTCTTTAATAGCCATTTTACTTCTTGCAAAAAATTTGTAAATATTGCATAAAATTTACGGTCAATTGTAAGTACAATACATGTATAGAGCTACGGATTGCCATTTCATGAGGGGAAAGCTGAAAAAATGTCTAGTTTATACTGCAAATAGAGGTTCCAGTACCTACCACAATAGCGCTGGCGTCGGAAAAACTACGATATAAACATAGCTGTTGTAGACGGAGTGAAGTTTGCTGAGTTTAAGTATTAGTAGTAGTTAGTAAAATGCCAGTACACGAAACCTCAACTATTCACGTAGTCTAAAATGTTTTAGTAAATATGTATAAAATACTGCTGTGCGGAAATATTTCTTATGGGACCGAAGCATAATCATCTAGCGGCAGTAGCAGTGAAAAGAAAAGCGGCGGTTCCATACTATCCTAGGCTATCGCAGCGCCACCCTTATTGGATGCGTTTTCATGGATACTTTTTCATAAGTCACAACAGAAATGGCTCTCCTTACTCCATTCTTACTACATTCCATTGTACAATAAACAAACATAATATTATGTAGTTATGTATGGTTTTAAATTTAGAAAGATTTAAAATAGAAGAATTCTTCCCTTTCACCATTGTTAGATTGTTAGTGTGCTACATTTGTTATTAAGCTTGGTTAATAAAAGTAGTAATACAACATGAGATGGTTTAAAATAATAGGTGTTAGTTAGTATTAACTCCAAATACCCGGTTTATTTATACATACGGAAATTTCTTAGCATTGCACGTGATTTTAGCGACAGCGTCATTTGTGTTTGAGAGCCGCGGCTTTACTGCGACAGGCCTCCTCGCTGGCTTCTCTGGTATGGTTCTGAAGATATGCGTGCATATATTTTGTATACATAATACGATAAACATTAAGCCCTGATAATAATAAAAAGAAATGTAATAAGTAAATAGCACCAATACCCATTAACAGTTACACATACCACACCTTACCCCACACCATTTGCAAGCGCTACCTTATATTGTACGAGTGTATTCACACATTTACAGGTAAAAGTTGCGATTTTTTATTTGTTTTTTTAAATACGATTTGTACTTCTTAGTATATATCGACGGCGGAAAGCGAAAACGTAGTCATCCACAAAAATAGTTCAAAATGTCGTAGTCAACAAAATCTTGGCGAATAATTGTTTGGATGAGATTTGAGTTACAATTATATTATATTTAGAAAAAATAACAAGCCTAATATCCAAAAATCGTGAGTTTAAGTTAAAAAACACGCTAGTTATGATTTTTTTAAAAAAGTGTAAAAGGTTTTTGGCTCTGATGAACATTTTCGTTTTTGTGGATGACTACGTTTTCGCTTTCCGCCGTCGAATTATAAACTTTTCTCATTCAACATTTTCATGTTATTCTGCCTGTGTGTAGTTAAAACTTAAAAGTTACTCAAGTAATTTATTACGACGTCATCCTAAACTGTCAAAAGAAAATAGAACATGTTTTTGATGTAGTTATGTACATTTAAAAATATTTTTTTAACGTTGTAATAATATAAAATTAACAAAATTTGAGTTTTCTTGAGGCACATTATTCGAAGTAAATTTTATTCAGACCTGTTATATTTATTGTTGTAAAACACAATGTAATAATTTATTGACAGTTTTATCACCAAGTAGCAGAATAACACATAATGCTTTCACTTTCTTATGTAATGTAAGTTGTGTTCATATGTGGAAATAAAAATTTCTATTCTATTCTAATATTTTATGCAACACTTACCGATTGGCGGGCTGAGGCGGTTTCTTATTGGTCGGCGTGGATCTCGCAGTGGACGCACGATTTGCCGCGGCGGACGTTGGGGAATTACCCTTCCTTACGGGTACAGGAATACCCCTATAATTAATAAATTATTGGTAAGTATAAGTATTGGAACGATTTTCTCGAATCTTCCAAACGTTTTAGTTGAGTTATTTAGAAATAATAAATTATTAGTTAATTTGCTACCACGGAACACGTGATTGTGTTCTGTGTTCCTTATTTATGGAAGTACAATATTATGTGGAAACGTTACGGAGCCAATTTAATAAAATATAGTTTTATACAAAGTAATAGACGTAAAATAGTATTTTTAAACTAAACTGGCGTACCTATACTAAGGACTAACTGCTATACAAAAAAAAATATTCTTGATTTTTGGTGTTTAATTAAAACTTGTGTTAATTTAATTACAATATTCTTATAGACTGTTCAATACATTGTATGCGTATCGTGGCGAACAACTTGAATCGAACGGTCTCGGAACTCGAGTTAAAAATAATCTTGGATTAACAAAGATTATAAACAGTTCCTATAATCGTATCATAACTGGGCTCAACAAATATACTTTAAAATACTAGTTCGATGGGCTGTAATGCAGCCGCCACTATATTGCGTGACATAAATAGGCTGTTGCAAAACCTCTGTGAGTCAGTTCGTGTTCGTTTCGTGGCGCCACGGGGGAATCGAATCCCTATGTAGGTCACGTTGCGATTTATTTCATGTAACAAAAAATTATACTTGGGTCTACTATAAACATCACTATTTATACGGTTGTACAAGTCAACAACTTTCTTTAAAAAAATTGGTTGTCTGTAAAGTCGGTTTACGGACAATGGTTTTACGTGATAACGTCTATTTCGTAGAAGAATAATTTATGATATAAATAATGTAATGTAAGAACGAAATGGAAGCCCTACGCACGGAGCCGCGGTGCTACTCGCCAGTTGTGTCAGCTTGAACATGGCTTGACGCGCCACCGCGACCCGCGTATCTAGCTAGATTATAATATTAAATTTCATACTAACTATACGATTTTAAACATATTTGAGTTGAAAATTTGGTTTAAATCGTTTTAAATATCAGGAGCTGCGCGACATCTGTGATTTTCTTGACTACAACTAAAGTCCGAGTCGATGTACTGTGTAAAGTTCTTTCAAGTAGTTCATACCTATAAACAGAGATGACGCTATTGTAGATTTTCTTCCAAGCGGACCGATTACGCTTGAGTGGGAGAGAGACGGCCGGTCTAGCGTGCCTCTCTCTCTAATGCTGCGCGCGCTTCCGTGACGTTACTCGGTTTTCGTGAATGCCTCTCAGGCTCATCGTCTTTATAAACGTTATCACGTTAAAAGATCGTAAGTATACAGAATGCGGTCTGTTTCGGAAATCGAACGAGTTCAATTTCCGGTTGTTTATACCTTTAAATTTTTAATGTAGGGTAACAAACTCTCTTAGGTCTACCAATTAATTCCAAAAAGTAGCCAAATGTACGATGGATTACAATATTATACTAGGTTATCTAATCTATGGTTTACTTAAGATTTAGGCAGAATTTACATTCCGTGGAATTCTGGTCTTCGAGTCTACTCCCAGTATTTATGTCGTTAGAATGTAGATTTACAAACTAATTACAAAATGAAGTCATTTTAGACTGGCTTACATTTTTATTGTTAAGGGTATTCACATTTTTCCATTTTATCTGTCTCGCGATCCTTCACGTTTCATAATTAGGTATATTATATCAAGAAATTCATATTTGCAACATCATGAGAAGTTCGTATAAAAACATGAGGCATAATACCGACCTGTGCGTGTTTTTGGCGGGGGAGGTGAGTCCGGGCGCGTGGGGTCGCACGGGCGACGACACCGGCCGGGGGATCTTGGAGCCCCGTGCCGCCGCCGGGGACGTCTCTCCTGTTACAAACAACAAAACATCTTTAGTAACTCTTTAGTGCCTCTTTACGGATCATTATTACCTGGTACAATTAATATTGTACGTCTTTAACACGGATTCTTACACCTACCACATGTCATTGTCTAGAAGACGTTTCAAATCAAATGTACTTGCATAAATTTTATCAAACACAATGTTTATCCGAAATGCTAAGATTTTATAAAACATTTACTTGATTCCTTACAGCTTACTGTTAGGTGGCCCCGCGTCTATTAGTTTTCTACAGCTTAAGTATTTAACTTAAAATAAATTATGCCCCTAATTTTAGAATTAATGCGTTAATTAAACATACAATCCGACATGATCTTGGCTATGAAATGATACCGCATGGAACACTGTAAAATGCAGAACTCATTATCCATATTACAATACCCCACTAGGGAATTATCCAGGAATTGTGAAATCCCCATTGTAGCGCTAACTTTAAACATGATGGATAATTCTTGTGATAATAATGATCTATTGTTGATGTTTGGGGAAAACCAGTATTCAATGATCTTTATCGTCTAGGTAAACAAAATAATTAACCACTTAAGCGCGGTCAAACAAGCAAACAAAACATTAATATAATTTGTTAGAACAAAGTGGCAAATGACCCAATTTTAAACTGCGCTTATTACTGTGAGTCATTACAAAGTGTAAGTACATAATTATAGAACAGAATTTCTTTTTAGCTACATTGTACTTATTCTTTATTAGTTGTTAATACTGAAAGAACCAATGTCACAAAAACTTCATAAGGAAACTATTTCTTTACGTTTATAAATAGTTAAGCACCACGAGTTTTTATTTTTGTCCAGAATTTGTTGGATTTTATGTTACGATGTTGTGTACCAGATCCAACATAACCATCACTTTTGAAGGATTCTTTGATTATTTTTCTTAAAATCTAAGATTCTAGAAATTTCTTCGACGATATTGAATGAGAATCTATTAAGTTCCAAGGCTTAAGCTAGCGGTACATGGTTATATAAGCGATTCTACGGAAGTTGCCCATTGCGGTCTCAGAGCCACTTTAGGCGACGTCGTCTATTGTTTAGAGATCGCAGCTTATACATAAATAATGAAGTAAATTTGTCCTTCAGAAGCGATACGATCAAGTCAAGCTTCGTCATAAGATATATTAAGATATTGTGATGTAACTAAGGATATTACGTAAACGTACTTATTGATTATTTTGATTTTGCAACGTTTTTACCCCGTTTGTTACCCCAGAACTTTCGACTGGGTGAACCGATGTTGATGATTCTTTTTTTAATCATCATTGTCATGTGGCCCCACTTAAATCTGAACGAGATCTGACGGAGTAGTTTTTGAGTTATCTCTAATTTTGTAGTCGGTTATTTTTTGTCAATAATAATTATATTATTTTAACAAAAAATTGGTTGTCTGTAAAGTCGGTTTACGGACAATGGTTTTACGTGATAACGTCTATTTCGTAGAAGAATAATTTATGATATAAATAATGTAATGTAAGAACGTAATGGAAGCCCTACGCACGGAGCCGCGGTGCTACTCGCCAGTTGTGTCAGCTTGAACATGGCTTGACGCGCCACCGCGACCCGCGTATCTAGCTAGATTATAATATTAAATTTCATACTAACTATACGATTTTAAACATATTTGAGTTGAAAATTTGGTTTAAATCGTTTTAAATATCAGGAGCTGCGCGACATCTGTGATTTTCTTGACTAAGTACAACTAAAGTCCGAGTCGATGTACTGTGTAAAGTTCTTTCAAGTAGTTCATACCTATAAACAGAGATGACGCTATTGTAGATTTTCTTCCAAGCGGACCGATTACGCTTGAGTGGGAGAGAGACGGCCGGTCTAGCGTGCCTCTCTCTCTAATGCTGCGCGCGCTTCCGTGACGTTACTCGGTTTTCGTGAATGCCTCTCAGGCTCATCGTCTTTATAAACGTTATCACGTTAAAAGGGTTTTACTCTAGACACGAGTAACGTCATGTAGTCTTGTGACTTAAATATTTCTCGCAAGGATGAGAGTTCTCCATAATGTTCTCAAAGGAGTGTCTTAACCCTTCTCAATAAGAGAGGAGACCAGTGTCCAGCAATGGGATATTTACGGGTCATAATGGTGACGAGTAAAACTTTACCTGAGGGCGTGCTTGGACTCTCGGCGTTGCTGAGTAGTTCCCACTTGAGTTGCAGCCGCCTGAACTTCCCGCCCGAGTTGTTGCTACCCGTGCCTGTCGCGCCGCTCGCCGCGCTGCTCGCCGAGCCTGGCCGCCACTCCTCGCCACTACACTCCAGCTGTCACAAACAAACACTTTGACGACCTGCTTCGATGCTTATCTATTCAGTTCACCGGAACCGGGCATATCTTATCGGGTCATATAAGGCGACACAATTAATGGTGAATACAGAACACAATATTTTGATGATTACGCTAAGAATCACTATCACCGATTATGAAATAAATATTTATTTTCTTACAATTCAATTAATATTTGTGCCGTGATTTTTTACTGGGCAGTAATGTTTTTATTAACTACATAAATAAATAAAAATTGGTATTTTAAATGCCGTGAAAATATTTTATCTTACAAAATGAATGCAAATACCGAAACAGGTATCTGTTTTACCAAGTTTGTGTATTGTATTTTCCAGATGAATGTGTTCCCAGAAATACTGCACCATTTGTACCAACTCAACATGCCCATCAACTGAGTAAACAGCAGCGTGCGTCATGACATGACGGAATACCTTGCAGTACGCGCACTAAGTACCGCAACCGTTATTATTTTGCGGTTACATGACTTTTAATCACGGTCACATAAACTACTTTACTTAAAAATATGTCATTATACCTAATTAATATGATAAATGTTAGATACAAATAACATAATATAAAAAATTGTGCACAAACATAAAGTTAAATCACACGGTTCTGAGACACAATCTAAGCTCAACAAAAACAAAACAAAAGCAGGAAGCCTACGCCAACGGCCACTATGGAAATTAGGCATGAAGTGACGAAAACAAATGAACAAGCCGCTACACGAAGCATTTCCACACAAGGGCCCTCAGTTACCTTTAAGTCATTGCCGGCGGGTTTAGCGGAGGGTTTATTGTTCTCTAAGCTATCTGTGTAATCGTCACTGTCGTCGAAGACTAAACGATCGAAAGCTTGCATGAGTTTGGAACCGAGCTGGACCCCCGACCATCTTCTGTTGTTCTCTAGGTCTATTCGGCTGTTGTTCGGACATATGTCGTATCCGATCGCGGATGGGTTAACACACGACCGGGGCCTGTTCTTTTCCAGGGTAGTTTTAACGTTCGCCGAATCGTTCAACAAGTCAGGTGTCGACGGTTCCTTGTTTTTGGGCTCCTTGTGTCTCATAATGACGCTGGTTTGGCAATCGTCGCTGGACAGGCCGCTCGACTGCATCGAACGGACCAACTTGAGGAGGTTCCGCTGATTGAGGGTTAGTGGCGGAGTGTTAATCGAGGTGGGCTGTTAAATACATGAAAGTTTTTTAACATCATGCGGCATGCCATCCAGCGTTAGTTCAATATAAACAGAACGCCCTTGAAAGATTCGTCCGTAAGCAGACGACGATCGATCGGTTGTGCCTTTATTTGCATTTTATGAAAGCTGTGCACGAAAGTAGACGCTGACTTTGTCTCGGTTCGCTGTGAAATGTGATTCCAAAGCACATGCAATAAACAATAAAATGCAAATAAAGCGGCATTTGCTTAGACTTGAGGCGATAGTTAATATGCACGAGTAGAGTGATATCGATCAATGCTCGAGCGACGTATAAATATATTTGTCGAATCGAATAATTTTACGAGTTCAATGATGTTAGTTAATAGTTTGTTATGTGAAAGGTCAACATACCCGACTGGCTGCTCGCATGTCACTCTCGATTTTCTTGAAGCTTCTGTGTAGTTCTCGCATTTCAAACATCAGGTCTAGAGAAAAGGGCAGTAGTCTTAAAGGCTCGAGGCTGGCCAGTAACGTATCCAAGAGGGCTCTACACCGCGACTCCCCGACGCAGCCTGCGAGGATGAGGGAATCTGGGCCGTAGTGTTTTGCGAGTATGGATTCCCTCGTCCGCACGTACGATACCCAAGCATCGACGGACTGCGCGCTGCAAGTAAAAACATAATTTATTTTCTGATACAAACAATGGTATTGTGTTCATGTCCATTCTAAAGAAATTCATAGGTGTGACTTTACATATTACATTATTTCTACTTAGTTAATGTGATACAAAACTGCTTATAACTACAGTGCTCGGAAAAAGAAAACTTTGATTTAGAACGTGGAATTCTATTTTGTACTCGTGTACAAAAACAAGAAACCAGAATTATATAAATACGAGTTAATTATATACTCACTTTAGGAGGCCCAAAATAAATGCATTAAACTTGACCAGCCCCTCGGTAACCGCGTCTTCACTGTTTATTCTCAATACAAGTTCGTTAAGTGATTTAGTTATCGGTCCTGAAACAGATCATTTATATTTAACCTTTCCAGTACTTACAAAAAACTAAAATACTAAATGATAATAATTATTATTTTGACAATTCCGAAGCTTAGTAAGTGTATTGATCTTGTCTGCGAAGTGAGGAGTCCTGAGTTCGATTCTAGGTTGGCATTTATGTGACTGACAAAGTTAAATGTTAGTTTTCTCAGATTAAAGTTTGGGTCATAGATCTTTTTTGGTAGGCATTTACAAATGAGACCATTTGTGTGTGTCCTACCATTTAACGACACAGGGAATCCAAATGTCTCCTGTATACCGTGGCTGTGTGCGTTTATTAGTATTCTTACCTTGTCTAGCGGTTCCTTCTACCATTTGCCATACGGAATTGTTGACAGCTCCAAACGAAGTCTCAATGCTGTCTTTCAGACCATCTCGGAATATTGCATACAAAGCTGGACATAGCGCATTCAAAGCAATTTTGGCGCAGGCTGGGGACTGTTTTGAATCACCCAAGAATGTTAGTTCCGCCTGGTCAGTTGCAGAGGAAAAGTGTTGGATCAACATTTCCACAGCATCCGTTACGTTTGAGACTAAGGCTAAAACATAAAATATTGGAATTATTATAATTATTAAATATTCATAATATTATATTGTTACAAGTATTAAACTTAAAGCAACATACCTCTTTTCTGTGATACATCAATCAGATCATATTTAGGTCGTCCTTCATGAAGCGCTGGAGTTCCGAATTCATCTGGACTCACTTCGCCTTCTTCACAAATAGGAATCTCGGCTAAATTTTTAGCCTAAAATTCAAGAGGTTAGTGAATAGTGATAGATGCATAAGTAACAGAAAGAACATAGCAAAGAATGTTAATGAAAATGACGAACAAACAAATTATAAAAAAACATAATCGCATGTTGCAAAAAAAGTAAACATAGGAAGGAAACAGGGTTTAAAACAAATTAGTAATAAGTCCGAAAAAATAAATGAAAAAGAAAACTAAATATACTCACAGAACTCAACGGGCAATGTGATATGAGGGGCGTGAAGAAAAAAAGATGATAACTTTACCTGATAATGCCTCTGTGCGATCACCGCAGAAATGTTAGGTGAGTTAGGTGGAGTTGCAAGACTGACTACCTTAAGCTCGTCAATAGCCTTTATTTGGGCCGGTTGAGACTCTGTTTTACCTTCTGATTTTTGCGCAAAACTCACAGACTTTTTGCTATTACAACTACTAGCGCTAGAATCTGTAGATCTCTGATTTTCTTCTTGCGAACGTTTCATTTGAAGAAACTTGGTAACCTGACTTCTTACCTTTTGTACTTGATTTTGATCCCATTCGTCCATATTTTGGCAGTTGAATCCGCTTTGTTTCAAGAATTCTTCGAGCTGTTGCAAATCTGCGCTACTAATAAGAGCTCCCGGGGGTGGGAAGTCAATATACTCTATTTTCTTAGTTCTCGGTTTTGGTAATGGAGGTGTATGGGGCCTATGATATTTTATTTCATTTGATTTTCCTGATTCAAGGCTGCTTTCCGTCCCCACACCTTCATCTTGGTAATATTCATTGTAATCAGCGTCTTTTTCGGCAGCATCGAGGAATTGTTGAGATAGTCGTTTAGCAGCCAAATCGTTGTTTTTTCTATAATCCATATTTTGGTTTTGTAAGTAATAAGGTTCTTGTAATGATCTTCGTTTAGTTTTATGTTCTACGGCAGCCGTAGCGCAAACTATCGGATCTTGAATAAATTCATCCATTTCGAACATACTGTAACGTTTTGTATGACTAGTGGACTTGCGAGTTTTGTCCATAGATTTACGTAAGATACTCTTTGGTAATGGAGGTCTCGGAGGTGCGAGCTCTCCTTGTTTGGCCATGCGAGTTTGATCGGCCAAAGATAAGGATCGCTTCGGAATAGTAGGATTAATTCGTAGTCCGTCATTATTGACGCAACTAGCCTCAGAGCTTGTAGCACTATCATAACGATATACAAATAGAGGATTGAAATTTCCAGCAGGGGCGGGGCTATTTTGTGCAGAAGAGTCCGTTAACATTGTTGAGGATCCTCGATATCCCGATGAAGGTTGTGTTGCTGTACTTGAACTAGAAGATACAGCAGTGTTATTCCCAATCAAATTATTGCAATCGCAACTCATTGGTCTGTTCTTTGATTTACATGAAGGCGACGAGTTACAGTATTTGTCATTACACTTAGACATACCTTCCTTTTCTTTGATTTGGGTCAGCTCTGGTAATTCTGACAACATTTGTTTGCACTCTAGAGGCAACAAAAAGTTAAGAGAGTCCCAGTCCTTTATGTGCCCTAAACCTTTTTTCTTTAAAATTTCTACATCATTACATGAAAAAGGCCGTTTCCCTTTAACTTGCATACGCGTCTTCTTGCTTTCATTAGATTTAGGGGAAATGTTTACTTTCAATGGATTTAAGTAAATATTTGGTCTACCATTTAAGAAACTTATGTCTGGAAGTGTATAGTTTGGATATAGTACAAACACAGGTTTCTCACAGTCGCCTTCTTTTAACTTTTCTAAGAAAGACGGCTCCACTACCTTAAGCAATTCTCGTTCATGAGAAATCGTTGATGTTTGGATATTTGACGTCTGTATACTTTTATCTAATGTATCAGCTTCTAGATGTGTTGATGTAGATTTATGATCACAGGACTCTCTTAACAGCACTTTGTTCATTCTTGTTATTTGTGTACCATCTGACTCAGAACAGCTTGAAATGCTAACACTTGTAGCCGACGATTGTGAAGAACAAGACTTCCTACTCCTTGTTTTGCATGGGCTGTTATTAATGTTTATATTAGCTCTCTTAATGTGAGGTTTGTTGACAACAGCATACAAATTTGTTTCGCTGCCACTTAATTTAGTCGCATCAAGATTCTCTTCTTCTTCGATAACTTCATCGTATACTCTGTTAAATCGGACTTCATCATAAACAGCTGAACCATTGTATTCAGCATCTAATGGTAATTCAGCTTGGGGTCTTTCTGTTGATATCGATTTTGAGTCCCCAAGTTTTTGCTCTCCCAGAGATTCGCCACTCTCACCACCTGAACTAGAAGGCCAACATTCCGATCTATCCAATTGATCCATACCGTGAATTCCATCATTACTTATACTCTTTTGTTTCATAAATAGTTTTACTAAATTAAATGATTTTGGGTGGCTTTTGTCTGAAGAAGTTTGATTTTCAGTGGAAGATGTACTCATCGGTTCAGAATGTTGGCTTGTATGAGTTGATCTATGTTGAGAAACGTCGTATACTTTCATACATGACGAATTACCACTCAGTTTTTGGTTCGCGGTAAAAGAGTCAACCTAAAAATATAAAGTTTTATAAAAATCAAGGTAAAACATCGTAATTTTATATTAAAATAATTGTTGAAATTACAATAAATATGAGTACGTACCGTCGAATTACTAAGTGCTGCAGAATTAATTGAACTATTTATGAGTTTTCTTCGGTATAAGTTAGGCAAACTTTGGCTTTTAATAACGGAACTATTCATATCATTTGTGCAATCAGTCGATTCATTTGAGTCTCCATTGTTGTTACCGGAGGGATGCCTAAAAGTAAATAATAATAAATTACCTTCTGTTCTATTACAAAGTACACTGACTGAATTTTATAAAAATTTACGTAAAATATTAACATAGTAATAAGTTTTTATTACCTCCTCAAAGGCGTTTCACTACTTTGTTTCTTAAGTTTACTCCACGTAGTTAATCCTAAATCACTTCTAGCCATCGACGTTGTAAGCTTATTAGTTAATTTCTTACATCTCTCTAGTAATTCTAAATTCCTGCGCGTTCTTTCATTACTATCTAGTGCTACTATATTATCTGTACCCAATTTGTCTGAAAAACAAGATTATCTGAGACTTGTCATGGAAAAATTATGAATCATCATTAGTATTCGGCAAACATTATGTCATCTAGCCATTAATAGTTTTAAAAGCACAGTTTTAAATCTAGTTTGATGCATACCATGTTTTTGATTGACCGCAGGTTCAGCGCACTCACTGTCCTCGGAGTAAATGGTGAGACTGCCCTCGAAGGCGATGGTGTAGTTGTCTTTGTTTGCCTGGCACGTTAGTATGAGGTCCTGCTCTGCAGGCAACTCACAATCTAGACTATCCACACTGAAGTGAACGCCATGTGCACCCTCTTTCACCGGAGAAAATAATAGCTCCGATTTGCATATTGACATTGTGTTGATTGAACCGACGGATTCTTCACCCTAAGTAACAATAAATGGAATTACTTAATGACGAGTGAGACAGATAGTTTAATTTGTGTACATTGCTGTGTTTATTTGTTAAATTAATTGTAATAGCAGTATTTGTCTTTTGAGTGTTCGATGTACTTAAAATGGTTCATAGACCTACAAGTAGCGTGTAGGAAGCAGTAGTTGGCGCATGGCTTGTAATGGTTGCCGGAAGATTTCGAAACGTTCCAAGCGTTAGAGTATAAACATTTGCCGTGCACGATTATTCTTAGTGATGTGAGATTCAGTTCTAAAATACTATAAGTAGCCGATGCATTGATTATAAATCGTTCAATGGAAATTTCTTATGTTGGGTAGCTTTAGGCTTACAATAAGATATTGAGATAAAAATAAGTACAATTATTCAACAATTAGCAATGGCGTCAACGGATGTTTGCATTGAAAGTATCAGTATCAGTAATACACTATACTATACATACACAATTACACAATAATATTGCCTACACTCCAGGGCATGACACATGCAGCGAAGCGAGCGTTATCATCAATTTAATTCCTTTTCCTGCTACAAATGAGGTCACAAATCAAACAGCGACACTTAATGTTGCGACACACCATTTTTCTTTCATAGGATACTTTATCATGTTTTTGAGGGTAGACACCTTAAGGAGTATAAACTAGTGGGTAAAACTACATTAATAAATGAGGTACATTAAATTAAAGTGCATTGCCGAGGCGTAAGATCAAAGAAACATCGACACAATTAAGCTACTGTACTATTTAGAAGTACGTCACTAAATAAGGCGTTTTATATTTAAAATGTGAATTGTTATGTTACGTATATATATTATTGTAATATTTGAAATAAATATAAATATCCGGTTATCAATGAAAATACGACTTGACAACTATAAACTTACTGAATAATATCCATTGCAAGAATCCCAATCAAACTCTGTCACACCCATTTTTATATTTAACAGTCTATTATCAAAGCCACAAATAAAATGTCCTCACTAAATCACTCTTCAACAACTCGATAGAATTAGAATGTAAAACGTTCGCAATGTAAAGTTTCTTCTACCGTCGAAATTTTTTATCGTCCGGTAACATATTATTATCTTACACACACGCAGTTAATTAGGAGAGCTTGTAAAGATTCCATAGTAAGCTTATTAAAAAAATTACACGTGTTTAACTTCATCGCACTGCACTACAAACTTCAGTCCCGCCGCCCTGGACGCTACTGGGGCAGCGAGGAAATTAATTTTAATATTAGCCACCGCGCACGGCTCTCAAACTTTATCACGCGTTTTAAAATTATACGTGTAATAATACAACGACCGCTTCTTTTCGATACGAAAGTCCGATCCTGACTGCTACCAACTCACAAGTAAACGTTAGGAAATCAAATCCCAAAGGAGCAAACTGGTGCAACGCTAATTAACGTAATTGCAAACACAAATAAACTGTAACGATGCGTAAATCATTTACTAATTACAAGGCTTCTGATTGTGAGTATGCGGGCATTAAAGTTTGTTTCATTTGACGTTCAAGAAGTTTCGAGTGATTTTAGTCCCTCGACTAGAACAGTTTGAGAACAAGTGTCAAACTGAATAGACTTCATTGGCGACTCACACATGGCACCCGTATGTACGCGTTCACACATAAACATATGAAATAAATATAGCATACACACTCATACGCATCCCGCAGAGGGACCGACTTTACGGAGGGGGGAATAAAGAGCGTAGTTAAACTGATTGACGCAATTCGGCGTTAACATTTACACACACATCGGCGTTGGTCTTATTTTATCTTTACTACTCGTACATCCCGTGGGACCAACGTACTATGGGGGACAGTATAGGAAGACTAGTTGTGAATGCGAGCCAAGTACTTCGGACTTTCTATCTATTTGTATAATGCGATTTTGTGATATGACTCCTCCTGGGACGTTACGCGGAACTAATTGCTAAATATTATACGAAACTAGACTATCAGAATCTGTACTTTATGATTTAGTACAATAATAAAATGATTCACCACTACATACCTACCTTAACAATTAATAATCTATTTAAACACGTAGCATTTAAGGTACGCTTCTATAGAAATGTGATTAGGAATTTTCATTTGCTTAAATACAACCACCATAAGTTATAGCCACAGGTTATAGCTATAATATTATCACATAATAAATTCACTTTTCTTAAATTCTAATGACATCACATTATCCGAAGTAGAGTAGGTAAGTACTGAAACATTCATATACTCGTACCTATCTGATTTATCTAATGCTTTCCTAAAAATATGTAGGTGCTGGTCCTATCATAATAATTATGAACTTTTTTCAGCTTAACTAGATACTTCAAAAATGGGGCAAGTGCGTATCAGGCCACGCGCAATGTAAGGTTCCGACGAAGTAGTAAGTTTATCGACTATTAAGTACTCATTAACTACTTATGCTAAAATAGCCGTGATAGTTTTCTTTGTAAATTCATCAATTATAACCTATTTTTGTAGAATTTTTTCACGTGTCAAACTCCAACCGTTTAGCCAGCAGGGCACTTGATTCTAACCAAAATTAGCACTATAAAGACAAATTTTTCACAAACGAACTCCTAAATCCAAAAATGATCTTCGAAGGCTTATGATATTTTTGAAAAAGACCTTACGATACCTCACACTAAAGGGTACGCGACGAATAAAAATTAATCCTCACGTTACCTGTAAGGGATACCTCCCTGAAAAAAATGTTTTTCAATACTTTATTCTACGATTTTGGAGTTTCTATTAGGTATATATCCATGCCAAATTATAGATTTCAAGCATTAAGGCTCTCGGCACTTTGATTCGGACAGACGGACGAACGGACGGACGGACGGACGGACATGACGAAACTAATAAGGGTTCCAATTTTACTTCGGAACCCTAAAAAGAACCTGCATCAGAGTTTATTTTATTGATATTATAAATTATCTTATTATTTATCAGACGAAAATTCTTATAACAACTAAACATAGGCCAAGTAGGTACCTATAATAAAATAATAATGTTATCATTATACATACATACACATAATTATTCTATAAAAAGGATTTTGAAGACGAGTGACACAGTTCAAGCGACATCTACCGTGATCTATATTAGCCAGGTGAGTTAAAGAGTTCTTTATCTGTTAAACAGATGGCGTTATTAGTGAAAACAAATTTCAAATGTAAAAAGTAATATGAAAGTTAAAATAAATATGAATATGGTTTGTAATGAATCTTGATTGGTGTAAATATAGCGTTAATGTGATATGCACAATAATAAAAATAAAATGAAACACTGAGAGCAAAGCGAGGCGAACCTGAAAACTACTGTCGCCACTGATAGAACTGTCGAATCGAAACTTTTCCATGATAGAGCTCGAGATACTCGCAAACATCTCGCCTCGCGGGTTACACTGCAATACACCATGACATGAAACCATATCCACCAAGAAATTAGTACGGAACTGAAAACAAACATATACGTGGAAGACAAAATAATACATATAATTATTAAAATAGATTTACATACATAAATTTTGTTAAAATGTTAGTCAAACCCACCTCAAATTAAATAAAAAGAGCCAATTTTGATGATGTTATTAAAGCAGTAAATAATAATCCTACGTTAAACATTAAAATGCCGATCATAATCGTCACTTGTATCGAAGGAATAAATCTAAACAGTAATTGTAAACTTAAAATAGTCAAAAATTTAAGAAATATGCAAGTAATGTTATTATTGACTTTTAAATTAATCATCGTTCAAGAATAGTGAATTCAGGACACAGGATTCCAAATAAAGGAAACAGGATAAAAATAAAATATTGAGGGTCTTGAATAATTAAGGATTGTACATGAAGTAGCTGAAGAAGTAAAATAATATGAAAAAAATGTTAAAGTTCGAAAGCACCTTCCAATGGTCCATTTTTCCAACTGATATTTGATTCGATTCAGATGTTAAACAAATATTTTGATAATGAGCAGACTTTGGATCTTGTACTGATTGTAAATATGTAAATTAAATTTTTAAGTTGTATGATATTGAATTGAAAACATTATTAAAGCATTAAACACAGAAAAACACATCCATAATGATTCACATTAAAATAACATTTGCAACCTTTGCAACATTGTGTTTGATACTGCTCCGTGCCAACAACAGATTTTCAAGGGTTGCCAAAAATTCTTCAATACTGCCAATACCAATATAAAACATAATCGCTATAATTGTCGGCTTATGCGCCTTGGACTTTCAAACTACGGAAAAATGCAGTTTCAATAGTCATCACACAATGATTTTCGGATGATTAACAGTTATAATTATTCAATCACTGACAACAGGTTTTTTTAATTCGATTATAAAACCAAGCTATACCTTAGTAATGGAACCAGTATAAATTGATTCTTGTATGTAATGAAATAAGTAGGTAAATGGTAATCCATAAATATTTGTGTGAAGTGAAGGCATTTCTAAGAAGAATTTAAGTATTATGGTCGTATATGGACATATAAAATAATAATAATAGTAATATAAAATTTCACTCAAACAACAGATATAATATACAACATATAACATCGATGACTTCCAACTTTAAGATTGAAGAATGAGAGATAGTTACTTCTTGGCAAGACAGAATTTTGTCGCATGGTCCCTCATCCCAAAAAATTTGAGAACCACTGATATAAAGGATCCCTTTATCGTAGAAAGTAGGTAAGCAATAATTTGGATGTCTGGAATCGGTAAAAATTAAGAAATTCCATAACATATGTATATATTCTTACATACATACATATGTATGTATTCTTTTTCCATTTTCGAATTCTTTTTAGGGTTCCGAAGCAAAATCGGAACCCTTATAGTTTCCTCATGTCCGTCCGTCTGTGCGAAGCAAAGCGCCGAGACCCTTAGTGCTAAAAAGCTGTAATTTGGTATGGATACACATTATATTCATTAAAACTATAGAATCGTAGAATAAAATATTGCAAAACATTTTTTTCAGGGTATGTACCTCCTCTATAGGTAACGTGAGGATGAATTTTTTATTCGTCGCGTACCCTACAGTGTGGGATATCATTGAAAAGGTCTTCCAAAAATATTATGGGGCTTCTCAGCGCTTTCTTTCGAACAGACGGACGGATAGACGGACAGACGGATTGACAGATGACGGACGCAACGGACGGACATGACGAAACTATAACGGTTCCGATTTTAATTCGGAACCCTAAAAAGGTAATTCTATGCTGGAGGAAAACAAATTGATACCAATCAGCATTAAATTATCATCAAGTCTCAACAAACTTTATGATAAAATTACGTTTTATGAACCTTGGCCACACAACTGTCCTTTTATGGCTATATCGTTACAACATGCTAAGGAAATAATTTGCTTGTTGTTGACACTGCATAAGTTTTAAACGTTCGTAACCCCATTGACCTAATTTTCACTTTTATAAAATTTAAATAATGCTTCATAAAATGTTTCATTTTGTCTCTTACTTACTTTGATTTAAACGAAGGTACAGCAAAGACCAAACATTAGGAAATTAAGTCCCTATCAAAACTGTGGTTTCAAAATAAGCATTTGAATGACGTAATTACACACTTCTTTGAACGATTGTATTAAGAGCCAAATCATAAGGAATAATTACTTATGAGAGGTTATGTTTCACAAACTTTCAAATTCTATCATTGCTAGATATAAGTCCACCAGCTGCTGCATGAAGCTTCGCACGCGGAAATTATGTTTATCATATTTATCCCCTATTCCACCCCCTTGGGGGTTGAATTTCGAAAAATCCTCCCTCAGTGGATGCCTACGTCATAAAAGCAATACGTGTGCAAAATTTTAAGTTTATAGTCCTAAGGCTTTGGCCTGTGCGTTGATACATCTGTCAATCACTTTTGCCTTTTATTTAAACAGATAAACGAACTTGGTTGATTTTAAGGGAGCTATCTATGTATCTATAAAACCACCCATGGAGGAAACTATAGTGCTAAGTCCTTCCTGATGTTGGTCACTGGACTCAGTTATCGTCAAATTCAGTCGGTACTTATTCATGGTTTAGGGTCTTTTCCCACCAGCTAAGCCACTACTAAGCCATTTACTGGCCAGTTGTCAAAATACCGTTCGTCTAAAATCAACCGTGAAAATGTATTTTCGGTAGCAATGTCGCAGAGTATAATGCGGGTTCCTTTTTTCCTCCTTTCCTTTTTCCCCAACTTGCGTTTAATACTTCTATAGAAATTCTTCTAAGATTAAAAGTCTGTTTCAAAGGGAAGTTCGAGTCACTTCTAATTTAAAGGTTTCGTCCGTAATAATAATTTTATTATTAATTGGCATTATTGAAATCACTTTGGGATTTCATATAGCACGATATCTATGACGAGCAATGTATCCCATGCAACAAGGTATTTGGTGATGAGCTCATAGCCCGGCGGCTTGTGTCGATCCTAAGTGATTGACAAAGTTAAGCAACTGTGGGCGCGGTCGGTAGGTGGATGGATGAACGCCAGTGGCAAAAAATTTTTGAACGTTTCCGTGCTTCGGCTTCTCTTATTAAATGCATATGCTTCCCATACTGCAAATAAAACAGGTTAATAATATTTCCTGGTTGATTTTAGAGCAAGGTGATTTACCAAGTACCACCTGCACTCGTACTATGCGATAAAAATTGAGCTGGATGGTAAATAGGTAAATCTGACTTCAGAAAGGAATGAACTAAGTGCCAGCCAATACTGCGTTAGCACTGCAATAGTTAGAGCGTTGTTTAAACATTAAAGTGCAGTGATAGCCTAGTGGTTAGAACGTTGGTCTCCCGAACGCGGGGCCCCGGGTCCAAATCCTGGCACGCACCTCTAATTTTCAAATATTATGTGCGTATTACAAGTCAATTTATCACTTGCTTCGGTGAAGGAAAACATCTTGAGGAAACCTGCACACCTGAGAGTTCTCCATAATGTTCTCAAATGTGTGTGAAGTCTACCAATCCGCACTTGGCCAGCGTGGTAGACTATGGCCTGTACCCCTCACATTGTGAGAGGAGACCCCGAGCCCAGCAGTGGGACAATTATGGGTTGTTGCTTTGCTTTTGCTTTGCTTTAAACATTAAAAGGATACCTCAACACTTACTCCATGCTTTTATTTCTGCCGTGAAGCAAGTTCTTTAAAGCACTTTTATGGTAAGGTACTAAATGTTGGGAATCGTGATAAAGATTAAAAATGTAATTTCATCTAAGAATTTCATCTAACTTATTGAAAGACTTTTTAGATACCAAGTGCACACTTCTAGTGTACTCGCTTGCTGCATAAAATGTGGGTAATAAATAGACATATTTTCCCCGTCTGTAACTATACTACTTACAGTTAGTGCTACTCAATGTATAAACGATACTTATAAACCATTTAAAAAATATATGTAGAGGGATTAATCTCTAATCGATTAATAGATTGACTAAAATTGTTTCATAGATTATTATCGTTGAGTGCTTTTCCTTAGATATATGACTACTGGTCAACAAAAACTGATTGACATTTTAAGTATAATACGGGTACTCACGATATATATTTTATATTATACGCCGATATTTCGACCCAGTTACAGGGATCGTGGTCACGGCTAGACTGCGGTGGCGCGGAGAAACTCTTGAAGGTTGACAAACGACGTTGATATTAGTCTTTGACGGATGACGGATGTCAAGAACCGGATGCTGGATGTCGGATGACGTTTGACACTAATACATCAGTCTGTCTACCTTACGTCTCGATCGTTTTTGAGCTCTGTGAACCATATCACGACACACTACACTGATTACATCTTGCCGCACAACACTCGACACTTTTCGAGATTTACATAAACTAACCACTGGATTCCACGTCCACGTATTTAAAACCGTCCTCCCTATTAAAATTTTTGGGGTGTTTTTTGATTTCTATGGCTTCACGCACTAGCCGTGGTATGTGGTGGCGTTCCGTGGCAATCACCTGAGGGTTGTGAAGCTCGATCTAATGGGTAGTACCCGATTCGAGAAGATGTTCTGCAACAGCTGATTTATTCCCGTCGTTCTTTTTGACTGCTGCGATGTGTTCTTTAATGCGCTGCGATATCGATCGTTTTGTCATCCAACGTCCAGCATCCGGTTCTTGACATCCGTCATCCGTCAAAGACTAATATCAACGTCGTTTGTCAACCTGTCAAGAGTTTCTCCGCGCCACCGCAGTCTTGCCGTGACCACGATCCCTGTAACTGGGTCGAAATATCGGCGTATAATATAAAATATATATCGTGAGTACCCGTATTATACTTAAAATGTTTTCAGTCCGCGATGAGTTAAGTCTAAAATCATGAAAAACTGATTGAGGTCCAGAAGTAACTTTGTTATTTCAATGCTAACATTACACTAAATAAATTGGACACAGAAGGAAATTAAATGACCTGAGTAAATTAATAACTTTAATACTGATGCGTTTTTTCATTATAAGCATTCATTGGGGTATTACGAGTAGATGCCGTTTTGAGTTTTACCATAAAATAGATACGTGACACATTATACCTCATCTCACGTTTTACTGTATTAATAGATACATTAATTAAATCATAAAAAATATTATATAATACTTTAATCACCGATAAAACTCCTCCTAGGTACTTACTTGAAAATAATTGAACATAACCATTATTTTAGTGTGTTGTTGCATAGTTGCTTAGCGTTCAACTTTACGAACTCAAATTTTGTTGCCTGTTAGATTTCTTAACATGATAATGGACATGAAAAACATGCATTGAAAATCGAGATGACCTATCACGGAACACAGAGACAAGAGGTGACCTATAATCTCGAATTCTAGATCGGAACTAAAGCTTGTAACAATACTCAAATATAATGCTTGATTTTGCCACACGCGAAGCTTTACTCGTAGGTAGTTTTATTTATAGCCTCTCTTCTCTTCTTTAATAAGACATCTCTCCGAAACGTCAGCAAAATATTGATACTCAGTGAATATTTGCTTCTACTTCCTCAGTTATGCCTATTGACCAAAACCCTACATGAACTATTATACTAAAATGAATGAGTGAGTTTAAGCTTGTCATTCCTTTAGGTAACTGAGGTGGAAATCAACTTACGTCGTGCGTTCTATCATCAATAATGGTGTCGTGTGGCAAGTTGGCGGTCATGAGGAGGGCGTGGATGTCCTCTGTCTTGAAGCTCTCCATGTCTGCCTCGGCGAGGTTAGCGTCGAGGTCTCGGGCCAAGTCGTTATATCGGGAGGTGAACTCGAATCGGGAGGTGAGGTCACTTATGCCCTTGTATGAAGCAGACACGGAGGACAGGACTGAAGTGTGGTGGCAGGAACTGTCTCGGAAGATGGGACTGGAAAAAGAGAAAGACAAGTAGCTTTAGTAATGAATTAAGCTTATTTAACTTGTTTACCGACATAATATAATTGCACCGTTTGAATAACATACATAATTGTAATTAAGTACAATTGTGAGTTAATATACATAAATATACATTAACTATTTTACGAAATGTCTTAGTGTAACAAACAGTTTATAAATACGGAAAGAAAAATTTTGATATATTGACTATGTTGTTTATTTTTTTTCGATTAGAATAGAAACTTTGTTTGTCAACAAACTAATTAACAAAGTAGGTATGTTTACTAGTCTACTGTTACATATTGCCACTGTTTTCGGTAATTGATGATTTTTTAAAATCGTTAGTTATTTTTAGTCTGTAAAATAACTGTTTTGATGTAAACATACTTGTTATTATTATTGTTGAAAAGACTTGAAAACAATCTATTATAATTAGAAAAGGAGTGTTAATAAGTATGGTACCGATCAATATTCATAGCTCAACAGCATGCATCAATCGAGATTGATTGACATACTCAGTATCGTCCGGTCAGAGCAGTAGAAAAGTAAATAAATATTATAATCACGTTCGTGATTCATCGGGTAACGTAAAACAATTGACGGCGTTTTGTTTATTTAGTCACATCTCGACTGATAGCAGCTGTTAAGTCCGGTTTACACGTATTAAGTAGTTAAGTAGATTTTTTTTATGTTTAGAGCAGGCAAACGAGCAGACGGGTCACCTGATGGTAAGTGATCACCGCCGCCCATGGACATTAGCGACACCAGGGGCATCATCAACGCGTTGCCGGCCAAGAAAATGGCGATAGACCCGCTTCTTGAAGGACCCCATGTCATAGCTTAGAGGGAACACCGATGCAGGTAGTTTGTTCCACAGTTTACACGTGCGAGGTAGAAAATGACGTGAGAACCGAACTGTGGACGAATGCCATGTATCCAGGTAGTGTTGGTGGAACCTGGTATGTGATGTGCGGTGACGAAAATTACTAGAACTATAATTAGATAACTAAATTTTAACTAAATTTTACGTAAATTAATATGTGTAAACAGACAATTTAGTAACTTTTTGGAACATTAGTCGTAATTAATGGGCAGAAAAATTCTCATACACAGAGTGAAGCTATGTTATGCGTACCCTCTGTATGTTACAGTTAATAAGTTGCGACGTTCTAGTAAGGGTGTCGGAGGTGAACGACCAAAGTGGTCTTTATTTTTGTTTAGCTATTCTAGAATCTAGTCTAAATTACTTTACTACTGTAGGAGATAGTGCTAACGACATACCTTGTTCACGGAAATATTATAAATATTTTTAATATTCATATAAGTAAACTTTTATCCCCTAAAAAATTTCAGGTCCTAGGTTATCGGTTCCTGAGATAAGCTCGGTCAAAAACAAATAACAAGAAAACTCTTCAGCTTTATTAGTATTTTTTACCTAAAATAAGTTATTGCTTGACCGCAACCACCTGATATTTACACCTTATAAGTACTTATTAACCCACTGAGTAAAAGCCTCTTCATTGTTTTCAGTATAACAATATTACGATAATATTGGCATTGTTTGCACCTACTACATCTTCTCACCAGCTCCCAGGGTTGACTGGTATAGAATGCCACTATAGTTCGTTCGCGTTTAGAATGCAGTAAGATACTAGTGACAGTGATTAAAATATTAATGACTTAATTTTGATTTTTAACTTTTAAGTGTATTTTTAAATTCATTAAACTTAATCTTTAAAAATATAATTTGTTTGAATAGTAACATCATCATTACCCTGTAGTTGCACTGATGATTCACTGCATTCTTAATGCGAACGAATTATAGGCATTAAGTCCGCCCATTGTACCCCTTAGTATTAAGGATGTGACAATAAAGGATAAATAAATAAATAATACTGACTTGTAGTCGAGGAACCAGAGGTAGCCGGAGTTGTCGCAGTGCGCGTCGAGGTCATCATGCGCCGAGTGTTGCGAGCCGGCGAGGCTGGTGTTGCTGTTGCAGTCCTCGTCCGCGCCCGCGCTGGGGCTCGCCGCCGCCGCCTTCAGCCCCAGCCGTGGCGGTGGCCCTGGAATTACATAACACACACCTTGAAACATAACACTTCTACTTGAACTATGGGTTGAAACTTCAATTTCAACTATTTTTTGAAGTTTCAATTTCAACTATTTGAACCTATGCGTTTGTTTTCTTAATGGCAGGTAATATTGTCTTGATGTTTTGGTGTTAACCACTATGTGACTATAATCAAATGACTCGTCTGTTTGTTTTTCATGAAAGAAAGTAAACCATAACACAAACAAAATTATTTAATTATTTCAATATTGATATAGATACCTACATAATAGATTTATCCTAAGTACTAGACTTTATTATTTATGAAGCATTTACTATTATCAATGCAATACAATACTTATTGCGACATGTCTTAGAAATACTTAATTGAAACATCATTCTTAAATTTTATTTTGTTTATTTTCGATACTTGTAAGACTAGATTCGATATGAGTACACTTCTGTTTTTTTAAACTCTCGTTTTCTTTAGGAAGGACATGGTGGGGAAATTAACACAACCTGAGTTAAAACATTTAAGGTATCCAAAATTGTGCGCAACTTTAAGTGATAGCTAGTCTAGCCTCAGTCTGCTTCATTGTAAGAGGACACTTAAGCCTTAGCCGTGCCAAAACCTGATAGTACGATAACGTTGACACCTAAGTTAGCCCAGAGTGTAATTCCAGTCGGGTCACTGATGCATTGCTTTTCCCGAAAACGACGTTTCTTGTGTGACTTTATTGTGAAACAGCGAAATAGCATTCATCCTACAGACCGAAACGCAGAACCAGCTTAGCGTCAGATGCTTTGTTAAATAATATAACTAAGTTAACATTTAAAAGAGTATCAAATAGCACGAATGTCGATGAAAATATACGTACGTGGCTGAAGTTAACAAGCATAGATATTATCATTAACTCTATATGATTTTGCATTTTGTTTGGGTAAAGCAATTGTTTTTCAAAGCGTCTTTGTTCAAATGATGTAACCAAAACAACAAAATTGTTTAATTTTGGTAAACAACTAATTAGAAGTTTACTAAGAATTGATTGAATTTGTTTAACTTCATTTGCGTTGCGTTACAACTTACGAACCGCGACACAAGTTGCTAGTTCTAACTATAAATATCATGAGTACTGAGAAAATAAAAGTCAGAAGCATCGCTGGTCCTCCCATACTGAGTGGGGCGTGGGTGGGCGAGTTGGACAACATGCCTTCTAGGGAATGTTGATATTTCTCCGGAGCGGGCTTGAGGAAAATCATGCAATCCAAGCTTGTATTATCCTTAAACTAAACGCAAATAAATGCAGCTAACAAACTTTCACTCAGTTGTAAATTAACTTTTCAGGTTATCATAATACTTTTATTACTAGGTAGATACTTCTTGGGAATTGCAAACCAATAAACTTAAAACATAGACAATGCGATGCAAGACTATAAAGTAGGTAGGTACAATGAGAACAAGTTTAAACATCCAATTAAAGATTTTAGGGTCAATAATCGTCGCATTGTGATGCAAAGCTGAACACCTAACTGGGGCTAGTTAGGAAACTATGGTGACGCAAACTGCCCACCTCAGTGCTATGCTGCCTGAGTCACCAATTCACCATTAACATCAAGAAACGGCTGTAACTGGCGCGTGTTGCGTCGATTGTTTTTGCTAAGCCGCTAACGACATGAAGATATTTTAAAACTGATTCATGATTTTGTTATTGCAGCTTAAGTAGCTCTACTATCGTCTAGTTTAGGAGTCCTTCGCGGACAAACAACGTGACACGTAATTTATATACTTCTATTAAGATGTGCTAACATTGAACCACTCACTTACCTATAAGTTAAATACATGATAGATATCTAAGGGTAAGTACCTATAACACTCGAGCGTATACAATAAAACAACTGAAGAAATATGACTAGTAGTGATAGAAGCATATTCTCAAATATCAATATAAATAATTATCCCAAGTGGGAGATAAAATTGGAGTCCTAATAGCAGCTCCATATTGCATTCCAGTGGCACTGGCAGGCAGACGTCATCCTGCTGTGGGCGGACAGTGCGGACACACTGCATTAGTTCATTTCTTCAATTTATGCGCTTGAAATACACGGAATGTACTACCTACTGGGAGTACTGGGTACAAGATTTTATACCCACCGAACAAAGTACCTTATACTTTTATCATATTGAATAACTTTTGCTATGGCGGCGTTTCAATTTCTCTTATAATTTGGCTGACTCCTCAGATAATATAATTTGGCTAGTCCTCCTGTACTATCTATCGGGTCTAAAAGTGATAACCTAACCAAATCATCATGTTCATAATTTTATTCATTGCATAACATAAATCCCGAATCACGATGATGTTCGGCGTCATCGCTTTCTTTATCCTTAAAAATTTGGTATATTATAATGTAATTACATTTCTTAATTTTTAGATATAAGTTGGTTGTAATAGTTGTGTATCATAAATCATTCTGACCTGATCCAGTTCTCGGAAAAATCTACAATTATAAAAATCTGCGAGAAAAGGAATATTCCTAGATTTGTTTAGTTTTTTTTTTATTTGGGTTAGTTTTGCAAAATATTAATAACATGATGAAGGATAAGCTACAACGTATAATTTGCCGACAAAAAAGCTACGTCGTGGCATATCGAGCACGTTCGCAAAAGGTCAATAATTTGAAGCCTTTAAAGGTACAAGATACTTGCAAGGTGCTTGTCTATCATTTCCGTCAGCTAATTTAGTTGAATTAATATAGGTACGAAGATCATTCACAACTTATTTGTTATTATAAACTTATTATTACCCTTATTATTACTATTATAAATTTTATTATTTTAAACTTTAATCTATTTAATTATTCGTCTCTATTTTGTAGGCCCTAATTTAAGGTTGATTTAAAAGTTTAAATCAGGATCTAGATTACTTCCTACTGTTATTAAGTAATGTAATATATGCATATTTTATCAACTGCATTTTACATCAGAAACTTACTGTAGGTAAACGTAACTCTAAACTTTAAACGTTTTACGTTACATGTAGAATATATTTTTAGCTACTTTATTTATTTAGCTCTGAATTTCTGATGCTAGGAAGTGATGTGTTGATTCAAAAGCAATTTATTACAGTGACTTTTAGTGAATCCCTACTTACGATATCGCTATACGCAAGTTTTAAATTCCAAAACAGCATACTAGTAGCTAGATTGGAATTAATGTTAGCGATAATAATGGTTGCTTGAGTTGACGAATCAGATTTGCATTTAGTTTTTGTACTGTTCGGTCAGTAATAAGTTTCCGTGAGACTGCGGAGAGCTGGCCCTGAATATCGAATAGAGGTCGGGCACGGTTCGCTGCCACTTCAGCTAGGTCATGGAGCTCAGTTGGTAACACATGAAAATCTCTAGATAGCATAGTAGCATGCAGTAGCGGTTATACATATATGATTGTAACTATTACTTGAAGGTTTTTAGTAAAATGCAACAATATTCCCATTCTTCTTGCTATTTGAGGTGAATATGTTGTATATTAATTGGTCTACTTCAGATTACAACAGTAATCAACATTACAAATCTCAAACTTAAAAGTGTATGGTTTTAGTCAAAGTTTGGATACCTAATTAATTTCACCACTGAGTTAGTAACAAGACATAATCTCTGGGTAGTATAGATGTATAGAAATGATAAAAACTGTCTCAGTGCTGACAATCTTGCATCTGTTATTTGATTAAACAGGAGGTATTAACGGACATACAATTATGTAGAACTTGCATAATTTAAGGCCATGCGAATTTCTTTATTTGCGGAACAGCTCTTGTTATTTCCTGCTATACATAATATTTATTTTCTCGGACGCTGTAATCAGTAATCACAGTCCCGGATCACCTTCGTTCGGGCGTTGATAAACATCAGTCTTAATGTTTCACGGACAATACACAAAGAGTATAAAGACTGACATTTAAAACCAATCGAACAAAAACTTGATGGGCATCGTACAACTTATCCGTAACTTTGTACTGTTATTTTTGTTTTTGCAACTGTACGATAGAAGTTCTATATCATCTATATCATTCGCTTCTTTTGCAGCTATATGTTAACTTATTTATGTCCAATTGTCTTTGTGGGAAATAAAGTTCTTACCATTTACTTCAAATATATTTTAATTATACCTGCAGTTATTAATTGTTTTCTCATACACACGAAAGCACATTAACTTGGCTTAAAATAATTTGCATGAGAAAAAGTACTTTGTAAATAAATTTGAAAATATGAGTAATTACCTAGGACACAAATCAGTGAATTTTAGACTTTAAGTTAACGACCCCTTGTATATTAAAAAACTCAATGAAGATTGTAAATTTAATTGGATAGTTTAAGAATGGTACATTAGTAAGGCAGGTTCGTCAAATAATGTCGGCCAAGCAACCTTTCACCTCCCCCGCAGTCGCAGACTCGTCTCACCATATCAGGCTGTTAAGACCACAGGCACAAATACCGGTCGAATTAGGTCTACATTGCGTTCTCAGAATTCGTTAGGTCTATACGTACACATATCATGTTGCAGATATGATACCGCGAATAGGCAATCATCTATTGTGAAAAATTCTGAATTCTCAATAGGAACTGATAAGTTACTTTTAAGCGCAGAATAAAATGTAGCTCAAAAACTTGAAAAGAATAATGTACGTAATAATAAATTACTGATTATGATTCTCAAAAATAGAAAACAAGACTGGAAGGAAAGGAAGGAAACTGCATTATTTCAGACCAGGGAGGTAAATACAGTAAAACTTCTGACAAACGATCATTATTTACTATGTTGTTTATTGCCCATCGTTGGTTGTATTTTCAAACACCACAAGACTAATAAAACACCAGCACACAACCACACCATCGGTAATCTTAAACATTGAGTGAGTCATAAGAAAAACAAATTGTAAAACTTGCGAGGCGACAATAAAAGAAACTTGTAAGGCGCCGGATAATTTCTCCGCAACTCGGCGTAAGCTCAAAATGGAAGAAAACCTGTTGTATAAATAGTCCGCGCAAGCAAATGTATGACGAATTCTCTAATTTCGCAGCATCTTGACTGTGCACAAATCTAAATGAGAGATTGTACAAGTGGCGAGACACCTAAGTACGCCTACTTGTGAATGTTTTTATTTTAAGCTCTCTATAATTAGGTGGTTCCAAGAAAATGTCATGTCTACTGGTATATTCATAATTTTATTTGACGGCCACTTTTAGGAATATACTTAACTCTACTGCATATGAACATTATGTAGGTTATAATAAATAACTTATCATAAAGCGAAAATTAATATCCAGAATTGAACTTTACATCTGACAGGATGCAAGAAATATTAAACAATTAATACTGTAGGATTGAGATACTTTTGAACTTTTTGAAAGTAACATTAATCAATTCCTAACTGGTACAGCAATTTAGTTCTGAAAAACTAACACAGAAAAGCGATTTACGAAGGTGAGATTATCGTTCCAAGCCTTGTAGGTGCATTAAAAAAACAAACTTCATCAAGAGTTAAAGCTGTAGGGACTATAAGTTACTGTTTATTGGTGGAAGAAACGATGAAAGGAACCGTAAACGGGCGGACATACATCACTGACAGACGCGTCGATAGACATAGCATGTCTGACTAATCGAATGATATTGTGTTGCTCAGTCTTAAGGCTATTCGCTTCATAGCGTTGACGGGCCGCTATAAGCGAATCAGATGTGCAAATGGCGACTTCCTTTTTCAAATAGCAAATTGAATTGTCTGCGCTTCCTTCATAGACTAGATTGCTATAGTACAGTATGACAGGTATTTATTGCAACAGGTTTCTTACCTACTGTAGTATTAATATATTGTTCGTTCAATTTCATCGTTTCAGAAGTCAATGTCGTCATTTGCCTGTGTGTGTACACATTTTTAACATTTGAGTAGATGCTACTATTAAATATCATCAGGTATCGTATTTATTTGTTGATACGTTACAGTTCAATTGCTTTCGAGATAAGTAGGTGTAAAGCTAGATATATCAGCTATCTATGTATCGTTATCTATTCTCCTTTATTTTTGACGATGAACTATAATGACCTCTGTATAAGCTACATAGTAATTTAGCATCCCTAATTATCCTAATTATAAGTCTTATCTAATAGCAATAAAATTAACTAAAATGTTGTCGTTACAAATATTTTGAAATAATGTTTTCAATGTTTCCGAAACATAATTATAAAAGCTTAGGCTTAAACTAAAACAAAATGTTAATTATGTACCAAAATAACTATTTTATTTTAATGTTTACTAATGCCACAGTAATGTTTATAAAATCGCACTAAAATTAGACGCGTTGATTTCAAGAACAGATAAATAAATTTAACATCGTAACTATTACGCGTTATACATATTTAACTAAAAATAATGGTGCTAATGGACACTGGGCCAACAAAGACGCCTACAACTTTCACGAAATAGTTCCTCCAAAACAACAGCCGTGACTCAAACACGTGCTTTGTGTACAGAAGATACAAATAAAAGCGATATAACATTAGATAAAAAAATTGGCTGATTCGAAACTAAAAACCTGAATGATAGATGTAGATCGCAAAACCTCGCTTGCTAGCTCGGTTTATTTGAGAAAACCGTGTTAGCGTACATCAAATCCATACATGATTGCTAAGAGCAAAATAAAACATAGCTACTCTTCTGTATTTGCTTTTGAAAGTTCAATTAACCAGTAGTCTCGATCAACCATTAAGTTACTAGACATAACAACCACTTAGCTCATGTTCTCCGAATTCGTCACGACATTTAATACAAACACTTGTCTTTATTTATGTATCTACTATCTTTCTAGGTTAATCCTGCACTTTATTACATACAGGAAGTCTTCTGAGCAATTTGTTTGCCATGTCAGTTGTGTTAAGATGAGGGAAAATGACTTTTTACAAACAGCATTTTGCCGTGTCATCGGGCTCAGTGCATTGACGCATCAATTACACAGCCAAACGCATGCCCTGCCTTCGTTAGAATACAAAAGATTTTCAACAGATTATTATGGGTCATTGTTCAGTATAGGGATGTCACGTTGGTTATTATTGAGGAGAATAAGTTTTTTAAACAAGTATACTTAGGTAATTGATTCACCAGGTGAGAAAAGTTTAGCTAATATTATATTTTGTTGCGTTAAAATGGAATACGAACCTACCAAGATAAATGAAAGTTCTTTATTCTTTTACTTTATGGCATCTTACCGCACAGATTTGTCCTACGAAAATTACAATCGATTTAACTTTTAGATCTGAGATGTTGTGATCGAAGATATCCTACCAAATTTCAGTGATAAAAACAAGCGAGTGGCTATTGGCAACCCTGAAATTAATGATGATAATAAATATTAAGGTAACTCGATGATACACAACGTCATATTCATGGTGTAAAATGTGAGACCTGTACTCTAACGGCAAATTCATAGTGTAAACTGTGAGACAACCTGTACAGTGTACAAATATACACCAACTTCACATTCATGGTTTAAACTGTGAGACACCCTGTACACTAACGTCACATTCATGGTTTAAACTGTGAGACACCCTGTACACTAACATCACATTCATGGTTTAAACTGTGAGATACCCTGTACACTAACGTCACATTCATGGTATAAAGTGTGAGATACCCTGTAAGTACACTAACGACAAATTCATGGTGTAAACTGTGAGACACTCTGTACATACAGTGTACACTATACCTATACTGGACCAACGTTGCCGTCGCCGGCTGCCCTTGGATCGCAAACGCTGGCGCCACACGCCTTCCTTCGCTCCCTCGCCGTCTCTCAATTTATTTTTAGTACAGTACTTAGGACCAAGTCTTCGAAATTAACGTCAACTAAACCTTTTTTTATTACATACTTACTCTCGTTTATGAGTTATTTGATTTTCTAAAGTGACGAAAAAAGTGCTTCGATAATTTGTTTACGATATCTTTTACTTATTTATTTATTTATTTAATCTTTATTATACCTAATACAGTAGGTATAAAAGGCGAGCTTAATGCTAAGAGCATTCTCTACCAGCCAACCTTTGGGCAAAGCAGATAACAACGATGGCGGCAGTTTTATGAATTGCGTAACGATGACTGCGATAGCTTGTCATTTTCAAATCACTGTTGAAAGGGTAGGCGATTGAAAGGTCATTAATTTTGTGCGTTTGACCAACCAAACCATCGGACCGCAGCGAGTTCTTTTATAGAAAACTCCAACCACAGGCGAAATTTTTATATAAAAAGTCGCTGAACGAGCAAACGAGTTTTTGCTTCGAATTTTGCCTTGTCGGGAATTTTAAACAACCTAGAAAGATTCTCGGAACGGTTTACTGATGCAATTTAAAAGAATAAAGATTAACATCAAAAATAACTAGGTAACTATCTAATCGAACATATCCTTAAGAACTAGGTTAAACCACACAATATATTAGGTACCTACATATAGATATATATAGGTAATATAACAAATAACCTATTAGATATAAACAAAGCCACAAAGGAGTGTAACAATTAAGTTTCGGAAGTCGTTATTGGGGACAATAATTTAAAATAATAAATTTTAGGAAAACAAAAACTAAACCTAGTTAGATAATTATTGATAATTAATTATTCTGTAAAAAGGTGCATTATTAATTTACATTTCGTATCTACTTATACGGGTTTTCAAGAACCTAAGCAAAAAGAGAAATTCTCTGTATTCCACATAAATTATTCTTTGAAACAATAAGGTTGTAAGAACTATTAGTATAGGAATAACTTTTAATATCTATCTACGAGTATGTATCTCTCTATCTTTACGGCAAAGTGAATGGTGTCGAAACGGTAAAGTCAAGTCAATGACCACAAACACTAATGTATGATAGGTACGACTATGAGTTGCAAATACTAGCGACTGTGCAACTAATAGTGTCACGCTAACTATTCTAACAAAGCAATTTGGGACAAAGAGTAATCATCATCGCGTGAATGGAATTAATACAAATATGAAGAACATCGTCAAATGAACATGACGAGTGTTAAATCCTACCCGATCTGCGTTTGAATATAGGCGGTTAATTTAATAACATTATTGTTTCTTTACTTGTTTTATTTTCTAATAAATATGTATTTGCAACACACAATTATAAAATTCAGCTTTCTGTACTTCTTCATATAAACTTTTACTCTGCTAAATCTCACAGTCCTACAGGAATGTATCTATTATTATTTAAAAGGACTCTAAATGTTTATTAATAATATTAAATATTAATACGAGTATATTAATAAAGGCTCAGAATCGGTTAGAGTGGCGCAAGTTAGGGGAGGCCTATGTCCAACAGTGGACCTCCAAGGGCTGATGGATGGATATCAATAAACATTAATATAACATAAACGGTAGAGAACTATCATATCATTAACTCGTTTTACCTTACTAGACAGTAGCCGCATATAAAAATAGTTGTTTCATAAACATTATTATTTAATCTATATACTAATAATAAAGAGGAAAGATTTGATTGTTTGCATTGAATAGGCTCCGAAACTACTGAACCGATTTGAAAAATTCTTACACTGTTGGAAAGCTACACTATCTCCGAGTAACATAGGCTATATTATATTTTAAAAAAAATTAGGGATCCTTAATAAAACTCCAATAATGTAACCCAAGGTGTAAAAAAAAAGAAAACCGAAGCAAAGCGAGGGCGGTTACTCGTTTTATATAATGTCATAATATGTTTTGTTATTCAAGAAAGTGCTCGCGATTGTGCTCGTTAAATAAAGAACAAATATGATCTTTTTTAATGTCCATTCAATTGTAAAACTTTAAATGAACTATAACAATGGGTGAAACATTATATTGAAGTAACACCCGTAGAGAAACTAAAGTTACATCATGTTTATCACGACTGAACATCTTTTCAGTAGATAATTTCTTTTATCAAATAAAACATGACGTAACAAGTAGAAGCAAGAGGTAAATTTCCCGATGCGGTTTTTGATTGGGGCGTATAAATAGAGCGTCGGACATTCAAGCCGGCTCCGCCTGGACAATGGATTCCGTAGACGAGACGCGTTCCATATGGATAAACCGGTAAATGACTGTGGAAATACCCTTAATGCTATCTGGAAAGACTCCTGCATAATACATCTAGTTTCATAACTTAATAACTGGATATCTAGCTATTTAAAAATAAATAAAATACACAAGAGATGAAACAAAACAAGTATCAAATCAACTACCAAAACCCATTTATAACTGTCGTCACCACACCACGATAATTATGAATTGGAATTAGCCGAAAATAAAAAAATTGTAGCTGTACGTTTTTAACACAATGACAGATCAGTGCTGACTGTGGTGCTGACAGTCTGTTTATGAGCCGTCTTTACGTAATATCTTCAAATAGTTGTATGGGAAAAGTGGAAATTCGATAAGTGAATAATCGATTAATGGATGGACTGAATGTGCCTTGTATTGTTTTAGTGGTCTCAAACCACCTTCAGATTATTGCCTTTCAAAATGAACCATTTTGAGGCATATCGGTTGGATGGTTTCAGAGTCTATAAAGGACTACAGTACAAACACTTTTTGTATTTTATAACAGACTAGTGGATACCCGGCATGTCCCACTACGCTAAAACAGTTTCTGATGAGAATGACAGATCTATGTATTTGTTTTGATATTGACTTTGATGTGCCATCTTTATACATCTTTTATCTTCAAATTGTTGTTTGGAAAAAGTGGAAAATCGAAATTATCAATAGACCGAATGTGCTTAATGCATTGTTTTAGTAGTCTCATTAACAAACCACCTTCGGATTATTGCCTTTCAAATGAAACCATTGTGACTTGTGAGGCATATCAGTTGGATGAAGATATTTTTCAAAAGCGAAGTTAAGATACATTAAGGTCGTATCATAAAAGTGGGTGATTTAAAGCTAAGCACACTTAAGTTTGAGCAAGGCGTCTGGTGCGAGATATCATACGAGGCTATCTCAACAGCTACGCTAATGACGTTCTTGGGTTGACAACTCAGTACCCACTGCTACTACACGCTTATAAGCAGAGCAGCTTATCTCGCAAAAGCAATTTTTTCTAAACTGAATGAAGTACTTATTCCTTATGATATCTATTATTGTACCATTTGTACGAATGATGCAATTTCCGTGTTTATATTTTCCTTATTTTAATTTTTCTTCCGGGTTTCGCGATCACTTTTATTATACTTATGTAAAAAAATAATAATAAATAAACGCTTACACACTCATAGTAGATTTATACCTGTGTCGCGGGTGGCATGGATAACACATAACACATCACAATAACACGCATGACACGAGTAGTGTACCTTTAATCTATACTAATATTATAAAGAGGAAAGATTTGATTGTTTGCATTGAATAGGCTCCGAAACTACCGAACCGATTTGAAAAATTCTTACACTGTTGGGAAGCTACACTATCCCCGGGTGACATAGGCTATATTATACAATTTTTTTTCTATTTTTCCCGAAGCGAAGTGAGGGCGATTTACTAGTATAAAATAAATATAAACAACAAGTGTTACATACAAGACAAACAATAAGACCGGAAACCCTGAATGTACTAAATGAACTAAATTGAAGCATAAAAATACAATTTATTCAAATAGATGTCATTCAAATCCAAATCTGATATAACTTGGAAATGGACCTCAATTATAAAGGGATTTCGTTAGTTTCTCGCTAATCTTAGGTGTTCAATCAACTGAGACGTACAAGCATTAAATTCTAATCGATGTCTCCAAGTGAAGGCATAACTCGACATTAACCCTAAATATTGCTTTAGTTGAGGCATTTAAGCAAAAGCGAGACGCCTGACTCGAGATATCACGATTCACGTCTTATCTCGCCAGCTGCGACGACAATCGTATAGCAATAATCTGTTCATGTCATGACGTCTCATACTGGGGCCGGGAATATAAAATGAACCTTGTATGAATAAGGACTTCAATCACATAATTATACCAAGAGCTTATTCAGTTAACCACTTTGGACTTTCAGTTATGCATTTATCATTATAATATCATATCAAAGAGAAGTAAATATAACGTTTTAGGAGTAAACATCTAAAGAGTAGTTTCTTACTCTCTTATGCCATGTCTCTTTAAAATAATTCTTGCATAACAATAAAAGTCTATGCGCATAAAAACGTAACATTAATGTCCTACATGTAGATGTGGACAGAGAAATACTGCACGTGCGTTCGTAAATCTAAAGGCAGTTTATTGACATTTTTATGTGTCGCAGATAAAAATAAGATCATTAATGTTTGCACTTGGTGTGCATTCGCTCTACAGTCGTAAATCCGACACAAATTAGATCTTTGGAATTCCAGAGTCTCGACCTTCAAGGTTTTGGCAAGACATACTATAATTATCGTATAAGTATATATTATCTATTTCGTGGTATAACTTTGTTCAGAACCACCGCGCCATCGCAGTAAGTTTTTATCTTTCAATAAGTTCTCAGTATAGTCTTATATTTTGTGATATCCATTGTTCTTGTTTATCAATACGTAATGTAAATATAATTACAGTTCAACCATTCATCAGCCGCTGTAATTTTCACGTCAGGTTCTTGTTTCAGTATTAAACACTTCGCAGCCTGTGACGTCGCAAAATGGTATTTCACAACGTTTAATTTACACTACGTAATCCGATTCACGAAAATACAAGCGTATATATTACATGAAACTGATATTTTGTGCCACGTTATAAACCAAAAGCAATTAACTGAAAAAGGTGTTACACGGAAGACAGTTCAATTTCCTACATTTGCACGGTACGAGTCTATTAATTAATTTAGCTATATCCTACCAATAAAATTCATTTATAAAACCTAGAATCATTGATTGCCGTCATTGGATGATAAAGAAAAAATAGTGACGAATAACTAAACTCTTACCATTCAATTATGTATGGACGACCATTTATGCAAAAAATGCAATATAGATCAATTAGGCAGGCGAGCAAAAAGTTGTTTTTCGTGCTTGATTGGCAAACGATGAGATGAGGTTTACATTGACCAGCTAATTATCTGGGTAGACGAATCGATTTATATTGTCAAAATACGTACGAGACCTAATATAAAGGTAGTTACGAAACAACAAGCAGATGCATAATTTTACAGTTGATTTTTCTTGTTAATTTGAAAATGAACACGTGTATTTATTATTGTAATAAATACAATGAATATTGGATATTTTTATTCCATTTTCGAAACAAGCTTATATAAATATGCAATTTATTCAAGAATAGCCAACCGATTTGTCCGGTAATTATACAGCAAGTAGGAAGTTAAACGAAATACAATATTTTAGCGGAAGTCGCAGTAAAAGTAGAGACAAAATCATACTGTAGGTAGATATTTTTCATCGGATGTTTCGGTAGTTTTAAAATTACTATTTATGGCGATAGTTAAAACATACCGATTCGAATTTCATACCTTTTGTTTTTGGTCAGACATTCATATTACATAAAATTAAATTAATTAATGAAATTAAAAATTCTATAATAATATTAAAATTAAGAAATTGATATACATAATTATATGTTTACTATACAATTACATATAACTATGTTTACGTTACCAATCAACACTAGCTATCCTTATAAAATGATCAGGCTCCAGTTATCGCGCAACCCGTTGACTGTTCAATGTTCAAGCATTGTAATCTCGCAAGTCGCAAGTAATTGTTTCGAACGAACTCGATTATTGAGTGCCGATTGCAAGAGGCAGCGACCGACAGAACAATTATTGCAATTTCATATCACGTGTATCGTAGGCGTGATAGCTCTTGATTGTAGTCCACCCACTAGGAATTTATTAGAAAACTGTATGGTATATCCCATTCAATTCAGGACGGTGTCGTGTCCATATTATTATTTATTGGTCAATCCCCTATCCCCTTACTCAAGCAACAAGTTAATTATAATAGATATTATACGTAACAAGAAGTAGATCTTTGATGTCTTCGAATCCTACAAGAATTAAATTGATTGAAGATCTGCAAATTGTTAAGTCACGTTTATTCCGATTTGGTTTCGAATAATTCGTCACAATCGTTGAAGTTATCATCTTTCATTGTGTTGTAATTGCAATTTATGATTAGAAGTTATACCTACCTACTATGCAAGTAATTGTTTCGGGACAAAATACGCTAACTTATATTTCTTATGCCTGGCACAAAGTGTAAAACTTGTGTATTACGAGTGAAATAACTTCGGTCGAAACGGTAAATATAGTGCATTCTTGTTCCAATTCCTTACTCGATTCTCAACTCATTGGGCTTGGGCATAGCAAAGTTAATGATTTACGAAACCACTGGAAATTTCTCCAAGAAATTTTAAACGGCCAGCTATTAACAACGAGTTTTAAAATTATGTGATATACATAAATCAAAATGTCGTTCTAATCAGGACACATTCTTAATGAAGATATAAATTTAACAAGAAAGCGTAGTTCCTCGTTAGAGCCCAATTAATCGTCGCATAATCAAAAGAAACTTCATGAAACGTTAGATAAATAATATCCACGTGATATTATAATGTGCTATGTTGCTGGGCGTGACAATCTTTGAAGCTTCCGATCATTACATAATTCAATCATTATTTCCCTCACGTATTATGCAACGTTACAGTATTAGCATTTAAAAACGATTAGTAACAAGTTTTGATAGCTGCTATTACAGTCCATGTGCATATTTTTCATTAATCCATAACCACTTTCGGAAGAAATTATTTAGAAAGTGTCAGGTGTTTTTTATTATCAATTATATTATTAAGGTGTATTGTATAACAATTTAATTAATAAGTGGTGTTTATTGTTCTTTATTAACTTGTTTACTTTTACTTTATTATATAACTATTAGCTATTAAACTCTACTCTCACTATAATATTTATTTAGTAAACATTATCCCAAAAAAATATCATGAAACACTCACCACTTCCGTATGGGGAGGAATTTACTTGTTAATATCTTCAAGGACGCCAGAATTTTTTTTTAAAGAATAATCACAATTTAAATTATAATTAGGACACGAAGGATCCAAAGGCACCGTCAGCCGCGAGGAGGACTGAAATGAAAATCGCGAAGCATGTCCTTAGTTTGCAAACTACGCGTGTTGAAGGACGCTATGCTTTGTGATCTAGTTGCTCACCTCGCCGGACAGAAGTACCTCACCAAGTCTCCACAGACAACATTCAAACCTATCCTCATTACCTTAAAACTGAAATTTTAACGACTGCTACTGTGGCGCACGAAGATGGCTGTGGCAGCAGAGCATGAACCATGAAAAGATGCACTGAAGGTTGGTCTGAAGCTTAATACTTACACATTAGTACTTATTAAACAAGACGAAACATTACGTCAGTGAGTCATTACATGAAGCAGTTTAATTCGAGTGCCGGTTGTGGACTCTATACATCCGACTGTTCCATTTTAGGACCCTTCAGTAATTAAACCATCCTCGCATGCGGGCGATGTGATTTGAATGGCGGTATTGATGTGAGGTACGCTTTGGTACATTGAACTCGTTATAAAGTTTATGGAGAGCGCAAAATGTGCGCCTGATGAACCGGAAGATAACATCTGGGTTTTTGTGACGTATGTATTGCATGGCAGTGACTGTTGCATCCTGGTAATTTGGCATATGTTTTTGCTAATAACTTGGACAACTGGGAACTGTTATGCTGGCCATACACGATCGAGTATACTTGACAATTTTGCAACAGACTTGACACGGCATTTAGTAAACTTGACTGTGTATAGGGTTCGAACGATACTTTCGATACCGAGTAGGTATCGATACTTTTGATCGCAATACTCGATACTGAGTACTCGATACTCGTACCTGGTAATTACTCGTAAGTACTCATGTGAAACGTCGGTATCGAGTACTTTTAAAATACTGAGTACTTTTCAGTATTTTCATATGGAAAAAGATCAACTGTGGCCCGTTTTAGCGTTCGGACTAAACAGAAGGTGTCATGGGGACAGGGGACATGTCGACGACCTTTTTTTTTTTTAGCTCTGATCTGACTGTGATCGTCGATAGTACTCGATACTCGATACTGAGTAGTATCGATACTTCAGGACCGATACTTTTTTGGTATCGATACCTTACCCGTCGTACCACACGAGTACTCGGTATCGATACCAGAGGCCGATCCTTCGAACCCTAACTGTGTATGTCCACGGTATGACTATCTGGCCATATAGCTGTCTCATGCAAACTGGATGCCTCATCAAGTCAAACTGCAAACATGACAAGTACACTTGATCGTGTACGGCCAGCTTAGTGTATGTTAATTTTCTTTTAGGCTAAATCCTACAGATAACCTATTTTGTTTGTATCTTTTTAGTGATGTATTTCGAGTTTCACATCTTAATGTTGCTAAAGAAGTTTTTACGTCAAAAATATGGAAGAAGTATACCTAATAGCCCTACATGAGTAGTTAATATGTTGGTTGAAGATACAGATGAGAAAAAAATATGACGTAATATGTTCTCTATTCAACTCCTACACAGTCGCAATTAATTTGAAATCGTTAACAAACTAGAACTCAACCCACATGATAGTAATTTTGCAACAACACAGCATATTGTCGTATTGAGCAAACAAAGAATATAATGAATATTAATCTACCTATGATCCTATTGCTAAATCTAGACTACCAGTATAAAGCTTGGCATTATCAACATTGAACCTCTATTCAACACAAAAATGAGAACACTCTGACGGACATGATTATTGACATTATGACTGACCCCTTACAAACGAAGGTAAATGAAGGAAAAGAAAACCATACATAAAAAAATTGTTAATTAATAAAACAATTAATTGACCCCAACTGACCAACGGATGCCTTCAGGATCCACGAATACTATTTGAAATCGAATCTGAGAATTAGCACATGAGGTTACGGGCACAAAAGAAAATAAAGAATATCAGCATAGCCTTCTTAAGAATAAAAGCCAAATAAAGGCTACTGGCACACTTTGTAGGTTTAGATAATAGGTAAGCCTGGGTATAGTGAATTTTGTCATCTAGGTATGTATATATTGGTTATACTATCTTATAATATAATATATGTATTTTTTTTTGTAATATTTATGTATATATATAACGGAGATTATGCCTGGTTGGGTGGTTCGGGAAATAATAACAACAGTGGGCGTTTACATCACTTTAGTCAGAAACTCGGTTTAACACAGGTTTTACACTGGTTATAATTAAACACGCCATTAGAACTGATTGTCTTCAATTATCCGAGTAACAGCCAACAAATAATAGGGCACGACGGCCCAGTGGCCTCCCATCACCCCTTACAGCCACCCCAATGCCTCGCATAGTCGTCTGATCCTGTTACTCGTCAATCTGATATCACAATACAATTCACACGTCGCGTTCCGTCTTCAAGTAACTACGTTCTTGTCTAGGCGTCCATCGGTTCTCTCGTGGTCCAGTTGATGGTTGCCACAAGATGACTGCTCGTTTGACGTTCAGCCAGAGTGACAATGACGTTTCACTCTTATAATCTTACTTCAACGATGACAGTAGTTAAACGCATAGTGTTGCCATCTTCACAATTCGAATACACATTTTATGATCTCCGACACGGCCATCGTGACGATCTCACCGTCCTCGGTGAGGCAGCAGGGGACCATCTGGAAAGGACATAACCTTCGCAAAGTAAATGTTTCCCACTCGGCCTCCCTGACCTCAAGCCTCAAGGCTTCATAATGAAAACATAATATGTAGCAGCCAGAACGGGATAAAATTACCAAGAACTACAATCTGATAACACGATCTAGCTTTAAAAAGAAAGGCTTCATGGCACTCAAAGATAATTTAGATTACAGTTACTTTTAATAAAATCAACTTTGCCATTAACTCGATAAGACACAATTTGAATTAATAAGGTAATGAATTTTATCTCCATCATCGCCTGTTCGGCGGCATCGTTTACCTAACAACATTGCTTAACCAACGGCGTCACTTATCCAGTGGCATCACTTAACAAGCGACATCGCTTAATTAGCGACATCACTTATCCAGCGGCATCACTTAACCAGCGGCATCGCTTAACCAGCGGCATCACTTAACCAGCGGCATCGCTTAACCAGCGGCATCGCTTAACCAGCGGCATCGCTTAACCAGCGGCATCACTTAACCAGTGGCATCACTTAACCAGCGGCATCACTTAACCAGCGGCATCGCTTAACCAGCGGCATCGCTTAACCAGCGGCATCACTTAACCAGCGGCATCACTTAACCAGCGGCATCACTTAACCAGTGGCATCACTTAACCAGCGGCATCGCTTAACCAGCGGCATCACTTAACCAGCGGCATCACTTAACCAGCGGCATCGCTTAACCAGCGGCATCACTTAACCAGCGGCATCACTTAACCAGTGGCATCACTTAACCAGCGGCATCACTTAACCAGCGGCATCACTTAACCAGTGGCATCGCTTAACCAGCGGTATCATTTGATCAGCGACTGCTTACAGCTCCAAGTCATTCGCACGCCACTCACAGTCGTGGCCGCACTGCGGCGGGAAATCTAGTGCCCGTTCTTACGCCTACGCCTACGAATGACTGGAGCCGCATGCTATCTGAGCGACTTGCATACCACTTACTACTCATCAAAACAATCAACAATCGACAATCGGTTCACTTACTGTGAAGATTTTAAAAAATTCTTAGTGTGCTATCCCGTCTGTCTTAAAGATTCTCAAAAACAATTCAACAAATCAGTAAAGGAATTACTATCTTTGCATGACACTTTTAAATGACAAAAAGGCATTCAATTCGCTCATTTCGCTCACCAAATTCTCTCTGTGGCCTTCATTACCAAAAATCGTCAAGTACACAAACTCAAGCAACCATCAAATGTCATATGTTGACATTACGTAATATCAGCACAAACTCAACAAGGAACAATTACTGTCAGTGAGCAGTAATCAAAATTAGCTACAAAAGTATCAATACAGATCACCTGTTATATCATGTCGCCATACAATCACCAATGATGCTCATCGTAAGCCACGGTACAAGGAGCCGCGATGCGCTCCCGTCAGTATAAACGAAATTAAAGACACGTAGTTGACGCCAGTCCTACTTATCTCGCATTGATGTAATTTCTCGTCACCGTTTAGATATTCATAGGTTACATGTTCATACAACTGTCACTTAGTTTATCTGAAACACACACAAAAAACAAAAGACAAAAACACGAAATGTCTAATTGTTATTTTTCTGAACTGAGGGTACACGATATCAAGATGTTTGAAAATTGAATATTCTTGATCTCATTTACAGAACGCTTCTGGTGTCACAAAACAATATACTTGCACTGACTTTGAATAACTTTGTTAAATCATAATTACGTTGAAAGATACTGTACAATGACTTTATAATATTTCGTTGAATCAAGCACAAATACAACGAAACGATTTGTAGTTTACGCAAACCACCATTCTAAATTCTAATCAGTTCTTTCTAATCAATCTTATTTTAAGGAAATCCTTGCATGTTCCAGGATTTCGAAGCACAATAGTTTTTATTTAAACAAGCTTAAACACAAATTCATGAAATCTTAACTTTGAACATTCTGTCAGGTGTTTTTTGACATTTCAAGATGACGGCACCATTTACACAAGATATTACACTAAAACACGATCGGATTATGCAATCTTGTTAAGAAAAATGAAAAAATATGCCATACCAAATCGCTGTTTTTTTTTTTTTTTGGTTTATTTGGTTTGTTGTCTTGTGTTGGTTTGATGTCTTGGATGCTATTACTCCCTCGGCCATCTCTGACAAACTGAACACGTCCTCGTGTTCTATGTTCAAATAGTAACGCACTCCGTTCCACCGTTCACTTCCACCATAATTGCTTCTCGACTAAAATATCAACATCTTGCGTGAGGCGAATATCTGGGGGTAGGTTCACATATTTTCTTTGTAAAATTCCACGGTTTTCATTTACTCGCGTTTACTGTCGTTACGATTCTCATTGCAACCAATTCATTTCAAATATCATCCGAACCACCGTCAGCCGTTATTGCCAACACAGCAGATATTCAGATTCCTTACGAGATTTGAGAACCGGTGAATAACTTTGTCTTGGTCACGGAACGCGCTGAAGTTCTTTCTTACTGGGGCTACTGTAGGTATTCCATCGTGCAATTATTCTCGTCAAGTTTCATTCGTGTCCATTCTCAAATACCTACATTAGTTTTCTCGAATTGTTTCGTCGTGTTTTCAATAATAAAACTCACTTATCGATGTTACACTCGCTGATGTACTTCTTCGTAAAACTTTTCGTAATGTTTTGCAAACCAACGTCAGGGTCTCGTTTGCCGGTCCGTAGGTATTGCAGTAGGTATTGTCAGATAGCCTTTTCTTGGGGCTTGAGCTACATGCCACTTCTGATAACGGAGATTATGCCTGGTTGGGTGGTTCGGGAAATAATAACAACAGTGGGCGTTTACATCACTTTAGTCAGAAACTCGGTTTAACACAGGTTTTACACTGGTTATAATTAAACACGCCATTAGAACTGATTGTCTTCAATTATCCGAGTAACAGCCAACAAATAATAGGGCACGACGGCCCAGTGGCCTCCCATCACCCCTTACAGCCACCCCAATGCCTCGCATAGTCGTCTGATCCTGTTACTCGTCAATCTGATATCACAATACAATTCACACGTCGCGTTCCGTCTTCAAGTAACTACGTTCTTGTCTAGGCGTCCATCGGTTCTCTCGTGGTCCAGTTGATGGTTGCCACAAGATGACTGCTCGTTTGACGTTCAGCCAGAGTGACAATGACGTTTCACTCTTATAATCTTACTTCAACGATGACAGTAGTTAAACGCATAGTGTTGCCATCTTCACAATTCGAATACACATTTTATGATCTCCGACATATATATATATATATCATATGTATGAATATATTTATAGTTATTAGTATATATATTTTATGTAATGTATGTTGATATTATATATTATGTATATTATGTATTGCACTTGTTAATTTCTTTAATTTTTTTTTCCTTTATCAAATATACCGCCATCGTTGTTTTGCTACTGTCCGAAGGTTGACTGGCGGAGAATGCTTTGAGCATTAAGTCCGCCTTTGTTTCTGTACTTTTTGTATGGTGCATAAAGAAATAAATAAATAAATAAATAAATAAATAACGCCTTGAGCACCTGCTGACAGCAAACATTTGATTTGTTGGGTCAATATTGACTAAGGAGTCTGTTGGCATGAATCTATCGCAAAAAATTACTTTCGCTATGTAATGTAGGTGATAGTAAAGTTAGCTTTCCACCGTGGGTGTCGCAGGCCGTCCATTGTGTTCAGCGAAAGTCGAACAGAAACAAAAGGTATTACACAATGATATTATATATTAAAAAGAGGCAGATATGTCATAAGCGCACGCGTTGTGTGACTCAAAAAGTTCCCAATTGGGGACTCTTATTCAGGTGAAGAAAGAGATAGCGATGTAGTTTTGAGGTGAGAGCGATAAAGACGTGCGATAAAGCAATAAAGCGTGCCTTGCGGACATCGGAACAGATTTTTCGGTTGATTTGTAAGGGCATAACGTATCTATATTTATTTAAACATCATTGGTATTACACACGGAACTGAGTTATTGCGAGATTTCGTACAAATATCGTAAGGCCGCAACTTGCTTCAACCATCCTGTGTTATGCATGTTGCTATACTTCAATGACTTCTATAAAGAAATATACTGCAATTTGCAATCTTACCTTATCAATCTTGTGTCATATGTGCCTGCGTCATAGATTATTGGAAGTAATCTATGGCCTGCGTGCTGGTTTTCGATCTGATTAGATTTGGCGTGAATTTTTGGTTTACATTGTTGAGCTATAAGACATTTTAGAATCTCTGTATATTGATATTTATCTTAAAACCAAAATAGATACTTTTGTTATGTTAAATATCTGGTCTGATAATAGTGTCACTTTTATCTAAAATACTATATTTATTTGAAATTTTACTGCAACACTAAAGGTAGTAAAAGTATTATTTACTTGCGAATTTACATTTTTATTGTAATCTATCGCTTTCCCTACTACCACGAAAAAATAAATGTCCAAAATACTCAAACAATTAACCGTTATATTGTTTGAATTTCTCACAAATTTGTGGATAGTGAAACTTGATGCCGAACGCTAACAAATTTGACATCAATGTTTCAATCAGGTTGAATATGCTAAATACCGCTAACTACAACTACTACGAGTATGCTATATAATGACTGATCATCTGATAGAAAGTTACCTGTAATGTGATGACTCTTAAAATGTTTAATCGATAACATTTTCTTTGGTATAATGATTCAATTTTTATGATGTTTTTTCCTTGTTATACGCACTGTGTAGTGATGCAGGTACGTGATAATGTGATAATTGTAGGTAATTATTATTAATTCTATGCCGTATTACACACACAGTCACAGTAAGTCACATCTACATGAAGCTGTCTTACCCACACATCTTTCTGAAAGATTTGTATGTGAATGGACAACTCATATTTTTGACCAACGCCTTTGAAAATTGAAATCAGTAGAAGGTATCAAGCAGTATAAACAAAATAGCTCTATTTTCTGCTCTATAGCTCTATCTATTATCCAAGATAATAAACGTTACTAATGCCACTAATGGACACATGTTTAATCTCGTAGCTAAATTAAACGAAATTGCCAACTTTGAGTAATTTGTCACCCTGATGACAAATGTTAATTAAAAATTCTACCGTTTTTTTTTTCGCGTTACAATGAATAAACATTATCCATAAATTAAATTGCGAATAGAAAACTAAACTATTAAAATATCTAGATAGAAGAACTTTCCTGAATAAGATAATCAATATTTTCATCTCCATCATAAAGCTATTATATGTTTTCACGTACTCACGCTAGAAGTAATGACAATGGTGAGACACGAATAAATGCAGATGATGAAACGATTCAACCAAGACCTTCGTTAATAGACATCTACGTAACATGATTACATATTAGTTTGCAGGTCTAGCCCGGTCCGGGACGATTAATATTCATAAGTATCATAGGCTGAATATTTATAACTTACCTACCTGTATGTCTTAACTAAATGGATCAATAACCCTATCTTAAACTTTTATCATTTACAGTTAAATATATTATATATATATATATAATATATAATATATTAAATATATATTTAAAAATAAAGATGTTTTTTCGAATTATCAACTTCAAAAAAGTTAACTCAAAAGTATGCAATAATAAATTACAGACCTAAAATATTTTGAGGTCTGTGCTAATAAAGCCGTCAAATATTAAAGTATCGACCACACAAAGGCCTTCCTCAATAATGTTATTAGTGACATAGGTTTTGAATATAAACTTGTCGAACCAACACAGGTTTTATTGAATCCATTCATAAATTGTATATTCAACGTGTATTGGAATATGCTTTCGGAACACATAATTACTAGCAAATCAACTGGAACGCAGCTGAACCAGTAGATTAGCTAGTTTTCTGATATCACAGTTGGTTGTGTGGTCATCATTCTTGTACCATGTGATTGAATAATGACAGCATCGTTCTCATCAATATCGTTAGAAAGTTTCAAGAATATCTTTTTACGTACGCGTCGGCGGCAGCCAGACAGCCTGTATACCCATATAAGAAGTGTAAGTGATCGCCTATCGGTCCCTACTAGACTTGTCGCTCAGCTCTCTCTACTTAATTGCTTTCAAAGAATACATAGACAACTAGCGACAACAGTGACAACACGAAGTTGATTCGAGATTAAAGATAGAGAGGTAGAAGTACATCTGTCTCGCGCTTCAGTTTATTGGTAACGTCGCTGATGCAACTGATGCTTTGGTGTTCATGTCCATGGGTAGTTGTCACTAACATCAGATGGTCATTATTCACATGTCAACCGAAACAATAGCATAAATGTGTTACCGATAGAATACCAGGATACTGTCTCAATAATTTCTCTATATACAGTCATTAACTCATTACATACCCAATCACTACCCAATGAAACAAACGTAAAACACATAAAAGAGACACGATAACATTTATTTTGGTACTGTTTTTATTTTACTTTAAAGTTATTAAAATTTCCAAGACCGTTTTCTTCCAAGGGGAAAACCTTTTTAAGATACCCTACGGATTAGCCAAGTGGGATACGAGGAGGCTCTTCAATTTGTGGTTCTTTAAAAATCGACGAAATTAAATATTTTCGTGTAATGAACTAATTAGCCATCCACGTTATCAATATCCCTACGCTTGTATATTCGTGTAAAACCATAGTCATACGATAGAAGAATATATTATCTTCAATTAACACTTGTAATTAACGCGGAAACATGACCTTACGTCGAGACAGGCAAGACTTTATTCAGTGTACGTATTAATATAGGTGAAGAGCCTTGGGATTTGTAAATAGGTACTATGTATGTATCGGGTGCTATACTCATAATGAGGCTCGGAGCCAGGTCTCCTAGCTAGAATAGAGTTAATAAAATGAATCTTACTTCACAACAACCAATAGTGCACTATTTATAACAAAAGTATCTAATGTACTAGATCTTGTATTAACTTTGCAATAATCTTAAAAATATCTTATTTTATCTCATAATTTAAATCAACTCTATAATGTTCCTTCTCTCATTTTGTTTAAAAGCTGTTTTATTATTATAAAGTAAAAATATTAGGGGTTAATGAACTGCTTTTATTGATGTTATCTTTTAATCCATCACAAAGAACATACGGGGTAGGGGAGGGCCCTACCCTGCCACACCTATCAGTTGGGTGTAAATAAATACGGGTCTTACTTTATTCACCCTTGCCCTTGTACTAAACCCATTGAGATCATCACTATTTCTCCATTCATACCAGTTATTATTCATACCAGCTGGGGTGGATTAAAAAGTAATTTTACATTTGTTTCAAGAATACATTTATTGATAAGAATAAAAATTCTAAATAGGTATGGCAAATCAAGAACATCAACTTTCCTCAAGTATCTTAGATGAGTTTTTGATAACTTTGATGACTTTGGGTAGCATTTACAAATGAGGCATTTCATACTGTATTTTCTCTGTCAAGAAAAGAATGAATAAGCTTTTACCAGGTGGGCTTACCATCCCAGACTTCAATCGGCACTTTCCATCTGGTGTGGTTTCAGTTAAGTAGATACGTATTAACTTATCACGTGTTAAGAAAAGAAAAAGAGTGTTGCACTTCAGTTGTTGTTAGGTATATTTATACAAATAAAGAGACCAAATTGTTACCTAAAAATGTCAACTACAAATTCTCATGAGAATAAGATGATGAAACTAGCTTTCATAAATATAAAAACTTCATTCAATGTATCCATAGGCTTAGGAATCACAATGCGACAGACATATACTTCTCAAAGGCTTTAATCATGTGAGGCCTCTCTTTTTATGCTTTGCCGGGATTTGAAAATGAGAGGTAATTACAATCTCGAGCCATCTAAGGCTCCATCACTGTATGTGGTATGGTGGTAGTTGGTACCGTAGTACGCAAGTGTATAAAGCAAAGTCCTTAATTTTTTTTGTATGATCGTAAGTTTCTCAATGAATCATTAAACAGTCTTAGTAGTCCTACTGCACACTAAGTAATTACAATCATAGTCACTCCACCACGACCTGGCCAATTTGATTCGCCTGACGCGCATATTAAAATGCTATCAGAGGGCTATCATGGTCGCGTGGTTTCTACGATGTACAAATACTTATTTTATTACAGACGAAATAAATCGTTACGTGATATGAAGCCAAATATTTGATTTAACCACTGACATTTTGGATCGAAGTAAGTTGATACACGCGATACTTTCAAAGTGCGTAGTTTGGTCCCCAAGCAACTTAAGTTTCAAGTTTTAGATTATATTGTTCGTTGAAGTATTATTTTCGCTTTATCTTATTATTTAATACTAGCTGTTGCCTGCAGCTTTGCACGCATAAATTATGCTTATCATATTTATCTCCTATTTCGGCCCCTTGCGGGTTGAATTTTGAAAAATCCTTCCTTAGTCTACCTTAAGGTCGTAGCTGACTTATACGACACCGCTCCCACCCAACCAAAGTATGAGAATTCAAATATAAACTTAAAATCGTGCTCTGTAGGTACAACTATTGAGTGGCAAGGTTGCGGTTAGCTTGCTTCCCGCGCGCGGGCTGCTAATTTTTGTTGTTACTGTAAAGTGCACCTACAGAGCACGATTTTAAGTTTATATTTGAATTCTCATACTTTGGTTGGGTGGGAGCGGTGTCGTATAAGTCAGCTACGACCTTTAGTTTTACGGCATAAGAGGAATACGTGTACGAAATTTTAAGTTTCTAGCCCTAAGGGTTTGGCCCGTGCATTGATACATCAGTCAATCACTTTTACCTTTTATATGTACAGATTTTCTATACATATAAGACATGAAATGGGGGCAATTAGAATCATTTTCAAATATTTTCAAGACATGTTTTTTTAATATACTTTAGGTAATTTTTAACATGTTTATAAAGAGGATTTATATTTTTTCTTTTGTCTTTCAGTTGCTTTATTTCCGCAACAAAAGTGTCTCCGCAAGCAGTTTCTATTTAGATTACTAAGGAGTAATGAAAACCAATAAAACGCTGTTGTATAAAAATATAATCATTCACATCATCTCATAAATATTATATTTTTATAGGTTCACGATTTGCAGCGTTCACAAGAATATTCGTAATTTCGTATTTCTCAGTTTCTCACACGTCCTCCGACGCTCGCTTTCTTACACTTATAATTATATTCACTATCTCAGCAATCTTGCGTGCTTTTACTGTACTAAGATTGAATTTTAAATACCCTTTTTAGTTATATTTTGTTTTACAATTACGTACTGGCTATTCATAGCGAATTCGTGCTACCACAAGCATTTTGCCTTATATTTTGTATTTCGCATTTGTATACTTATTTGTAGTCTTAGGAGATTTGATCTGGTATTAGTTTTAAACATATTACTATAGGTAGATTTTATTAGACTAAAGTTAATAAGAGTTGCTAAATGCTTCTATAGCAGCAATTCAGCGTCCCTTCGTGTAATATTCCGTATCGCTTCCTATTTTCCGTATCGCTAATTATTCTTTTTAATTAACAACAGCGACCGCCTCGTTAGACTATAGTCTTGAATAATCATTTTTATTTATTATTATTATAACACTTAATGGTACATTATGTTCACTATTCTTCAACGTCGTTACTGAGAGGATAGCATGTTAATGTTAATAGACAGTAAAGATTAACGATGAACACGATAATTAGCTCTCAAAGTAAAAAAAAACTATCAGCGAGAAGAATCCACTTCACATTAGGGCCCTGTACACAAAACAGTAAACAAAGAATACCCAAAAATACAAGTCCAATTTAAAATCTATCTATCCAAACACGGACGATGTTTCTTGTGACTCCGCCAATGAATTGGACACATAAAACTAGTAAAAATTAAAAAATTTAAAAAAATCCGCTTGATGTCAAAAAACCTATCATGTACTTTTTTGAAATTTTTATGGTGAGTTCTTTAATCTGACACCTATATTGCGTTATTCGATTTATTTTTATTTTTGATACTTCAAACAATGGCATCTCACAGTCTCCATATTTGTTTTTTTTAATTTCACTTACCTAAGAACATTTGGGTTATCAAGACGAATCTAACGATATCTTAATTATTTAAATCCGGTCAGCGGTTTGGAAGATACGAGGTAATAAATAATATTACACACATACAAACACACATACAAGATACGCGCGAAAAACAAAACCCTTCCTTGGCAGTCGAGTAATAACCGTAGTGCGGATGTCATAACATGTCATTGTGTTACTTGTAGTTAAATGACCGCTACAAGTGCAAAAACACAACGACTACAAAATAAATACAGTGATTACCAGCGGTCAAAGTATAATACTCAATATACATTCTTGTCTCTTTGTAAGCCTTGAAAAAAATAGAACACTTATATAATTAATTGTTTTCGTGGTTATTTGGCCGTCTGCCACATTTAATTTATAAAATAAATAACATATTTTTATTATACTATTAAGAAAATTTTGACCGTTTGCCACCTGTCTTTCCTAATCTGTATCGCAGATATTGAGCCTAATATTTAAAAACAAAATCACGAAGATACTTTATGCTGCTATGATTTATGATGATGATAATGATATGATTGATGATGAATCCAGGAAAAGCATTACCGAAAATACGAGAATTTGAAGTACTAAATTGAACAAGAAACGAACGGACGGTAGATATCCTATCCTACGCGAGTCAGATTCAAACTTGATGTTTTTTTTCCTATTTTACGCAAATATCTGTAAAACATCAACAAACAGACCATCTGGTGGCAAGAAAGAGGTCAGAATCGCTAGTAAACATCCGAATCTATAAGCATAATACAACATCAATGACGTCACCGATGCGTTGCCGGCAAAAGCGGAACCAATGTTGCTTCCTAATCCTAACTATCTCTCTTATTACGAAACATAATAAATTACGTCAGAAGGGAATTCAATTTTAAAGATCATTCCAAATATCAAAGGTTTTATTATATCAATTAATAACATTTTTATCATAATATCAATTAATTACTATAATAATTTGGGGACTAAAGCATTTAGCATCCATTAGTAGCTTTGAATGATGAAATTAGAAAGCGTATAAATGTCATCAATTTATCACTTATGTCACACATTTTAAACTTTTCAAATTTCATAATCACTTACATACACAATTGTATAAAAAGGCCCTGATATTTATTTAAAAAATCCATCCATCCATCCATCCATCCATCAGCCCTTGGAGGTCCACTGCTCGACACAGGCCTCCCCTAACTTGCGCCACTCTGACCGGTCCTGAGCCTTCTGAATTCAGCGGATGCCCGCTGTCTTCGTCAGGTCGTCGGTCCATCTGGTCGGGGGGCGTCCTGTACTCCGTTTTCCGAGACGCGGGCGTCATTCGAGGACCTTTCTTCCCCAACGGTTATCGGTCCTTCGCACTATGTGGCCAGCCCATTGCCACTTCAGCCGGCTAATTCTTTGAGCTATGTCGGTTACCCTTGTTCGTCTACGGATCTCCTCGTTTCTGATGCGACCACGTAGAGAAATACCGAGCATAGCCCTCTCCATAGCCCGCTGTGCTACTCTGAGCTTTTGTATTAGGCCAATAGTGAAGCACCACGTCTCGGATCCGTATTCTTCGACTTCAGGCACTGAGGTAGTGTTTTAAATTAATTAATTTAAATTAATTAAAGTTTTAAATTAATTTTAAAAATAGTGTTTTCTAATTGTAAACATTCACATAATATCGAATTATTGAATGTGATAATGTAGCCAATAGATGTATGTAACTGTCTGTTATTTATATCAACTAAGTGAAAATATAAAGTTCCCTTTTATAGACACTCTAGTTTATTTATTCTTTAGAATGTATCATGATATTGTTTGCAGATCAAACAAAAGACCGTAACTATGTAATGAAATAGTTTAGTTTCGAAGAACATATTCATTATTCAATATTAAATTTTGACACAATAAGTAGAAGATGGAATATTCATATGTGTCGATTCAGAGCATAATAGAAGCATCGTTATACAATTACCAATAGCCTAAATTAACACTTGTTGTGAATCATTCGTTTTCAATATCATTCGGAAGGGCATTACACCCACAAGATATTCAAATAGACCAGAGCAAAATTAGTTATCGAGTATGGTATTATACTCATCGCATCGGTAACTGTGATCTCATGTTAGATGATTCAAGTTGCCATTTATAGAAGCACTGTCCTGGCAGATCCCATCGCGAACGGTTACATTGATCTAAATATTTGCACCACCTCGATAAAATATCTTAGTAACAGTAACAGTTACTACGTTTATTTGATAAGGAAAAATTACATGTTAGCTATACTAATATTATAAAGAGGAAAGATTTGATTGTTTGCATTTAATAGGCTCCGAAACTACTGAAACGATTTGAAAAATTCTTTCACTGTTGGGAAGCTACACTATCCCCGGGTGACATAGGCTAACTATATTTATTTTTTTTACTATTTTTCCCGAAGCGAAGCCAGGGCGATTTCCTAATTTTAAATAATAGACGTTTGTTGTGGCACATGACGAGCTTCTATAAAATACATAATAAAGCTTTTAAAGCTTAACAAAATTGAAAATAAATCAAATGGAAACATAACATTCTCTCTTTCCAACATTTAGATTTAATCCTGATTCATAGCAGTGGTCAGCAATTTCCTTAATAAATAAATTGTTTAAAGATAATCGTTCTTGGTAACCGTCTGCAGCTTCGGTGTCAGGTTTAAGCTCGTAATCGGCTTAAGGACGTCATTCTACGATGGCAGCCGTAACTGACAAGCTTCCAGCAAGTGATGTAGTACTACTTATAAAATATATGAATTTCTAATAAGAATATATCCGAGAGGCGATGGACATACACTAATTGATTCATTTGAATGATTAGAAGATAAATTTATCATTCGAGTATGGTTATACTGTGAGTTATGAAGACTTCTTTTTCTATCTTAATCGGTTTAGTGGATTTCATGTCATATTCTGACATAAGGACCGAAAGACAGAGAGAATTTTATCATAACTTATCATTATAGTATTATAACTCATAGCTGTGACGATCGATATTATAAACATACCATCAAATTGTTTTTTTATATTTTTGTTAACCTTCATTTTGATCAAAAGTGAAGTCACATTTATTATAATCCATTAAATGGGCAGTGTCAATAAAAAACTATTTGATCTACCATTCAATCAGTCTTTGTAACGTGACATTAAGCAAAAAATATAGCTCACGATATTTTTAACAAAGTGAACTATTACGATTTAAAGATTGTAATGTATAAAGCAAGCGGCTCCTTCATCTAAAGCGGCTTAAAGATTTCTTGTTGGTACAAAAACGGTAACCGACAGGACAACATTATACGATCTTGATAACAGGCTACTTCTATATGATGGATTTGTCACACTGGTGACAGTGTCGTTCACTGACTAAGACAAAACGAGTTTCTCTTTAAGAAAAACATATGAAGAACAATCTGCAAGCGAACTTCGCTTCATTTACTAAAATGACGATTCTTGACGACCCGTGTGGCGCAATGGTTACCATGCCGGATCGCCGCGCCAAGGGTCCTGGGTTCGATTCCCAGCGAGGCGGAAACTTGAATGATGAGTTTGAATTTCTGTTCTCGGTCTGGGTGTGAATGTCCTTGTCTTGTGTGTTGTCCATGGCACCCACAACACAGGGAATCCTAGTGTGGGGCTATGAATGTGAAGCGTTATTTATTTTATTTTATTTATTTATTTACTTAGTAAGTGGAAGTATGTAACACCAGGATCATCACAGACGTCTATTTACCGGTGACAAAACGGTGAAACCGCTCTAAGGTAACACACATCGCGGTAGATTTTGAAATTAAAGTTGTACCATGCTAGATACTGATCCAAAGTAGGAAGTGTACGAACAATCTGGATTAAGGACCACAGTCAATAATACAACAAAAGGGACTGTTCTGCATCTGCATCTGAATCTGAAGGGAGCACAGGGTAGTTGACATAATTATAATCAGGGAAGGAGGCATGACCCTTACACGCTATGATATAATCAGAGCCAGACAAGAATATACATTAGTACTGCACGTACAAAAACGGTAACTGTCATGATGAGGTTATAACGAGGAGGCCACAGCGCGGCCGACAGGCTGTTTGATGAAGTGCTTACTCGACGGAAAGCTCGTTTGTATACTTCAACATATCATTACTAAGCAAAAACCTAACAATCTATTTACATAAGGATTTCCCTACGATAGGGGTGCGCAGAATAATATGCAATATGTATTGTTAAACGCTTTTATTTAGCTTCACTTCGGAGCATCAAATCTTGTAACGTTATTTTGAATGACTTCCCTTTAATGAAAATTGATGAAATTTGGCAGACATGTGTATTTCCGATGACAATACACGAAAATCATATTTTAAACTAATTTTCATTGTTTATTTGTTGTTAAATTAAAAAAAACGATTTTCAGACTTTAGACGCATAATTCTCTATGTTCTATTTTACGTAGAGACTTGAAATTTTCACAACTTGTAGCTAATTTTATATAAAAGCGTTTCCTAAAAAATTTTTACAATTTTGATTAATATTATTCACGATTTGTTCACGATACGTTGTATGTAACTCGGCGTTGTAACTCCTGTAATTGGGGATAATTGTTACGTCTAAGTCATGACCACGGCATGACCATAATAATGATAAATTAGTACATGTCTTAAAATAATGATAATGTCTTGAGTTACAACTAATACGTTACAGGATCATTGAAGCACTTTAGTATTACGATGTGTCCTTATTATTCATCTTTTAGGTTTTAAACCATTGCGGTTATTTAATTTATCTATATTCCCAGATACGAAAATGTATTAGCTTTAGTACACGAATACGACTGAATATAACATCCATTAATCCATCTTGGATCAGTCTCTAAAGATAATGGAGATATTCAAATGACTCCACAGTACCTGACGGAAATTAATTGCGCAGTAAAGATAAATGAAAAATTAAACCTACTTACTTAAATAAAACATTTAAGTAAAAGTACCAACATGGTTAAAAAGTGGGTACTTGTAAAATATTACAATAAAACACTTTATAAATAAAAGTAACTATGAAGTTAAAACGGTTACTGATAAGTCTATATAGTAGACCTATAAAACTATTCGTTTGAATGAATTGTGTAATGAAATGAGTCTATCTATTCAACAATTCAGTCATGAGTCATAGTGAAACAACTCAAAGTAGAATTGTTATCATTACCTTACATAGTTTAAAAGTTATATTGTTATAAGGAAGGTAATGGATGTGAAATTAAAGTATACAGGATTTTTAATTAAAATGTGATGACATCAGCCGCTGTTATTACAATCAAGATCACTGGACTGTGACGACTCAGTTCCCACATTTCCAAAATGATGGATAGGTTATATAAAAGATAGTCAGCAATGACATTGACGGCATCGTAGCATGGCGTTGACCGTCACCGTTGAAACACATCCGGCTTATAACATGATACTTGTTTCAGATTGAAAGTGAATACTCGTACATCCACTTTACGTACCTACCTACAAGCAAGGTGCCGGCATTTTTTATCCAAATTATAATATCTCAGTTACTTTATAAAAGTTCAAGTCACGATATGCTTGTGATTTTACATAAATAATCGTACGCTTCGTATATAAATTCGACGGGTGCAAATTATTGCGGTAACTTACTTAAAATATTATATTCCACAACATGGCAAAAAAAAATTACAGATATCGCCTTATTTTTTGCACTTTTAATACGTAAAAGCAGACATCTACTCCTGTTTCGTAAAACTGTATGATGTAGATGCGTACTGTAGCTACCGCTGGCCGTTTGTGCGCGGGGCGCGCGAGTGGTGCGCGGCCAGTCGTAATGTGTTATCAGTCAGATGACACGCTCTTCGCCGGCCGGCAATATTTTTACCCAACTGCACCAGAAGGAGGGTTATGATTTTCGAGTGTATGTACTCGTACATACTCGTATATGTCTTTGCTACGCTCTTCAGCCCAAATGTCTTGATTGATTCCAGCTTGAGATGTGCCGTTAGATTTGTTACTGGGTACATCAAATTTGAGAGTGACACTGGGTACATCAAAATTAAAAAAATGGCCGATTTTTAGCGCAATATTGTGTCTTCAAAGAATTTTTTCCCCCAAAACCTATGTTGTAAAAAGTGGGGTATCGTTGAATAGGTATTCAAAAATGATTTCTAGGTTTCTTTGATCATTATTCATTTTAAGTAACAGTTTAGGATATACATATAACGATTTAAAGTTATTTTAACAACCAGTCTCGCTAATTTATTAACTCCCTTAATGAAATTATAACATTTTTGCGAATTTTTGCGTGTGTTCTAAAAATATATAAAAATAAAAAAAAAAAACAAAACAGTACACAACATTCTAAACTACTGGGCTTATTTTTTCTTTTTATTATTATATATTTTTTCTTTTTCAAGTAAAATATAATATTATGTTTAAACTTTGTATGAAAGTATTTTGATAATGGTTAACAGTTTGAATTCATTACTATACATTTGGATTTATCATGGTTAATAACTTAATTTCATAACACAATATTATAAATAGTATTTTTAGTATTAAATGAAAATTTTGAACCATACTTCCCTAATTCTATATTTAAATTTCCATGTAGATACGACCAAGTGGCAGTTAACACGGTTGGCACATTTTGGAGTGGAATGTATATGCAGACAACTGCAATATCTTATAAAATAAACGTATTAGTGAAAATGATGCCTTATGAAGATTTCAACAATCTTGTTTTAAAAATAACAAAATGGGAGCATATTATTATGTTCCTTTTATCCGCTCTCCTGAAAAGTGGCTGTTTTGTATATGAACTCTTTTTATTAAAATTCGACATTTTGCTGTAAGAAACTCCATTCTTTATGTCAATTCCGCACGGTTCTAAACACACTGGTTTACGTGGCCTCTGCTATATAATATTGAGGGCAATTTGTTTTCATTGAAGCCTCAATAAAGTCTCTTCATCACGGCCTATTCTCGGAAATGGGGTTACACTTTCCGTAAACTGTGTAACTAGGTATGCGACGTGTGCCTATTTTTAGTTCATAAATATGTCACGGGGATATGCAAGTAGGTATTTCTTTATTAAATTGGTACTTTTTCAATCTATGCGATGATCTATGATTTTTTAATTTAGCGATGGACTCCCTAAACTACTTAACCGATTTTAATCAAATTTGCACACCGTGTGCAGTTTGATCCAATTTGAAAGACAGGATAGCTTACAGGTTAGGCGATACGAAGTTCGTCGAGACAGATAATCTTTGTCTAAATCTTTGCCCTTATTTAATTGACCCATTGTCTTGACATTGTCCTTATACCGAGTGGCCAGTGGCAGAGAATGCTTCACCGAAGAAGGTTGCCTTTTGTTCCTATACTTATGGCAACGATCAATACATAGTTTATAATACATAATGCCGCAAATCGTACCTAGTAGGTAGGTATTACTTAATACAATGTTGTGTTAGGACGGCTTCCTTAGTTTAGATAAAAATATAGTCTTTACACCCACGATGATAAAATACAGCAATCGTCTATCCGTCTATCGCCAAAGTTTAGTTAATCATAACATATAAATAAAGATGGCGTCAATGTCGGTGCTCCCACAGTTCTGCCTTGGCAGACTGCTCTTGGCACTCGAATGTCAGGTGCAGTTGAAAATGTATGTGCTATAAATTATGTGCAGTGAACTTTGCAATAATAACGCTAATTGAGCGTCATGTACAATATTTTTGCACCATATTTAAGTCCAACCAGTGAATATACATATTATTATATTAGTTCATTGGGTCCAACCATGTTTACATACCTATTGTTTTCCTCGCTGTATACATATTAAAACTAAATGTAGGTCATGCAAACATCTGACGTTAGTTAACCTTCGCTTTCCTTTACATTTATATACTTAAATATTTATAATAGTATTAATAAACAAGAGGTAATTAACATACTAATATAACTGAAACTATGTAGTGCCTACTTATCTTTTCTGCGCTCATTTAGTCAAAATGAGAGTGGTAAGTTGGTAACCTTTGAAACTCTTCACAACTCACAATATAAAAACTGTATCTTCTTATTTCATTGTTCACCTTTTAATTAAAGCTTCAGTTAGCTAAAACACTGTCTTGGCGATCGTAACCCGTAACACGTCTGTGAGTCCTGTAACGCCGGGAAATATCCGTTCATACTTCATAGTACCGCACTTTACTGAAAAGTTTGCGTTGCAAAGATAATCTGCATTGATTAAATGAATACTTGTAGCTATTTCCATCTCTCTCAGTTGCATATTGGATTAATAACATGCAATGTGATTAGATATAATATCAGGTAGGTACCTACATAATATTATGTAACGCACGGTCACTTACATATATTTTTATGTGTCACATAATGTACGAATGTTTAAATTTCTGCGATATGGAATGAATGACATCATTCTTCGGTTTTTAAGCAGCATTATTCACTCTATTATTATAGGCATTACTCAACGTATTCTTTCTGTTATTTAATAACATAATATAATGGTATTATATAATATTGTACTTGTTACTCCCGCTCTGCGGTCGAAATTCAACCATAATTCGTATTGACAAAGGGTTACTTCACATTGACTTACACAAATGTTTTATTTCTTAAATAAATGTGATTCTAACATATAACATAAGCATATTAGCCTTTTGCTTTAAAAGACGTAACAAAGTATTTTTTGCTCGTGGGTGGGTAAGCAGTGGTGCAATAGGTAGGTAATTTTTACCATAAAATATAGGTCACTCTATACTAAGTTAGCATACGAATAAATACTATGGAGTTAATCATTCCCATCAATATTAAATTGCGTTTACAGGATGCGCACGGTGTAGTAAGTATAATTATATCTTCTTGTGTTATGACTGAGGAAAATTCGAGAACCTTCCTTGTTTCTCTTTATTGTTGCATCGATATGACCACGATAATCCTTGAATACAATATTCATTAAGCAATGTTCACGGTGGGCATTCGTATTTGCATTCTTAGCGCCGCAGACAATACTATGAAGTAGGATGAAGGTCAAAATCTTAATATGAACGAAACCTTAATATGAACGATGAAATTAAGTACCGAATCTAAGTTTCATAGAAGTCAGAGTTGACATTTGATTCAATATGTTTAATAAAAAATATGCCGAATATCCATCATTTTCCTATTCATAATATTTTACTGGTAGATAATTTTATGCACATTAAATCATGGAATGAAATTACTTTATCTTCAATATAGGAAACTGGTGTATGAATTCATTGCTCTTTTTATAATTTACCCAGTAGCCCAAGGACGCAACCAGCGAATTTTAAAACACGACAAATTCTGAGCTATTGAGATAGCCGTTCATTTTCATACAAATTTATGCAAAATACATTCGAGGTTTCTGTTTAATTTGCGCTATACCCCATTCAAAACTCCCGCAGCTGCTCTAAACCGCATGTAAATTGTATAATGTTTCAGTAATTTGAATATGGCGGGGTATGATTAAATCTTTTAACAAAATGACATAATATCATGAATTCATTAAAAATTCAGTATCAAGGAATGTTATTAGTTTTAGTAAGGTGTTAAAGTTTAATTTGTCACTTCAGTTCAGCTGCAAAAGTAATTGCAAAAGTATGCATGAAAAATTATTGATCTTACAAAAAAATGTAACGACATAAATGGAAGGAAATTCTCTCTTAATTAATTTTTTAATATGTGTTTTTATTGTAACATCAGTAGGAAAGGAGATAATTTTGAAAAACTGCTGTTAGGTGCCATTTTTCCAATACGCCCGCACGAGCGGCAAGATAAGAGTTGGCAAAATTAACATTAGGAAAGATTATCTTAAAATCCATTAAGATACCAGTTTTCAAAACTCCCGGAAAACTTTTCAGTTAATCCCGTTTTTTCGAACCAAATGACTGGACAGAATAGAGAAATTAAATATTTATAACCCCCTCCCCCCAAGTCAGCCTCTAGCGGTACTTTTTTAAATCTTCAGAGGAAAATGTATAATTACATGCCTATTATGTAAAATATGGAAAAAGTGTAGGGAAGAAGGAAAACTCAATTTGTAATTATAACATCAATAATGTTCTGTTTCGTATAAAATCCAAACAAAAAGCTCTATAAAATGTAAGGACATTTTATAGAGCTTTTTGCTTTTAACTCATTAAATCATTTCAAGGGCCGAAAACAGAAGTTCACACATAATAATCCTGTCAGACATTTAACACTACGTCTGTTCAACATCGGCCGAACGCTGAAATCGAATTCTTCAGTATTTTTAGCTCCACTCATAACAAGTATCTTTATCTTGAGAGTATTATGATATTCAGTGATCGAGTCGAGTGGCTATAATTCGCGCTACATTCCTGTGGGTGTGGTTTCTAATAAGTAGTGGCTTACTATTACAATATACAATGTTCGAAGCATTTTACAAAATCATTTTCTAAGATAACATGTTTATATTGTTATCAATGGAGCAACAATTTTATTTTACGTTTTACTCTTACTTTTATGGGTAAAATATCTGGGTATATACATACATGTATTGATGTAGTTACAAATAAATACTTTAAGCATTAGGTAAGTACTATTACTAATATCAGTAATTATGAACAAAACGTCTGAACTTTTATTTATTTCCAATTTTGCAACTTGACAATGACAATGAACGAAGTACCTACTAAACATCCCTGTTTAGCATACAAATTTTTTTGGTGGTTTCATATGTATGTTATATGTATAAATATGTCATACAGATAAAAAGGATAGGTAAATTATAAAGATACATATTCAAAAATGTTATTTAATACGCTAAAACATGCAAAAGTCCTAATAAATTGTAACCTACTTTGGCCCCTGAAAGCAACGTTCGTCCTCCTACGGTCCACGTGCACGTCACATGTTGTTACAGACTCACTTTTCCTGGCATTCTGTTATTATTAGACTTTCAGTAAATAGTATGAAATCAATT